>CM046454.1:23860604-24445604 GCA_025506515.1 Flaveria trinervia | reverse complement strand
GGTTGTCTAGTCTTATGTATCCAGCTAGCCTTCAAAGTATGGCTGGGTATAGGATGTAGTATAAGTATCTCAAGTACTTGTAACTTTCTAATATGATTTGTAACAATTTGTAATAGAACTTAAGAAGCAATATACTGCATTCTTGAAAACCAAATACTCGTTTTGTAGTCAACCAGTTCCCTATTTGATCTGTTAAGTGTTCTAAAGAACTCTCCTCAGTTGTGTTATTGTGTTGTAAAAGTGTATCACCCCTTCTAACGGTCCTGCATTTGGTATCAGAGCTTTCTAGGCTCTTGATATAAGATCTCACTATCTTAAGATCTCTCACACACACAAAACACTTAACAACTCAAATGGCAGCTATCACCAAGGCTGATATGGAAACTAGAACTGTGACAAAGTCTCCACTGATTACTCCTAAAGACTTTGATACTTGGTTTCAAAGAATGGAAGGCTTTATTAAGTCTCAAGACCCTAGGATGTGGGACTCTATTGTTGAAGGACCGTACATACCAAGCACCTCTTCTGCTACTGGTGGTGTATTGATTCCAAAGGCTGTGGCTGATTTCTTTGATGAAGACAGGAAGATAATAGAGATTGATCAAAAATCCATGACAACCCTTCAAATGCTCTTCCAAACTCTATCTATAGAGGCTTCAAGAAGTGCAAGACTGCAAAGCAACTATGGAAAGTACTGAAGCTTATGTATGAGTGCTGAAGCCAAGAAGAACAGAAAGGATCTTCTCAAGCAGCAGTTTGAAAACTTCACCTTCAAAACAGGTGAGACATTGACTTAACAGTACTTCAGATATGTTGAGATTATGGACACTCTAGTGGATGTTGGAGTGACTCTTGAAAATAGGGACATTGTAAGGAAGTTTGTGTCCTCTCTTCCTAAAAAATGGACACATTACTATGTTGTTATCAAGAGGACTAAGAACCTTAAGACTCTTACTCTGACTGAGTTGTATGGTATTCTCAGTGGATACCAGATGGAGATGAAATGCAAAACTCATCTGGTAACTCTAGCAATCAAATGAGTTCAGCCCTTCATGTAACTAATAGGGATAGCATAGAACCTCAACATCATCTCATATGCTACCCTGACAACTAACAAAAGGGTCTTTTCATCACCTTCTTAGAGACTCCAAGAGAAAGCTACACTCAAGGAAGTCCTTCTAAGAGACAGTTCTTCTCATGCTTTTGTCTCTGCTCATGAATGCACAGACAAATTTCTCTTCACCCTTGAAGATTTGGACTGATCCATCTAGATGATCTGGAGTATATGGAGATAGTTCAACAGATGGCTCTTCTCACTCATAGAGCCAAGAAGTTCTACAAGAGGACAAGGAGGAAGTTTCCTAGCAATGCAGCTAGTGGAAGTTGGGGCTGGATAAAAGCAAGGTAAAGTGTTACAACTTTAACCAGATGGGCACTTAGCTAGATAGTGAAAGGAACCAAGAACAAATAGTGGCCAGACTCAAGCCAAACCAAGCTACACTGAGAGCGCCCCAGAATGATAAGCCAAAGCAACAAGCTGCAATTGCTATTGAAGAAGAAGGCTTTGACTAGAGCTTTTAGGTGGAAGATGCATCTCAAAATCAAGCACTCATGGCTGACCATGATGAAGCCAAGGTATTCGAACATCTTTGCACTCCTGAATGTATACTAAAGTTAATAGATACAAGTCCTACAACTTAGAGAGAGATCTGATCATGAGTCCTTGAAATCTTAAACTCTGAATTCAAAAAGGATGAACATGATTATAAGTTAAAGATAGAGGACTTAGAGAAAACCATTTCAGTTCTTAAACATGAGCACACAAATCATAAGACTCAGATCAAGGATCTCATAACCAAGTTGACTGAATGCCAGGCTGAGCTCGTGATAAGCAAAGATAGGGCAAATAAATGTGTACTCGAAGAAGAGACCTTCAAGAACATGATATCCTCATCCTTGCATGGAAAATTGTGTTATCAGAATAAGAAGGGACTGGGATTTTATGAGATACCTTCTCCACACACAGTCTTGTCTGTAAGATCTCCTAGGTGTGGAACTTATGAAGATGAGCTTTCCTTCATAGATCCTTTGACTGAAGAGGATGAAGAGGATTTTGGTAATCATATTCACAAACCTAAAAAAGGGAAAAAGATGTTGATTATAATATGCATCCTTTTATAATCTATCAGTGGTGATCTCTCATTGATTTGATTGATGTGTTCACTTTATATAAATAGTCATTATTTCATCTTATGTATTGGAATATATTTCATATTTGATTCGTAGCAAAATGTAAGCATTAAGCACTCGAATGTAGCTGTATTTATATCACTCTTAATTACTTGTCATGCTTGGATAATTACATTTTAATTTCCATGTCAATTTCATAGTATCGAAATACCAACCACAACATGAATTGTGTTACCATAACAAATTCTTCTAATATCAAGACCCCCAACAAAGATGATGATGAAATCAAAGATTAAATGTGTGGTAATGTTATATGTGGATGATGTTACTGGTTTCTAGATAGGTGTTGATGTGGTTGACCGATAATCTAATGAAGGTGATGGAAGTTGTCAATTCAAGGAAGGGGATAGGAAGTAATTTGATTTTTTTATTTCTCCATTTGTGAAAAGAACCAAAATATCATTGTAATTAACTTACTAAATTAAAACCATTAACATAAGAATATTTCTTGAAAAAGCATATAATGTAACTAAGGACCAAACCTGTAAAAAACTAAGTCTAAAGCCTAAGCTATTATTTTGTAAGTCTCGATCCTAGATACCTCATAGTTAGCCCATCGTAACATAAAATATTAATATGTACAAAACTTAGTAGCGGAAAATTATATTTAAACCATCAGATAAAAACTTGTCTTGAAAAAAATCTTAGATCATGTTCTTAAAAAACAACACCAAATCCATAACTCCTTATGGATGCTAGCCTTGAGAACTCCTAGTAGCTTCTGCAATCATTCTTGCACCTCTTTTTTAGCCACATACTTACTATTAGCTAATATGCATACAAATTCAGTTTTAGCCACATACTTACTATCAACTTATATGCATACAAATTCAGTTTTAGCCACATACTTACTATCAACTAATATGCATACAAATTGAGTCTGTTGCTAAGTGAGTTTTAGTTTTATATACATATACTAAAAATAATTTTTTTTGCTTTTCATTCGTAAGCACTCAATGTTACATACATGTATCATTTTTTCATACCATTCATTACAATGCTCATTATCTCTTCTTTCATTCTTTATTTTCTTTCCTTTTTTCCTAGATCTATGGAACTATCATCCTAGCATAAATTCTAGATAAACAGACCATAACCATTTTGTCAACATAAATGTAAGACCCAATTAACATGGTAGAGGACAACGCATGACATTATTAGTCATGTGTATAAAATGCATAACCATAGTTGACACCACACAACGAAGCTTCATTTCATTATATAGTTGTTCTTGCAAGACTTTCCATTTGTATTTATGTCCATTTAACATTTTGTTAATTTCTATTTATCATTCTTTATTATCTTTCGCTTTGTTACATAATATTTTACATTATCATTACATATCATATGTTTATACATGCATAATGTAATTTTTACTAGATAAACAAGAATCAAGAATCATAAAAAACTCCTTAGGTTAAACTTAACATAGGTTACCTACATTGAATACTTCTCACTATGTACTCTACGAGGTACTCTCCGAGTAGTGAATGAGAACTAGGGCTGCCTCCACCATTGTATCACATAAAGTGAAAACCTAAGTCTTGTTCATATAAGAGCATAAAAATCCATATTTTGCCACAAAAGCATTCTTTATTACTGGAAATCATCAACCTTAAAGTAACAATTTGATTGGTTATGCATGTCACCTCCAAAATATGTGAAAATAGTAAGAAAACATGGTCAGGAACTTACCGTTTTAGATGAACTATGTGAGAACCCTAAGACCTTGAACTTGCAACCGAGATCTATATAAATACTCATCAAAATACCATTTTTATCATTAGATCATCACCTTACAATGTTTTGCATCAAATACCTAGTACCTTGATCGAATCATTAAAGTTTATCTCTCTGGCAGCTTATCTTTCTCTTTTTCTTTCAACAAATCAGCCAAGCCTGGGGTGCAAGGCAACCCCCTTGGTGGCCACAAAGCTTTATAATGTTCATTTAGGGTAAATCTATTTCCAAAAATGACACATTCAACCCTTTCCTTTTTTTAAAAGCCAAAACCCACTTGAACCATCCATGTAATTTACTCTTATTTGATTTATGTTTTCATATGAACTTTATTCAAAATAAAGTCAACTTATATATTTTATTTTTATGAAATCCTATTTGGTTTTCTCTTAAAAGGTTTTGAAATATATAGTTTAGGAATACATTCGCAACATGTGTATTTTATTACAATATGATACATATTTTTCTTTAAAATCGATTGGTGACAAATTAACAATCACACGGAAATCAGAATATCCATCACAACATGCGAAGGACTTTGCTTGTTATTATTGGGCATATGAAGTATATCCTATTTCTAATATTTTCACAAATGTCACATCAATACTCCATGATTAATCTTCCTTAAGTCTCTATTCTTTATAAAAATATTAAAAGACTATGTTGATTTGCTTGAAATTTTCGTTGGTTTAAAGAATAAAATAAAATAAAATGTTGATATGGTGAATTGATCGGGAGTGAACAAACCTATCGATAGTTTATTTTCAACCTAACACACCAAAGAGCATTCATATTCCATTACCTATCCTTAAAGTTGTAACATACTATAAGTCGCATGTATTCATAAAATTTATTTATATTTAACTCTATCGTGTATTAAATTATACTTGTTTAGTTTTTTATTATTTTTTTCTCTTTTTTCTACTCATAAAAATATATAAAATAAATATAAGGATAATAGTAGTTATTGAATATGAATAATAAGAAATTAGTTAATATAACTAATCCATATTTTGGTATATGGGTGAAGTGCTAAACTACATAATTCCTCAAATTACATGGATATGGTTGGTTTTAGGGAATGATATAAGAATGTTTAAACATGACATGGAGTGGGAAATGGAGACGGGTGGGGATATACTCAACTTTGGGTGGTAATAATTGCAGGACCAGTAGAAGGGATGAAGCACATTACAACATAACAACACAACTAAAGAGCGTTCTTTAAAACACTTAAAAAATCAAATAAGAACTAGTTAACTACTGTAAGAGATGCTAAGAACACAAGTAAAAGAGACATAACAAGATAGCAACACAAGTATTTGGTTTCAAGAATGCAGTATATGTTGGGTTTGTTGCAAGTTTATAAAAGATTGTTTAACCATTTAAACAAAAATGCAGCAGATATAAAAACATATAAAACATGTTTATATTATGAAAATTAACCATTTTAATAACCAAGATTACAAACCCAAGAACAGAATCATGTATATGTGAAAAGAAATTCTATCAAACATAAACAACTATATGGTGTTCTTAGAATATAACTTTCTTAGAACAAAAGATGAGATGGATGTTTGATGAAGAAGATAATATTCTGAATGGAACCTCCAAAGAAGAAGACCTCAACTTATATACCCACAAGCACTTGCAAACACCTAACTTGTTAGGAAGTTGAACACCAAACCTCTTCTTCTTAGACTTTCTTGCAAATCCAATCAGCCACTTCAAACTTGAAATTCAGCCACTTCGAACTCGAAATTCAGCACTTCAAACTCGAAATTCAGCCAAGAAAGAAGAGAGAAAGCTTCGCATGTGTGAGAGAGAGAGTGTGTATGGAATAGAGTGTGAAATTGGTTTAAGACTTGTATTAAACAACAAAAGAATCCCAAGGTGGACACCAGGGGTGGACGAAAATGGAGAGGTTCCCTCCCCTTTTTATAAAGTTTTCACACTCATTAAATAAGTATAAGTTTATAAAATTAAACCCTTTTAATTTTATAACTTAAACACATTTTATTTGTTGTTATTTAACCTACTTAAATAACAATACAAATAATTTCTCATGAACAAAAATATCCATGTAATTTATTCTATTTCAAATATAATAATTTAGAAAATCCATTTTCTAAATCGGTGTCAATATTTATTTGTTTGATCATATCAAAAATAAATATTTATTGGTGTTTGTTTAGTTTGTTATTGGGTATGAACCGACTTGGATCATAACGTACTAACCACATCAATCTTGTATGTGTCTTGTGCATATAAGATCCAACAATCTCCCACTTGTACAAGATTCATAGAAGATTGATGCAAGCAGTAAATACCACCTAACAAGGGTTTACTACCCTTAATACGTATGACTAAGAGCCATTTAATAACATCATTTTCTTCAAGTACCTTACTCGAATTGTTTTAGGTGAATTAATCACCTATCCTTTTGTCATAGATGTCATATTAATCCTGGAGAGACAGAGTGATTATTCTTATTTTGATTCAACTTTACCAGGCCTTAGACATCTTACACTTGTAAGGCCCCATTCCCGGGCACACCACAGTTGGTCCATTCATCGCACATAAAACATTTTAAAACGTACATTTATTTTGTAGCGGAATTTAAAACTTTCATTAATAACTAAAAACATGACATTTCATTCATTTACAACATTCGTTTTCATCTCAAAATACAATGACATGTCAAAATTTGGATGCCAACCTCCAAATGCTCCTAGTAGCTTATGCATCTATGCCTGCAACTCCTCAGCATCAACAAAATACATGCCAACTATCATGCATACAAAAGTCAGCGATGCTGAGTGAGCTCTAGTTTTTATAATAAAATAATATATTTCCTTTAAAAACTATCTTTACATTCATTCGTGGTCATACAACATACGTACACTCAATCTATGTTCTTTATTCGTTTCATTTTTTCATACTTTCATTGTTTCATTCTTTTATTTACTTTCGCTCATTAATCTTCATTACTTGAATCTTCTCTCATGCAATATCCCCGACTCATGCTCAAAAGCTGATGCTGTGTCGGGGCCTGTACACAAACCCCCGACTCATGTCCGAAGTCGGACACAACACCGGGATACGCGACAAAGATCCCATTCGAGTCAATCATAGGGATTGAACTCTATCCAAGTCTGTTGCAACACAAGGTCGCTCATCTCATTATCTGTCTCATGCAATACCCCCCAAATCATGTCCGAAGAGATACTATGCCGAGGCTGATAAACAAACCCCCGACTCATGTCCGAAGACGACACAGTACCGGGGTACGCGACACGGATCTCATTATCCGTCACTTTCATGTTCACCATTTGTTATTGTTGCACCCTGAAAGGATCATACATGCCAACTCAATGGGTGAATTGATGATTGCTCAGCTGGAATCCCACAAGTCCAAGAAACAATGCGGATGAAGATCTGCAAGGAAAATAACATGTGTTATCTTCCGCATTAGTTAATGCGGAAGACATAACTCTGATGCAGACAAGTGTTTACTCTTCCGCATTGACTAATGCGGAAGACATAATACATGCGAACAAGTTACTCTTCCGCATTGACTAATGCGGAAGAACAAAAGAAGATGCGGACAAGACTTTGCTCATCCGCATTGACAAATGCGGATGACCGACCAAATGCGCACAAGTATTTGTTCATCCGCATTAACCAATGCGGATGACCAACTTACTAATGCTGATGATCAATTACAAATGTTGATCAAGATTAACTCATCCGCATTTGTCAATGCGGATGAACAAGCAGAGATGCGGATCAAGACTTAGACTAGTTTCTGATGTAATAGGTCAGGGTAGTTTAGTCATTTTGTAAAGGCATCTTGTCTGCCTATAAATAGAATAGTTAACCTCGTACTGAGGTGACGACTGATAGATAGAGATTTTTGTTGTAATTATTCTCTGTAACTTATCAACTTTCATATATCAATACAAACAACATTTATGAGTATTTCTTGCTTTGATGTTCTTTGATTGTTTGTTTCCGCCACTCAATCATTGACTTGATTATCATATTCGATTCTCAGTAAGAATATCACTCTTACTCAAACCCAGTCAATTGGTATCAGAGCTTTGGCTCTCGATTCTCTTTCAGATCTATGCACAGACTGAATAGAACTCGATTGATCTGATAATCAAGTTGCTAGTAGTAGATATCATCATCTCTACTTAAAAGAATACTCCTGTCAAACAGCAAGAATACTTTCTGAACCTCGAAAGAACTGCTTGAACAAGTTGGACTCATCAAACATAATCAATCTTAAAATCAACTAAATCTATACTTACACAAATCAACATGGATTCTAACAGTTACTTTGAACTAGGTCATACACCTAAACCTCCCATGCTTAAACACAAATTTGAGTTTAAACAATGGAGAATAAGGTTTAGAAATTATATCACAGGTGTAGATCCTGACTTTTGGATCTCAATATGTAAGGGTCCATATATTCCTGTTACTCTATCAACAGCTCAAGCTGCACTTTACAAGACTGCTAGAATACCAATTGAAGACTTAACTCTGGATGAAGATGACTATAAGAAAATCAAATGATCTCAAAGCATACTCAATTTTGACTCAAGCACTCAAAATGGATGTGCTGAAAAGTTGGAAAAGTATGGAACTACTAAAGCTGTTTAGGATGCACTCAAAATATGTGTGAAGGAAGCAGTGAGGTTGCTAAATTAACAAAGACAAGCTGGTCAATCAGTATGAAACCTTCCATCACACCAAAGGAGAATCCATATCAAACAACTGCACAGATTTGTACAGTTGGTTAATGACTTGGAAATTATGGGTGTTTCATACAACATTAAAGAACTTACCAAGAAAATGCTTCACAGTCTACCTGAAAGCTAAGTGTAAAATGTCACAATGCTGAAAAATACTCTTGATCTTGAGAGTACCACTCTAGACATTATGATAGCCAAGATTGAAGCCTTGGAACTTGATGAACAAAGCAGACCTGAGTGGACCAAGAGTGATTGAGGCCTACAATTCCCTTCAGAATCAATTCTGTTGAAAATGCTTTCATCACAGAGGAAGATGACTTCATCTCATCAAGAGATCAAATGAACAATACTGGGTTCATTGCATCTCCAACATTCAATCACCCTTCAACTTCATCTCAAGCACTAAAAGTCTCCACCATTCCTCAAACCTCTATAGAATACTTAAAATCAGAAGAGCAAAAGGCAACCTACAGTGCCTTTGTTGCAAGTTTTGAAGCATATCTAGGGGAAGACTCACTTCTGCCCACCTAATTCAGGAAGATTTAGAAAAAATGGATCCTGATGATGTTGAGGAGATGGATTTACAATGGCAAATAGCAATGATTGCCATGAGAGCAAAGAAATTCTTCAGAAAAGGAAGAAAGTTGAGCCTGAATGAGAACACAAAACTTGGATATGACAAATCCAAGGTGAAATGCTTCAACTGTGGCATGATTGGCCATTTCTCAAGAGAGTGTAATGCTCCCAAAAGAAACAACAATTCAAGGAACTCTCCAGGTCAATCATCATCACAACCCAATTCAATCTATCACTCAAACAATCAAAACAGCAGTACCATCATTCTCATCATCAACAAACATACCAGAATCAACACAACGGACTAATCAAGCCCATGCAAGCAGTCAGCCTTCTGCCAGTGCCCTTGTGATCAAACAAGATAGGAGATGTGACTGGAGTGTGTATGCTGAGGAAGTCAAGCCTCAATTCCAGAATCATGCTCTTATGGCTCACATCAATGATGGGCCATCTTCAATGCCTACTGAGGTAAAACTAACCTTTGTAGTGAAAAATGCATAAATGAATTACAAGAGTATAGAGAACACAACCATAAAATGGCAGATAAAATAAAGAAGAAAAAGTGAAGTCAGAAATGATGAAGAGAGAACTAAAAAGTTTTGAAATCAAAATCAAATCTCTCATTTCGGACATAGAAAAATTGCATGGTGAGAAATACAATCTGGCAGCTGAAAATGAGCTACTTACTGAAAAGTTAGCTCAAGCTAAAGCTCAACAATCTATGACTGAAGTGAAACTTGAAAAGTTTCAAATATCTTCAGTCAAGCTGCAAGAGATGCTGGATTCACAAAAGGATCCAAAGGACATGTCAGGGATTGGGTATAATCATGTCCTCCACCATACAATGACAATTACACTATCATGCCTGACTCTGTCTCACTGTTGAATCAATCGAACTTAAAACTATGGAACCTAAATCAGTAGTGAAACAAGTGACAAATCCTCAAAACAAACCTGATGTTTATTTGAAACAACGAGGGTAAAATCAAGTTAGGACACCCAATCAAAATCAAAGAGTGCTCAGAGAAGACAATGAGTGTCATGAAACCATCAAGCCCTGTAAAAGCAATTGTACCTTTTATAAAATTGATACCATCTGTTTTACAAGGCAAAAAGAAATATGTCAAAACAGTGAAACCCACTACCGAGAGTAGTTCTGATAATGAGATTGTATCTCTACAAAATTCAAGCAAATCAGAAAAGGTTTCACTGAAAAAGAAACCAACTGTAAAACTAGGTTCAACACATAAAACTTCATCAGATCGTAGTCATCAAGGTTAAGGCAGGGAGTTGGGTTTGATATCTGTAACAAAGAACATGTGTCCAGTTTGAGAAAGAGGTGAGAAGTAGGTTAAAGAAACAGAAACAACTCAGACAACTGAACAAGTGTTGTGAACAATCTACTAAAAGGGCTGATTCTGATTCTCCTAAAGAAAAGAAAGTGACTCATCAAAAGAAAGTATCAGTTGAGTCACACAAGGAAAAATTGATTCAAGAAACAAACAAAGTATTGTGATATTTGTGACATGTTCAATCACAAGACAGATAAATGCTTCTTCAATCAATATTGTTCTATCTTGATATGAACAACCACTCTACCAAAAATTGCTATTTCAACAAGTATTGTTCAATCTGTGACATGAACAATCACAATACATCTGATTGTACTTTAATCAAAAAGGGGTTGAGAATTCCACAACACAAGCCCATCTCAAAAACATCTACTATGATGCATTCTGTCAGACCTCATCTTCATTATACTCAATCTAGGACAACTAGATCAACAAATGACAGAAATAACTTGAAGGATTTGAGGAAGGGTCAAAGAAATCATCTCACAATGAAACACAAACTTGACCTTCCTAAGCAAAAAACAACTTTTGATAATGAAACTCGGGCTAATTTTTACAAAGAAATAGAGACCAACGATTTCATTATTCATCTGAATCCTCAGTAGGTGTTGATGAGATGACTTGACCAATTCATTATCAAAAGTCTCCCAAAACACCTCCATCCAAATCACTATTCAGAGGGAAATACCAGGAGGTGACTATCATGAATAGAACGGGAAACCCAAGACCATCATGGCTTGGGTCCTTACTATAATTATTTCTTTTTGTTTGTAGGTTCATCCACACAGGTCTAATAGCCTATGGTACATAGACAGTGGATGCTCCCGACACATGACTGGAGATCATTCTCTCCTTCATGATTTCAAGTACATACAAGGAACTACTGTGGCATTCGGTGGAGATTCAGAAGGTGGTAGAATTACAGGAGAAGGATCTGTGACATACGGGATGCTGAGCTTTGACAGAGTGAATTACTGTGAACAACTGAATTTCAATCTGCTAAGCGTGTCTCAAATCTGCGACATAAAATATTCCACTCATTTTACAGACACTCACTGCTACATTCTAAAACCTGGATTTCAGATTCCTGAAGAATGGGTTGTCTTAAAGACTCCAAGGAAGAATAATACATATGTCTTAAACCTGTGTTCTGCATCACCTAAGGAAGAAACATGTCTTTTGTCTAAAGCATCATTGATGAGTCACAGCTTTGGCATAGACGTTTGGGGCACACTAACTTTAAAAATATGAACAACTTAGTCAAAAGAAACCATGTCATTGGTCTTCCTAAAAAAGAATTCAATTTTATTGATCAATGTTCAGCGTGCCTCAAAGGAAAACACACAATCGTCTCACAAAACCAAGCTGGTGAACACTAATAATACTCCATTGAAGTTACTTCACATGGATCTTTTTGGACCAACTCATGTAATGAGTATAGGAAAGAAACAATATTGTTTAGTGATCATTGATGACTTTTCTTGATTCACATGGGTGTTCTTCCTACTTCATAAAAATGAAGCATCCCAAATCATTCAAGAATTTATCACTAAAATTGAAAATCAACTTGATCTTAAGGTCAAAATAATAAGAAGTGATAATGGTACAAAGTTCAAAAATGAAAATATGAGTTCCTTTTGTGCAACCAAAGGCATTGCTCATCAATTCAGTATAGCTAGAACTCCTCAACAAAATAGGGTAGCTGAAAGGCGAAATAGAACACTGATTGAAGCAGCAAGAACGATGCTAGCCGATGCTAAACTGCCAATCACCTTCTGGGCAGAAGCAGTTAATACATCGTGCTTTGTGCAAAATAAAACTCTGATTGTTAAAGAAAGTAACATGACACCTTATGAACTGATCTTTCATAGGAAACCATTTATTGGATTCCTCAAATCATTTGGTTGTCCATTCTCAATATTAAACACACGTGATCATTTGGGAAAATTTGCATCTAAGTCTGATGAAGGATTCTTTGTAAGTTATTCTTCTGTCTCAAAGGCTTATAGAGTGTTCAATCCTAGACTGAACATTATTGATGAATCTACAAATGTTCAATTCAAAGAACATTCGTTTCCCAAATCTACAAATGGTCCTGATTGGTTGTTTGATATTGACACTTTTACTAAATCATTTGACTAGTTTAACTTGTCTGATGCAGGAAATATACACTCAGGTGATACTTCATCAACTGTAGAAAGAAGAGATAATTATCCATTGATTCCACCTACATCTGATGAACATATGAATGAAGTGTTCCTCTTCAAGCTGATCCCATCAGACATCTGTCACAAAACCTTAGTGTTTCTTCTAAAGAAGGTCCCAGCCTGGTACCATCTCACTCAGATGACTTGTCAAATGAGATCAGAAATCAAAAACAGGCTTCTCGTCCAGTAGAAACTCAAGGTACATCAAATGATGCAAGCAACCTCAGTGCTGCTGAAGATGAAGCAGTTACTAAAACAGAAGTTGACAATCTTCATAATTCAACAACATACAAGATGAATGTGCCTCTAACCATAATGAACTGAATGTCTCCAATCTTGATGTAACTATTGCTGGTGACACCATTCCAACCATAAGAATACACAAGAATTATCCAGTTGAAACCATTATTGGCGATCTTAATGAGAGGGTGACAAGAAGCGAGTCCAGTATTGCAAACATCTGTCTGCTCTCCTGCTTTCTATGTCAAACAGTACCCAAAAACATCAAAGAGACACTTCAAGACAATAGTTGGATTGAAGCAATGTAGGAAGAATTGCTCCAATTCAAGAAGCAAGAAGTATGGCAGCTGGTAGATCTTCCCGAAGGACAATACCCTATCGGTACTAGATGGCTATACAAGAATAAGACTAATGATAGAGGGATAGTCATCAGAAATAAAGCAAGACTAGTGGCACAGGGATACACTCAGGAAGAAGGAATCGACTATGACGAAGTGTTTGCTCCTGTTGCCAGACTAGAAGCAATCAGAATCTTTCTTGCACATTCTGCATCCATGAAATTTACTATTTATCAAATGGATGTGAAGTGTGCCTTCCTGTATGGAAAGATTGCTGAAGAAGTCTATGTGAGTCAACCACCTGGCTTTGAAGATCCAGATTTCCCTCACAGAGTTTACAAGCTTGACAAAGCTCTGTATGGTCTTCATCAAGCACCAAGAAAGTGGTATGAGACTCTATCATCCTTTCTTCTTAAACATGAGTATGAAAGAGGAAAGATTGATCAGACTCTCTTCAAAAGAATAAGAGGGAAAGACATGCTGTTAGTCCAGATCTGTGTGGATAACATTATATTTGGCTCGATAAACAAGCAACTCTGCAAAGAATTTGAAGATCTTATGCATTCAAAGTTCCAAATGAGTGCTATGGGAGAATTCACCTTCTTTCTAGGGGTGCAAGTCCAACAAATAGCAGATGGAATCTTCATCAACCAATCAAAATATGTAGAAACCATGTTGAAGAAATTCCACTTTGCTGACTATCAGTCTATTAGAACTCCTATGGATACTAAAGTGAAGATTGGACCTGACCCTGAAGGCAAATGAGTGGACCAGACTCACTATCGAACAATGATAGGTTCACTTATATATCTAACATCCAATAGGCCTGACATTATGTTTATTGTTTGTGTGTGTGCTAGATATCAAGCTGATCCAAAACAATCACATGTGAACGCAAGCAAGAGGATATTCAGATATCTGAAGGGCAAGCCAGCTCTTGGTTATGGTATCCAAGGAAGGAGAATTTAATCTCTATGCCTACACAGACAGTGATTATGGAGGATGCAACTTCAACAGAAAATCCACTTCTGGTGGTTGTCATTTTCTTGGTCCCAGACTAGTATCCTGGCAATGCAAGAAGCAGAAAAATGTGTTTGTGTCCACAGCAGAAGCTGAGTATATTGCTGCATCAGCATGTTGCTCTCAAGTTCTCTGGATTTAAAACCAGATGCTTTATTATGGTTTCAATTTCTTGCACACACCAATTTCTATTGACAACACAACTACTGTCTTTATAACCAATAATCCAGTTCAACACTCAAAAACAAAACATATTGAGAGTAGATATCAATCTTTGAGAGACTGTGCTGAAAAGGGTTTAATCAATTTGATTCAAGTACCTACTGAAAATCAATTAGTTGATTTGTTTACCAAGGCATTTGAACCTAGTAGGTTTGAATTTCTGGTTCAGTCAATTGGCATGATTAACCTTGAGTAAAACTATGAAAAACATCAAAAACAATTTAAAACATCAGAAAAAACAGAAAAAGAAATCAAGTTTAATGAAGAAAAGAATTCTTAGGGAAATGATATAATTACAGTCGTTATATCATTCACTGTGCTTAATTTCAAAATGTAAAATACTAAAATGACTTACCAGATATGTTGGTAGGCTCAACTTGGAAGAAAAGATACATGTAGTGATGAATTAAAGACATATTCAATTGTGAAACACTCATCACAAATTACAGGTCTGTATTGGCTTATCTGAATGCATGTGTGTGTAGTAGCCTAAACACACCAGGTAATGATACTTTATAAATCTCTTTCACCACATCATGTTTCATCTTTGTTTTGCTGAGCAAAGATCTAATGAAACTTGCACATAGTGCAGATGTCATGATCCAAAGATTCCCAATGTGGAACACATCCAAAACTTGGATGAATCAACAAAGTAGTACATTCCAAGTGAATGAACAAAATAATCCTATCATGGATCACCTTCCAAAGTGAAGTGAAAAGAATCCTAATGTGGATCAACATGAAAAAGGATCAAATTAAAAGAATCTCAATGAGGATCAGTGAAAATGAGATTTCATGACTTAAGTAACCTGGTAAGAAAAGTTGTGAAAAAGTTCTACCATTCATTGTATAAGGAGGGTTGATCATTTCATGCTTATGTGTGAGAGGTACATATTGAATAATAAATTAACCAAAACATGGTAAAAGTCATTTGCATCAAAATATCAACCAGGTATGGATTTAAGAGGACTAACATACCTTCAATCTTTAAGTTCATAATCTTGTCCATTTAATCATAAAGGATGCGCATGTGTAATGTAAGATTGATATGATCCCAACAAAGAGATCTTTCTCTTCATTATTAATATTAATCAAAATAATATTCAAAAAGTTTTAAATCTTTAAAGTTTCTTTCTAAATGTGGACATAAACTTTAGGGGGAGTAATTTAAAATGTTTGAGTAAGTCTAAATTTTGTTAACTTAATTTTGAAAAACAAAACAAAAAGAGTTTTAGTTGGTGTTGTTGCAATAAGTTATACCATTATATCTTAGCTTATGCAGATTCTTAGAAGCATGATAAGCCCAAGATCTATCAAAATTAGGAAACTTGTATTAGTTGTGACATACAAGTCAATCCAAGCAAGAATTGATAACTTCAACAGCTAACTTCATAAGAAAAATCAATCAAGGACACCTCTTCATAAGATGAACAATAAATTCAATCACATTAACTTTTGATTAAGTTCAAAAGCTAATGCAGGTAAGTGCATTAGTTAATGCGGGTGAAGGTAACCCATGCATGTAACTAATGCTCGTAACAATATTTTTTGAAGTGCAACTAATGCGGACAATGATTTTACTCTACCGCATTAGTGTGTGAAGTGAATGTGAAATTTACTTTACCGCATTTGATACAGTTAACAAATGCGTATGAACAGGTCTCTATCGCATTTGCTATAGTGCTGTGTTGACTTGTGAACCACATTTGATTACTTGCACAAATGTTGATTGACTTTGTTCTATCGCATTTGCTACTGTGTACAAATACGGATAGGATAAAACAAGCAACTCAACCGCATTTGTTACAATGCTGATACAATGTTGTTCTCCGCATTTACTACAACACAAATGCGGACAGCCAAAAAAAAATTCAAGTTTAACTTCCGCATTTGCAACAGTACACAAATACGGATAGAATAAAAAATTAAGAAAGAAAACTTCCGCATTTGTAACAGTAGTGGAATGCGGACAGTCAGTCAAAAATTAAACCTTCCGCATTTGCTACAGTCACAAATGCGGATGACCAAAAGTAGTCAAATACAGACTGTCAATGTCAAAAGTTTGTCTTCCGCATTTGCTACAGTCAACAAATGCAGATGACCAAAAATCAAACAAATTAACCTTTAGCATTTGCTATAGTGGTGATTGTATCTGCTTGTAAACTTATAAAATTTCTCAAATTGTATTATTTTACTATTTAAAGGAATTCAAATGGGTCAATTAATACTTTTCAAATTTGAGAGACTTTATAGTGAGATGAGCGCAAACCTACAGTACACCACCTTCAATCATCATCATCATCATAAACATTCAAAGATTTTGTTGTGTTTCCTCTTAAAACATTCTTGTCATCGATTGAGAACCACAATATTTCAAAGATAAGGTATAACTTCAATAAATTTTGAAACCAAGACCTAAGTCTCGGACTGTTAACCTAAATCAAACAATGAACCAGATAATAATGAAGAACACCAAAATCAAACTTATTAATGTGATGCAATACACATTTTTGACCTCAATAAACATATAAATTGATAGGAATTCAACTGATATTGAAAACCTTGATAATCATGTTTACTGCAAAAAACAGAGCAAAATGAAAAGGAAAAATGTGTAAGAAATCAAAGTCACATTAACAAATCAAATCAAAGTTAAAGTCAAAACTGTTAACTAACACACATGTCTCTTGTGCAGATTAAATGGCAAATCTTACATGGAGCAAGCTCCATAATGTCAACGGTTATTTAAACCCTGATGTACCTGAAGCCGAAGGTCTTAGAGATATGATAAGATTCTTATCTACCACAAGGGTAGCATATGCCATGACAGTGAGACTAACAATCTACAAGAATCCCATCAGGTCCTTCTAGGAATCAGCTGAAGTAGTTGAAGATGATGGAGTAAAAACTGTAACTGGGAGAATCAACAATGAACTTACTCTCAGGATCACAGAAGAGTCTGTTAGAAGATGTCTGCAATTCAATGATAATGCTGATGATCCTCTTGAATTAGATGATGAGGAAATAACCATATTTTTCTCTGAAATTGGTTATGAAGGGAGTTATGAAGCAAAATAGATAGTCAAAGGATTAGTGGATCTGCCTTGGAGGTTCCTAATTCATATGTTTCAACATTGTCTGTCAAAAAGAAAAAAATGATGGAATGACATTCCAGTCCTCACATCTTGTGCAATATATGCTCTCTGCACCAACATACGGTTTAATATGTCTGCATATGTGTTCAATGGCCTAATCTCCAACATTCATGAAGGGTTGAGATACAAGTTTCTATGTACCCCAGATTCATTCAATGTCTAATCAATGAATCATTTAATGACATTGTTAATGAAGGACCTGTGCTTAACATACCTCATTATGATGTAAAATCCTATAAGTACATCAAGAAGAAGGACCCAAGGAACTTTTACAGTGGTTCCCACTCACCCCTTCTTCCTTGGATGCTTCAAAAATTACATCAAGCAGGTCAAGCTCAACCACCTCCACAACCAATAGCTCAACCTCCTCCACAACCAACCTCACAACCAACTCCACTACCATCACCAATACCATCACCATAACAAATACCACAACCTTCACCACAACCATCTCTACAAACATTACAACAACCATCACCACTTTCAACTCCACAACCAACACCATCAACAACCACTCAACCTACACCTATATCTCCTCATCATCAATCTCCAAAATCACCACACAATCACCTATTATCCTTACCAACCTTTACCATCATCCCATGATCAACCTGATGAAATAGAAGGATCAACAAGTGCATCTAAATCATCCAAATCATCTACTAATGAGGAGGATCATCATGATCAAATCCCAGCTATGAAAGAACCTTCTGAGGCTACTCCTTTAGAGAGCTATGCTGAATCTAACATCAACAGGCCTGATGAAAAGGATGAATTAATCTCTGAGCTTTTACTCAAAGTGGAAAAGATGGAAAGAACCTTAAACAGGAGAGCTGGAATCATCAATGACAGAATCCTGGAACTGGATGAGAAAGAAAGTGAATTGAAAGAACTTAAAGAGAAATATGCAGCTGAAAGAAAAGAACAAGACAAGGAGATTGAGAATTTAAAATCTGGACTAAAACACTCAAAAAAAGAATTCAGTGGACATGTAGACACTCTTGAAATACAAACAATTGCAATGGAGGAACAAGAAAATATCATAGAAGAACAAGCTGATATCATCTCAAAACTTGAAAAGAAAATTGAAAGCAAGAACAAAAGAATATCCAAGCTTGAAATGATGATTAAGATCCAAAAAATGAAGTGAATCATAATGATAAGAAAGAAGAACAAGAAAAGGTTGATGTTGATGATAACCAATCAGTAGATGAGAATGAAGAACAAGGAGGTGATGAAAGTCAAACTGAGATTAATGATCAAAGTCTAGACATGGTAGTGTATTCTGGAAACACTGGTTACTCTGACTATAAAAAAGGAGAATTTGAAGAACTCTTCAGTGCACTAGATAGTTTTACATCCGAACAATTCCGCATTGATGATGAATTTTGGGAATTCATAAACAACCAAAGAACTGAGTCAGAGCCTATTGTCTTTATCCTAAATCACCAGTGCCTTTGGAAAAAGAATTAACTCTACAAATTGTCCTACTATCTCATTGACTGAAGAACAAAAGGAAGAACTCAAAGAAAAGTATGAAAAAGAAAGGAAAGAAGAAACTGAACCAGAACCTAAAGAGAATGAGAAAAGTAAAATGAAGGATCAAGAGCCAAGTACACCTAAAAAGGTACCTGAACAAGAAGAACAAACTAAAACCTCTAGCCCTCAACTTCAAACTTACTCATGAAAGAGGAAGTACTTAGCTGAAAAAGCCAAAGGTAAGAGACCAATAGTTGAAGAAGAACCAGCAAAGAAACAAAAAGATGACCCAAGAAGTCTAGCAGCAATTGCTGAATTTTTGGAAGAACATGAGCAGGCAGAAGCTCAGTTGAAGAAATTGGCTAGTGCTATTGATTTAGAAGAAGGTGAAATTGCTGGTGGATATGAAGTTGAAAAAGATGTTCTCATGGACAGTCCTATTAAAGCAGAACAGACTGTGGAAGACATGGTAACCAAAGCACAAACTGATGACTTGATGATTAAAGCCATGTTTTTGATCAATCAAGGCTATGATCCTGATGAAGTGTTTGGAATGACTTATGAGAGAATGAAGGAGGTGGAAGAGAAAGTAAAATTATTGCTTGATCCAACAATAGACACTGAATATGAGAAAACAATGACAAAGGATACTCCAAAGCATAAAGATTCATCTTTGAAGAAATCAACAGGGTATGAATTACCATTGCCAAGAAGGGGTCCTCTACACAAACTGTCTCAAATGAAGAAATCATCCTCATCCCATGAATCATTATTTCCTGATCCTTATAAGATGTCTGATAAGGAAATGAAGGAATAACTCATAAAACAAGGCTTCACCAAAAGAAAGTTGGCTAACATGAAGACAAATTCTTTAAGAGCTGCTACTCTCAAGATGATAAATGAGAAGAAAGAAAAATTAAAGCAGTTAGAAGAAAAGGTGCTTAACAAGAAGCCAAGAGCAAGAGTGTCTGCACATGACATGAGTCTTACTCACAAAGATCAAGATTATCTTGCACCTGTCATTCATAAATATCCAGAGTGGTTTGCTAAACCCTCTCAACTAAAGCTTCAAGAAGGGTTGACCACTGCTGAGATGATTAGAGGAATATCTACTCCAAAAGGCCAAACATATCAAAAAATTATTGCCTGGAAGTATGATAGTGCATGGAACATGTTTATGGTCAAAAGGATCTCTGGCTTAGTGCAATTCTTTATTGAGTACTCAGCTTTGGTAAATGCACTGGAGATTCATGACTTGAAAGAAATGGCCAACCTAGAGCTGATCAACCACAATACCATGTACAGAGGCTATGAATTTGAAGGAATACTCAAAATGTTCAAAAGAACAAACAACTTCAACACATTGAAAGCAATATCCATGAAGAAAGACAGAACATTCAAGAATCCACTGGAAAAGAAACAAACAAAACCAGCTGAAGAACTTGTATTCCCTGAACTTAAAGTCAAACCTACTGAAGCCATGAAAAGAAAAATGGTAGCTAGTACACATTCCTCAATTCCAATCTCAAATGTGTTTTATGATGAGAAGAAATATGAGTTAGTGATTGAGAGGAAATGGGGAGGAAAAGAGGGTGCTGAGATAAGATTATTAAGTGGTTATGAAGTGAGATTACTAGATCAATCATACATTCAATACATCTATACAAGACACTTCAGAGAGATATCAAACAAACTATATGAAGAAGATCTACATTTCATTCTGAAATGTATCAAACTACTAAAAATGGCCTATGATCAGATCAGTGCAAAAAGAGAGAAAAGAAAGAAGAAAAAGACACCTCTTCAATTGGGCAACATTGTCAAGCTTGAAGTTGATGTAGATGGTTCCCTATTGATTCACAGAGATGGACTTTCAATAGTTTCTCTTTGGGAACTTAGTTCTTTGAAGAAGCTACCACTTGAAGCAATCGATCATATGAGCAGAATGAAGATTCATGTACTGAGCAACGATAAAATGTCTGATGCTCAAGATTTTGTCAACATGATCAGAGCAATTCTAGATCCAAGACAAGCTACACCTTTTGTATCATCAAAAGACCAAACTGAATCATCACAACATCAATCACCTCCCAAACATTGAGGAAAACTAGGCTGTATAATCCTTAGGGGGAGTATTGTTGCACTCTGGAAGGATCATACATGCCAACTCAATGGGTGAATTGATGATTGCTCAGCTGGAATCCCACAAGTTCAAGAACCAATGCGGATGAAGATCTGCAAGGAAAAATAACAAGTGTTATAATCCGCATTAGTTAATGTGGAAGACATAACTCTGATGCGGACAAGTGTTTACTCTTCCGCATTGACTAATGCTGAAGACATAACACATTCTGAACAAGTTACTCTTCCGCATTCACTAATACGGAAGAACAAAAGAAGATGCGGACAAGACTTTGCTCATCCGCATTGAAAAATGCGGATGACCGACCAAATGCGCACAAGTATTTGTTCATCCGCATTAACCAATGTGGATGACCAACTTACTAATGCTGATGATCAAGTAGAAATGAAGATCAAGATTAACTCATCCGCATTTGTCAATGCGAATGAACAAGCAGAGATACGGATCAAGACAGACTAGTTTCTGATGTAATAGGTCAGGAGTAGTTTAGTCATTTTGTAAAGGCATCTTGTCTGCCTATAAATAGAATAGTTAACCTCGTACCGAGGCGACGACTGATAGATAGAGAATTTTTGTTGTAATTATTCTCTGTAACTTATCAACTTTCATATATCAATACAAACAACATTTATGAGTATTTTTCTTGCTTTGAATGTTCTGTGATTGTTTGTTTCCGCCACTCAATCATTGACTTGATTATCATATTCTATTCTCAGTAAGAATATCACTCTTACTCAAACCCAATCAGTTATCTCATGTGTTCATTTCATACTCTATCATATTTGTTCGTTTCGTACTTTATCATTATCTTTCACTTCGTTACATAATACTTTACGTTTGTTAATTTATTCGTTTATACATCATACCACGTAAATTCATACATAATGTATTATAAAACATAATATGTACGTTTTGAAAACTCTTTGACGAAGAAAGATAACACATCACTCACAAATATACACATCATATTTCATCACATCACCATGCACACATCAAGCATATGTCATCACGTCATAACAAGGCCTATCTCCCGATTTTACCCCTTAAAATCACTTAGAGAATCCTAAGTCCAAAATGGGTGCATGGGACCTTTTTAGACACACGGGCATAAAAATTCGATGGGTAAAACAGTCTGGGCGCATGGGCATTGTTTGGGTGTTTCTGTCCTGTTCAGGCGCTTTGCCACGATTTGGGCATCTAAGCTTACACTTAGATTGTTAACACTTAGGCGCATGGGGTATGGGAGGTTGGGCATACTTAGGCAGTTGGCCGTTGGGCGCATGGGAACACTGTTTAGGCGCATGGCCCACACTTGGGCGCATGGCCAACACACAGGCGCATGGCCAACATGCTGGGCGCATGGGCCACTGTTTAGGCACGTCAGATCATTCTAAAATGTTTTCTATTCTACTAACATCACCCGATTACCATTCTAATAATACCCAAGCACAGATCTAACATACTAAGGGCACCTAAGAATGCTAAACATCAACACTAACCCATAAACCAACTCTGAAACATACATACACAAAACATCATCGAACAATAGGCTAAAACTCACGGATTTACTTGAAAACCTTTTCTTGGTATGCATAATAGCCCCAAAGAAGTTGAAAATCAGTAAAAGAGGGGTACTAGAAACTCACCTTGAGCAGCCTTTGAGCAACACACTTCAAGTTCGAGACCCACCTTCAATCCATCTCTTAAATCTCGAAAACAAACACTAAACACGAAGAACTTCGGTCAAGAACTCGAAACCCAGCTGAAACCGAGCTCATATAAGAGAAAACTTACCTTTACAGCTGCTTCTTCCTCTTTCTCTCTCTAGAATCAAGGGCTTTCTCTCTCTTCTTTCTTCCTTTCAGCCGAATTGAGATGGTGAAGAAGGGATGGGTGGCCACGCCCCTTTAAACCTTAAAATAATCAGGTTTTGTACTTTGTACATTTTATCCCCCTCCACTTGTGCTCATTATCTATTCTTTCTATTTACTTTTCTTTTCCTTTCGTTTAAATAAAATTTCGGGGTGTTACAAGTCTACCCCCCTTAAAGAGGTTTCGTCCCCGAAACCTGTCGCTTCTCAATAGTTACGGGTAACACTGTCTCACCTCTTCCTTGACCTTGCACTTAGACTTAGATCCCTTTAGGCTTCACTACACCCGCACAAGTGAGACCATCATCCTCCTTAGCCTTTATATTTTTATTAGTAATGGCCACCAGTTGCTTCTTGTAGTTGAATACTTTGTCCATCTCAGTGTTCTCTAGTGGCATGATCATATCTCATCGATCGAACACTTTCTTAGACGAGATGCATGGAACATCAAATGAATTCCACTTAACTCATCCGGTAGCTCTAGTCGATGTGTCACTTCTCCTACCTGAGCAACAACTGGGAATGACCCTCTATACTTTAGTATTAGCTTTACTCGATTTCCAAATCGAACCATCTGCTTTCCTGGTCGAAGCCTTCATCATAATCCATTGTCGTAGGTCGACACCGAACTCTGGTCGTGCATGGTTGATTAATCCATCTTCTTGCAACACTTGGGGTTTGAGTCGTAGATTACTGATCAATTCACCCCGAGATGCATGTCTATCCACCTACGTCTGTCTTGAATAGTCTAGCAGGAACAAACGCTCTCTCTCAATTCTATCGCGCAATCCTCTAGGGCATTAGGTAACCTGGTGGACTTACTAATAGCAAGTCTTACATTGAGGGCTCATCGATCTGCCTACTCCTAACGTGCAATATCACAGAAGATAGCAGCAACAAAACTACTACTAGTGTCATAATTAAAGTATAGATGCATAAATCTAAATTACCAAGAACGTACCTGAAATTACCTCGGAGTCTGATCTAGCCTCCTCCCGGTCATAGCAAAGGCTCTAGCCTTCACCCTCTGTCCTCCTTCGTTGTACCGGAGTTTCCTGCCCTCGACTTCTTGCAATCTCTGCTCATATGTCCAGTCTCGCCACAGTCGTAGCATTTAGCCATTTGACAATCTCTTGCCCTGTGGCCCTCCTTTAAACATTGGAAGCAAACGTTCAGTCCCCATTTGCATTCCCCTTCACGACCTCTACAACACTTCTTGCATACCTTGTCCTTCCTTGTTATCCTCTCTCAATCATTGACCCTCATCATCTTACCTTCAGCCATAATTCCGTCATCATTATCTTGACTTCCATTCCCCTTTTTGGCATGGTTCCATTCTTCCTCTTCATCCGTTGTCACCATCACCTCTCGCTCGTCGTACAATCTCCCAGCTAAGTCGACTACCGATCTGAATGTACCTGGTCGGGCAGCGATCAAATGTCTGCGGATGTCTATCCGCAGTCCTTGAATGTACCTCTTGATCTTTCATGAGATAGGCGTCACCTGATCTGGCACTAGTCTTGCCATCTCGTTGAACTTAGTGGTGTACTGCTCATGTGTCATTGTTCCCGCCTCTAGCTGTAAGAACTCTCTCTCAATCTTGTCCAAAATTTTGATGAGGACAAAACTCTTCGATCACCGGCTTCTTCAGTTCACTCCACCTCATCCTTCCGATTGCCCTGGTACCCTCAGCCTGGACTATGTTGTCCCACCAGCATAAGGCCGAGTCCACAAACGAATGGGTAGCGAACTTCACCTTTTAGTCCACTCGGCACTCGCTGATCTCAAGGACAACCTCCATCTCTCTCACCCATCGATAAGCAGCAGCAACAGCAGTGCTATTACCATCAAGGTAGGGGCTTGCACCTTTGGAATGCCCCATAATTACAGCCTCGTGTTGCCTCAGGCACAGGCTCTTCTTCCTCCTCTTCCTTATTGGACAACATAGTCTCATGCTCCGGTTGTTCTTCCTCCCCTCTGCTTCCCTTGCCCATTGATCCCTTTATAGTCTCCTTCTCCTTCCTCTCCTCGCTTCTCACAGCCCTGATGACTTCAGTCACCACAGATGGTAAGACTATCTGCATGACCTGGTGTACTTCATCAGCAATCGCCTCCCTAGCTGAGGCATTCAAGCTAGCATTCTCATTCTCTTCGCTTCGGCAATGAACCTCAGGGTTCTCATGGGTCATCTCAGGAGCCTTAGCACTACTCCTAGTCACACGTGGATGACCTCTGCCTCTAAGAGTCTTGGAAGATTTCTGTCCGGCCATCCTCTAACACACTATAAGATTCAAACACCAACACGGTCATTCAAGGTAATAACTCAGTTTATGTCAAGTATAGTAAGTCCCTAATTACAGTGGCCAGTTGTGATTAGCCACTTACTTTACTCTTCATACCCCAAACATTTCCTATTTTGACTTAATCAGTATCTAAATCTACTAAGAGCACATAAATCAAATAGCATGCACACATAATATTGGTTAACTGTTAGCTTACATAAAATGTTTACATAAAACCTTTACCTGTAGGAACGTATCTACTAGGACTGGCATCCTTTTCCTTTTAGTCCCATTCTCAGTTTAAGTTTAGGTTTCTTTTAAAAATATTTACCCATTTCACTTAAACTTTGGCTCTGATACCAACTTATAAGGCCCCATTCCCGGGCACCTCACAGTTGGTCATTCATCGCACATAAAACATTTTAAAACGTACATTTATTTTGCAGTGGAATTTAAAACTTTTATTAATAACTAAAAACATGGAATTTCATTCATTTACAACATTTGGTTCATCTCAAAATACAATGACATGTCAAAATATGGATGCCAGCCTCAAAACGCTCCCAGTAGCTTATGCATCCACGCATGCAACTCCTCAGCATCAACAAAATACCTACCAACTATCATGCATACAAAAGTCAGCGATGCTGAGTGAGTTCTAGTTTTTATAATAAAATACTATATTTCCTTTAAAAACTATCTTTACATTCATTCATGGTCATACAACGTACGTACACTCAATCTATGTTCTTTATTCATTTCATTCTTCCATACTTTCATTGCTTCATTCTTTTATTTACTTTCGCTCATTACTCTCCATTACTCGAATCTTGTCTCATGAAATATCCCCGACTCATGCTCGAAAGCTGATGTTATGCCGAGGCCTGTACAAACCCCCGACTCATGTCCGAAGACTGACACATCACCGGGATACGCGGCAAAGATCCCATTCGAGTCAATCACAGGATTGAACTCTATCTGAGTCTATTGCAACACAAGGTCGTTCACCTCATTATCTCATCTCATGCAATACCCCAAACTCATGTCCGAAGACTGACATAGTACTGGGGTAAGTAACACGGATCTCATCATCCGTCACTTTCATGTTCACCATTTGCTATCTCATGTGTTCATTTCATACTCTATCGTATTCGTTTGTTTCGTACTTTATCGTTATCTTTCACTTCGTTACATAATACTTTACGTTTGTTAATTTATTCGTTCATACATCATACCACATAAAGTCATACATAATGTATTATAAAACATAATACATACGTTTTGAAAACTCTTTGACGAAGAAAGATAACACATCACTCACACATATACACATCATAATTTCATCACATCACCATGCACACATCAAGCATATGTCATCACGTCATAACAAAGCCTATCTCCCGATTTTACCCCTTAAAATCACATAGAGAATCCTAAGTCCAAAATGGGTGCATGGGACCTTTTTAGGCACACGGGCATAAAAATTTGATGGGTAAAACAGTCTGGGCGCATGGGCATTGTTTGGGCGTTTCTGTCTTGTTCCGGCGCTTTGCCACTATTTGGGCATCTGAGCTTACACTTAGGTTGTTAACACTTAGGGGCATGGGGTATGGGCGGTTGGGCATACTTAGGCAGTTGGCCGTTGGGCGCATGGGAACACTGTTTAGGCGCATGGCCCACTCTTGGGTGCATGGCCAACACACAGGCATGCACCCAACACACAGGCGCATGGTCAACATGCTGGGCGCATGGGCCACTGTTTAGGCGCATCAGAACATTCTAAAATGTTTTCTATGCTAGTAACATCACCCGATTATCATTCTAAAAATACCCAAGCACAGATCTAACATACTAAGGGCACCTAATGCTAAACATCAACACTAACCCATAAACCAACTCTAAAACATACATACACAGAACATCATCGAACATAGGCTGAAACTCAAGGATTTACTTGAAAACATTTTCTTGGTATGCATAATAGCCCCAAGAAGTTGAAAATCAGTAAAAGAAGGGTTCTAGAAACTCACCTTGAGCAGCCTTTGAGCAACATACTTCAAGTTCGAGACCCACCTTCAATTCAGCTCTTAAATCTCGAAAGCAAACACTAAACACCAAGAACTTCGGTCAAGAACTCGAAACCCAGCCGAAACCGAACTCATATAAGAGAAAACTTTTCTTTGCAGCTGCTTCTTCCTCTTTCTCTCTCTAGAACCGAGGGCTTTCTCTCTCTTTTTTCTTCCTTTCAGCCGAATGGAGATGGTGAAGAAGGGATGGGCGGCCATGCCCATTTAAACCTTAAAATAATAAGGGTTTGTACTTTGTACACTTTATCCCCCTCCACTTGTGCTCATTATCTATTCTTTCTATTTACTTTTCTTTTCCTTTCGTTTAAATAAAAATTCGGGGTGTTACAACTCTCAACGAATAAGAGGGAGAAATCCCATCTTGAATACATACATCTCTCACAATCTTCTCGTATTATACCTAAAATCAGCCTTATTTACTGCCATGTTTCAGAATAGCCAAAAACTAAGTCAAAGTATAACATTCGGTCAATATCAAGATTCAATATGTATCTCAGGTCAGAGGATACCAAATGATATTCGCCTTTACTCAAATTTACTTACGATCAATCAAGAAAATTCCATGTAGTATTATTTGAGATGCGGGTCAGTCCAATATTGGTACCCCACAAATATCTATGAACCTTGGAAACAACCCTTTGCTTTATATTCATCTATATGAATATCCACCAATCCAAGTTCATAATGGTCTTACCCTCATACTTGTTCCCACAAGAATGAATGACTACCGATATTTTGAGTAAATAATTTACTCATGTATTTTTAAACATGCAAAATAGGAACATTAGTTGAAACATTATAACCAAATAATTTATTCAAGTAATAAAAGGTTCTAATATCCAAATACAAAATTAAAAATCAAATCCAGTCACTAGAATATCGAAGGCCCATGGCACAAGTATGACCTTCATGCTTTGTCTTTTAAAGGAACTTCGTGAGTGGATCCGCAATGTTTTAATCCATGTGAACTTTGCGAATACATATCTTTCCTTTTTCAATTTCATCCCTTATCTAGTTAAATCTCCTCTCAATGTGCCTAGTCTTTTGATGTGCACGGGGTTCTTTGATTTGATCAATCCACCCTCGTTATCACAAAGAATTTTTAAGGGGTCCTGAATGGAAGGACCACTCCTAGATCGGTAATGAATTTCTTCAACCATGCAGCTTCTTGAGCTGCTAATAAAGCGACGATGTATTCTAACTCTGCAGTTGATAATGCCACCACATCTTGCTTAGAGCTCTTCCAAGAGACTGCTCCTCCATTCAAAATGAAAATGTATCCTAATTGTGATCATGAATCATCTCAATCAGTTTGGAAACTAGCATCCGTGCAACCTTTTACCACGAGTTCCTCCTCTCTAGATCCATAGATTAGGAACATATCTTTAGTCGTCCTTAGGTACTTAAGTATGTTCTTAACAGCCATCCAATGACTATTTCCAGGATTTTGCTGGTATCAGCTTGTCATGCTCAAAGCGCATGACACGTTCAACCTAGTGCATATCATTGCATACATGATGGATCCTATAGCAGATGCATACGAGATTCCCTTCATCTTATCTTGCTCAACCTTTGAGCTTGGACATTGAGTCGTACTCAATATCATTCCTCTTTGAATAGCTATGGTACCTTTCTTAGAGTTTTCCATCTTGAACCTTTTCAAGATCTTATCAATGTAAGCACTTTGATTTAAACCTATCAACCGCTTTGATCTATCCCTATAGATCTTTATTCCCAAAATATAGGCGGCTTCACCAAGATCCTTAATGGAAAAACAGCTTCCAAGCCAGGTTTTTACACCTTCCAAGGTTGGAATGTCATTTCCAAATAGTAGGATGTCATTGACATATAATACTAGGAAAGTAATGATGCTCCCTCTAGCTTTCTTATACACACATGCTTCATCATCATTTTTGATGAACCAAATTTGATTACCTCTTTATCAAAATGGTGATTCCTCAGCTTGCTTTAATCCATAGATTGATATTCACTTGCATACTTTGTCAGGATGTTTTGGATCGACAAAAACTTCAGGCTGAACCATATAGACATCTTCCTCAAGATATCCATTTAGAAAAGCGGTTTTGACATCCATTTGCCGAATCTCATAAGCATAATGAGCAGCTATGGAAAATAATATCCTAATAGACTTTAGCATTGCAACCGGTGAGAAAGTCTCATCATAATCAACCCCTTGAGTTTGAGTGAAACCTTTTGCTACAAGTCTAGCTTTATAAGTATCCAAGTTTCCATGCATATCAGTTTTCTTTTTGAAAAGCCACTTACTTCCAACTACCTTAGGGTTAAGAGGTGGTACAACGAAGTCCCACACTTGGTTGTCACACATGGATTGCATTTCAACATTCATGGCTTCAAGCCATTTGTCACAATCCAAATTTGACATTGCATCATGGTATGTGGGTGGTTCATCGGAATCTACCACATAGCATCCATCTACGAAAAATCCATATCTTTCAGGTGGATTACTAATTCTACCAGATCTATGAACGTTTTGAGTGTATTGATCAACAATTTGATCATCCTCAACATCCTTATGTTGAGTGCTAGTGTCAACCAAATGTGTATCGGGTTGTGGTTCTTGATCCTCCTCAAGATCCACTGTTCTAGTGTTAGCTCCTTCCATAAGGAACTTAGCTTCTAAGAACTCAGCCTTTTTGGTAACAAACTACTTTTGTTCCAATGGATCATATAAATAATATCCCATAGAATCTCTAGGATATCCAATAAAGATAAACTTAGTGGAACGGCTTTCTAACTTGTTTGAGGTGGGGTCTTAACTTAAGCCACACATCCCCATACTTTAAATATGATAAAGATGGAACCCTTCCATGCCATATTTCAAAAGGTGTCTTTTCCACTTTCTTGGTTAGGGCCATACTCAAAATACGGGCCACAGAGAGCAAAGCAAAACCCTAAAATGATAGAGGCAATGAGCTTCTAGCCATCATAGATGGAACCATATCCAATAGAGTTCGATTTCTCCTCTCAGATGCCCATTGTGTTATGGTGGTCCTGGTGGAGATAGTTGTGAGACAATCCCACAACTTCTAAGATGATCTCTAAAAGCATCACTTAGATATTCACCTCCTCTATCAGTGCGGATAATTTTTATGACTTGTTGAGTTGATTTTCTACTTCATTCTGGAAGGTTTTGAACATTTCAGAAGCTTCATCTTTGTGTCTTAACAAGTACACATACCCATATCGACTATAGTCATCGATAAAGTTAATGAAGTATCTTTCATCGTACCTAATCATTAGCTTAAAAGGACCACATACATCCGATGATGATACCTGATAATTCTTTTGCCCTTTTGGTTTTGCCATTAAAAGTTGTCTTAGTCATTTTGCCTTGTAAACAACATTCACATACATCAAATGAATCATATTTACTTACTTTTAAAAGACCATTCTTTTGAAGTTTTTGTATGAGCTAATTGTTTATATGACCAAGACGGCAATGCCAAAAATAGGTGTCACTCAAATCCAATTTGAGCTTCTTAGTGGTGGTTTGGTACAATGAGCTATCATATAATGGTTTTTCACGAACCAATTCATAAATACCATTAATAGGAATAGCTTTAAAATAAAAATGTCATTTAAAGAACATGATTTTGTTTTCAATAAATGTCAAAACATAACCATAATGTCTTAATTGGGCAACTGAAATAATGTTCCTAGTCAAACTAGGAGCATACAAAACATTGTTTAAAATTGCTTCCAAACCATTTGGAAGCTTCAAGATGTAGTCCCCTTGGTCTTCAACTTGAAATTTTGCCCCATTCCCCATGTAAAGGCTAACATCCCCTTTTTTGAAGTCCTTACTTCTTTTGAACCCCTGCAATAAGTTGCAAATATGAGTTCCACATCTGGTATCCAATACCCATGTGTTAGAGGATATTAAATTGAGATCAATATGAATCATGAAAATTGTACCTGAGGTTTCCCCGACATCCCTCTTAGCTTGCAACTCTTTGAGATGGATAGGACAATTTCTTGTCCAATGTCCTATCTCCCCACACTTAAAGCATGGGTCATTCGAAGCAACCTTTTGCTTCTTCTCTGCTATTTTGGTGGTGGCACTTTTACCACTCCTTTTCCCTTTCTGTTAACGCACCTTTTACCCTTGGTAACATTTGCCTTGGGTGCGGTGTGAGGCCTTTTCATGTTCCTACCTTCATTGATGGTGAGAACGGGTAAAACCCTTTACCCATGGCCGTTTCGGCTATTTTGAGCAGAGAATGAAGCTCTCTTATGTTCTTGTCCCAACCATTCATGTTATAATTCATAACAAAGTTGTTAAACCTTTTTGACAAAGAGTTGAGGATCAAATCTGTAGCCAACTCTTTCAAGACGGGACAATTCAGCCTTTTGAGGTGGTCAATGTGGTTCTTTATCTTAAGTACATAAGATGAGACTGATTGGGTGTCATCCATACAACATGCATGGAGTGCTCAAACTATTTCGAAGCGCTCTACCCTTGCTTGTTTTTGGAACGTTTCCTTCAACTGGGTAATCATGTCGTACGCTCCGTGATGTCCGTACTCATTCGGTTGATCGAGAATCTGATCGTCTAAAATATACGACTGTTTCTCTTGCTTGAGAACAATGCTCAAGTTTGGAAACCAATCTATAGATTTATTATGGTTTAGACGCTCCTTTTGGAAAATGGTCCTTAGTGATGTGAGTGAGCGGACGGGATATAATTATTTTGATTGTTGTTGGGGGCCATCTACAAAATTTAACAAAGTTCAATTTTAGTATTTTTGATATTATCATATTTTAATTATTAATACCATTTTATGTGTCTTACACAATTTTAAAATTCTAGAATCCAACATTACATTTAAATAGTGGTTAGGTGACCTTTATCCCATTATTTAAATTAACACGGCAGTCAACGTTTTGTCAATTACAACCCTTTGCAACTTCTAGAGGTATGGGATCAACTTTAAACATCATGTGTATAGTCGGCATGTTGGTCCCATCAACATCCTTTTTAAACCACATTGTAGGTGATCCATTTAAGATGGTTTGCAAATCAAGTCATCCTACTTGCACACACAAGTGGGTTTTCCAACATAAGTGGTTAGGTGACCTTTATCCTACAAATATGATATCGCCACCTCAAATCACAAGTTCCCTAAAATATGGTTAAGTGATCTTCATCCTACTAATAGTTTCCAAGTGACTCAAGTGTCATGCAAAAGGACAGTGTTAAACTTGTTTTTAAAAGAAATTTTATGTTTTCATAAATCTAGTTTAGAAAACTCTATGTACCTTGTATTTACATGCTTTCAAACACATGGTACCATATAGTTCTCTTTTTAATAAAACCCCTTTTATTAGAATCATTAATCTTTTTATTAACCTTTTATTAACCACTTATTGATAAAGAACCATAATATTTTAGATTGTTATATTTGTTAATAAGTTTGTTATGCATATCCAAGTATCAAACAATCAAACATAAAACATACAATACAATCACAAGTGCATAACAATAGCCACTAAGTTGACAACATTGTTTGCCATCACAATTGTTGTCATTAGGTATTTCCTAAGGATAAATAATGACACATCAAAAGGTGTCCATGAACTCCCACTTGAATCCACATCCAAATGCTTCAAGTGTCCATGTATCTTTTGTGTCCTTCCTTTGGGTCTTCCACTTGTGCATCTTCTTTTACAAAATTATATCCTAGTACAATTTTTCTAATAAAAGAAATGCACCTAATCTATTTATTAAATAACCAAAGAATAAATAAACTACAACCCAAAGATACAAACACAAAATATTATTACATCCCTTTGGAAGAATAAAACCAAACACGACAAACATTCAACCAAATCCAAAGCACACTAGGTCAAGGCTATGTTATGAACTAAAACATGTATCCAAATACAATATTCAAGAACAAAATAAACTCCCTTTTTAACCCCTAAAATTTCAGCCGACATAAACTAAATTTTTTAGGGTTTTTGTCCAAAAAAAACCATCAACCATTTGACATCAATCTTTCAAGGTTTTTTCTAAAGAATGTAAAATAAAACTTGAAAGACAAGGGATTCATACATCCAAAATAAAATCAGCCCTAACGGGTTGAAAACGTCCAACAAAACTAACTTTTTTGGACTTTTGAAGCAAGTTTTCCACATAACCGTGTAGGACCGGTGAAGGGTGGTCACTTACAACATAACAACACAAAGAGGAGAGTAACTTAACTTAATCAAACATTGAACTAGAATAACCACAAGTTAAGACACTAAGAACACAAGTAATTAAGAAACAGAACAAAAGAGTAAGATACACAAGGAGATGGTTTTCAAGATTGTAGTATATTCTTTTCTTAATGTTCTATTACAAGTGGTACAAAGCATAAAGGGAAGTTACAAGAACATGAGATACTTATACTACATCCTACAGCCGGCCATACTTTGAAGGCTAGCTAGATACAATTGACTAGACACAACACAAAACAACTGTAGAGTCAAAAAGGCAGATTGCCTTTTTGACTTTGTGACTATGACATGTCATAGCTCACATCCTTATCTATTACAAAAAGGATAAAGTACATGAAGTAGAAAGTTATAGATTCAAGACCTCAATGTACACTTACCAAAAGCATGGACCTTTTCACCAAAATGTAAGTTGGTAACTTCACAGAGTTGCAGCAGAAAGGGGTCCAACTTTATGGAAAAGTACATAAGATAAAGAATGTTGTTAAAAGTCTTTGGAAGAAATCTATCTTCAAGAGTTGAGCTTCGGAAGACTTTGTCTTTGAAGCTTCGGAAGACTTCATCTTTGGCTTCGGAAGATGTTGGTCTTGGCTTCGGAAGATTTCACACTTAGAATATTTCTGTTGCTTGTGTGAAACTTCCAAAGCATTCTTTTTCGGTACTTGTGTGCATGCATGCAGAAAGACTTTGAGTGTTTGGTTGCTTCAACCTCTTCATATAATCTCTACAAACTCCCCCTAGGCTGATGCTACCAAAACACCTTTAAGACTTCACATATCAACAGTCCTCATCAGGATAATGACCAATCCCTTCTTCATGAGATGATTAGGATCCTTAAGACTCTCAAAGTGTCTTCTCATGTCAAGGAGATCATGTAAAGGTAGATTGAACATGTCTTGCCATGTGTAGACATCCTCAATGCCTTGATCTCTAATGACATGCCATCTTTCTAGATTTGTGGTGTATGTCCAGGACAAGATGGGTCTTCTTGATGCTAAAGGAGCTACTTGATTGTGAGTTGATGGAGCATCCTCTGGTTACACACCCTCAGGATGTTTTGACTCATCCTGAGGTTCAGAAAAGGATGTAGCTTTCTTCTTCTTTGGCTTTGACTTTGAAGCTATCCTTTTCTTTCTTTTTGTTGTTTTTAACTAAGAAGACTGGCCTGCAACACTTGATTGATCTTCAATGTCTTTCTTAGTTGGGTCTTCCTATCTCATAGGTTCAGAAGAAGAAGGAGGTTGACCCTGTTGTGGATCAAAAGATGAAGCTTGCTGAGATTCAGCAGGAGGTCCAGGTTGTGTTGTCTCTGGTTGTTCAACCTTAACCTCCACTTCAGGAGGAGCTTGACTTGGAGGGGAGTGTAAGTCAATCAGCACTCCACTCCTTATCTTTTGCTTGATCACCCTGATATGCTCATCCATAGTGGATAGAGACATGGGGCCATGTCTCCTTCTGGAGAATCCATACAACTTCAAGAAGCTCATCACCCTCTGCCTACCCGCAAACTTCTTCATGCTCTTCTGGATGATGGCTTTTGACTTAGCAGCTTCTTCCCTTAGCTTTCTTTTGGTTGTCTTTCTTTCCTTGACTATCTCAAGTTCAAGTTGTTTGAGATATTCAAACTCAACATAGTCATAGGGCAAGGGAAGAAGTGCTTCTGCCTGATAGAGGCCTGTGGCACTCAGGTAGTTGATCATCTTGATCATGTCTTCTTCTTTATCTACATGAGGTTCTTGTTGAACCACATCCTCATATGCAGGACTTTCTTGAACTGGGGATAGAGTAGGCACATGCTTGTACAATCTTTTCTTTCTTCAGTCTTCTTTGATTTGTACCAGTAGCTCTGCATCTTTTGCCTTTCTTCTCCTTTGACCTTTCCATGTCAACCAGTTCATTTAGTTCCTCCAAGGGGAGAGAAATGACATTGTTAATGTTATAGTCTGTGGTCTGCAGGTAGTTGATCCTGACTGCCTTCAACATCATCATCCGAGTGTTTGGTCTGGGGGCAGCCCTGATTGCACTTTCATAATTCTTGCAGACCCAAAAGAGGAACTTTCTCCCTTCAGCTTCCTTTTCCTCTCTCTCTCTCTCCTCCTCAATGTCCTCAGATGTCATCTTTCTTTTCCTTTCGTCACTCACAGACCTTTATGACTCAGGGGGAGAGAGCTTTGGCCTTCATTGCTTGATGTAGCTTCTGAGCTCTGGCTAGAGAGAGGTTGAGAAGCACCTTCACCAGTAGGTGTCTCAAAAAGGGTATGGATATCTGCATTAGTTGATGTTGATGGGATCGGGCTCTCAAGTTTTGCCACTAGGCCTTCAGTCAAGGTTTCCCTTATGAAACTAATCTTAGGGTCTGCCTCAACATCCAGTTGACCGATGGCATTGCCTGATTGCCTTAGTCTTCTTCTAAAGCTGAACTCTGCAATGATCCTGTCTTGGATTCTTTGAGCCATCCTGTCAGCTTATCTTGATTGGCTAGGATTGACAAGTGACATGTTGACTAGATCCAAACTTTGATAGAAGTTCAAGGTGTGAAAATTGAAGATCTCTTGTTGCCCTTGAACTCTAAGAATGATAAGGGCTCTTCCTTTGTTGTCATACCTCCACCCAATGATGTGATTTGAAGATGGTGGAGAGACATAGCCCTTGGTATCCCTTCCTCAAACAGACTCTGTATTAAGGAGTCTATAGAGTCCATATCAATTTGAACTTGAGGAAGTTGTTAAGTATGCACAATTGCAAGTGAGGATGGTGAGTCATCAATGTCCATACTCTCTGAAGAACTCCCAGGTTCTATGATTGTAATGACTTTCTCCCCCTTTTTGGTAGCATCACCCACTTGCATAGGTGAGCCAGGAGTTAGGTCAATCACATCCACAGGTTCTTGTGTTCCTGGTTGAGCTCTTCTTAAAGGTCTCTTAGCTAGTTAGTCCTTAAGATATGAAATCTTAAGTTGCTGATCATTGACCCTGTTTTGCAAGGTAGTCACTTGAGATTCAAGGTGACTAACCTTGGAGACTAAATAGGTGCATGTTTTAGATAGTTTTTTCACCTTTAGTCTTAGATTCCCCTCATCTTCATCAGAAGAATCATTGGGGGATGAGATGATTGAACCAGAGTCCTCTCTCTTACCACCAGCTTGAGGTTCTTGGCTACTAGATTTCCTCTGCTCATTGGCAGTCTCAGTTGAGATGTCAATGGGCTGAGTTGTCATGGTTGAGGTCTTAATGATGGAATCACTTTCAAAAGTGAGAGCCTCTTCCATATGGACATCCTGAACGGGTTCAGAAGTGTCCACCTCTGTAGTAGGTGACTGCTGTAGGATAGAAATAGGAGACTCAGGAGCATTCATCTCTCTTTGAGTAAAGGAAAAGAAGAGAAGTCATGATACTCACTAAAACAAGATCTTCATCAGTATAGAAGTCAAGGGTGGGGATTGGTTGGTTTAGATCTAAAGGCGGGGGATGGTAACTGTCCCTAGAAGGTTGATCACTCGAGTGTTGAGACTCAGATTGATGGCTTAAAGCAGTTTGGCTTATGAGCTCATCAGGCTGAGCATGAGGAACCTCAGCACTATCATTGAAGTAATGGGAGTGGTCTGCTCCTCAGGAGAGGTGGGAGCTCCGGTGTCCACTTCTTCCTGTGTGGGTGAGTGTATAGGGGCCTGCACAGACTAAATAGATTGAGTAGGGGTTTGTTTGTATTTTCTTACATAGGTGAGGGTGATTTGTGGCTATTGAGGTGGTTAGGATGTAGAAGGTGTGGGTTCAACATTAGCTAGTGTTGCTAAGTTGTCACCTTGAGCAATGAGCACTAACATTTTTAGGACAATGGCTGTTTCTACCCCAAAGACGACAACAGTAGGCTTTCTCAGTATTTTAAAGCCACTGGGTTTCATTTGTTCCAATTTAGGAATATTATGTTCCTCTTAACTATGAGCCCAATTCACAGTTAAGAATGTATTGAACATATCTAGAGAACATTTAATAATGAGTCCACATTTGCATGCAGATTAGTATAAAAATTGAGAATACCTAAACCTGACCCCTTGAACATCCATGGACAATGAAGGAGAGATCCTTAGGAATCTGGTCCTATCCCCCATGATTGTTTGATAAGCTGTGGATAACCACAGGAGTAGGAATTCCATTGGGATAAGACCTTCCCTTCCTGAAGGTCTTGATACAGTAGTGTCCCTCATAGCACATATGCGCGAAGGACTGGTTAAAAACTTCGTTGGGAAAGAACACCTCAGCTTCTTCATCATCCAGCTGAAGATGCATGTTGATGATAGCTGGAGTGATAAAGATTGTTCTCCCCTGCACTATGCCAGACAATGCCTTCTCCCCATCCATGACGACCTCTTTGCAGGTCTTCAAGAATTCTAGCAGTTGGACCTTATAGAGTGGAGGATCAATGGTTAGGGAGGTGAAATAGTTCGACAGAGCTAAGGAACAACAAACTCTGAGAAATGAGGATCTTTCTCAGAGCTTAACAGAGCAACTTGGTTATGTTGCATGTGTAACTGCATGGTAAGTTCGGGTTTTTCTGTGATGAGGGTTGTGTTAGGTCTAGTTTCAGAGATCTAGTTCATTATGTATAGGCTTAGTACTTGAATTAATATCTGTAATGAATGTTTGTAATTCATTATTGGGTATGCATTAAATATATAGGTTAACCCATTTCATGTGTGTTGATTTATGTATGGTTGCAGGTACAAACATTATACTCGATCAACTTATGAAATTGACCAAATGTAAGAAACATCTACGGATGAACATTTTGTTCTTCTGTAGATATATTTCTTACAAGTAACTATTCATCCAAAGATCTTCTGCAGATGAACAACCAGAAGTGAAGAACAACATTGCTTTGGAAGAACAAGATTGCTTCGGAAGAACAAGACTTCTGCGGAAGAACAATTCTTCTACGGAAGAACAAACTCCTACGGAAGACACTATTCCTACGGAGTCCAAACACTTGTATAATGCAAGTGTTACAAGTCAACAAGGCAGTTATGCGAATCCCAAGAAATCCGATGATTCCTTAACTGACACAAATCAAATCCAAAGAGATCCGGTGTTTCCTATAACAGAAACATCATTGTTTATATATATGGATCGTAGGTTTCGATTGTTTTAGACGATTGATTGAGCAACAACAGCAACAACATTGTAATAATCACTTCAAAGTCCATCAATCAAACCCTAGCAGCTATCACATCATAACATACTTTGATATCGTTCATTCATCGTATTTGTAATCATTAACATGTTTTAATAAAATACATATTAATCATTAATTGTGTTTTGCTACATGTGTTTCTGAACATTTGTTGATATTTGAAGTTATTGCAAATCAATTAAACCAAATCAACGTTGATTCCGCAAACGTTGACTTGTCAATAGACCGTCATTGATTTTAATTTGTCAGTTCTTAATTTCGTAGATTTTAATTAACTTGTATCTATATTCAAATCAATTGAATAGAAGATCGTGTTAATCATTCTCATCAATTCACATTATGAGCAACTTTAGTGGATCATCTTACCAACCGCCAAAGTTGAAAACAAAAGCAGACTTCAAGTTATGGAAAATCAAGTTCAGGAATCATGTAAACTATACTGATTCTGACTTATGGGTATGCATCACTGAAGGTCCTTATATTCCACCCATACTTGGTCCGGATTATAACGACAAAAACCAACCAATCAGTACCAAAGATCTATCACCTGATGATGTCAAAAAGTTAAAATTGATATCAAAGCATACAGTCTACTTATAGGCTTTACCTGAAGGGATATTGATCAGGTGTGAGAACTACAAAACATCACACTCCTTATGGAAGATACTCCACACTCTCTGCGAAGGGAGTGATGAGATAAGAAGCACAACGAGAGACACCCTCAGGTCGTAATATGAAACATTTCATCATATTGAGGGTAAGTCAATTCTCAACAACTTCATAGATTCATGCAGTTGGTAACTGAGATGAACATTCTGGAGTTGAAATATACCAATGAGGAATTAAACAAGAAAATACTCCACACTTTGCCAGAAAGTTAAAAGCAAACTGTGTCCATGTTCAAGAACACAATAGATCTGAAATCAACTGGTCTAGATACTCTAGTTGCAAAAGTGGAAGCTCTTGAAATGGATGAAAAATCAAGAAACAAGAGTGTGAGAACTCATGTCTCACCCTATCACATCAAAGAAACAAATGATGTTGGAAGTGCATTTATTTCAAATAATGAAAGTGATAACTCTTGTGCTAGGAGTGATGATGAAGAGGAAGTTAGCTTTTATGCTTCTAAACCCTCAAAGAAATCATCTCAAGATAAGAAACAAAAGAATAAAGGAAGAACTGCTGATCGTGAAGATACAACTACAGCAACAGCTAAGCCTGCACATTCAACCAATCCGTTAGAACCAATTACTGTGATATTGGACTCGGAAGACAAAAAGTAGCTTTTGTAGCTTTTAGTTCCAGTTTCCAAGCATATCTGGGAAGCTCTCTAACTTCAGCAGATATCTGCCAACAAGATTTAGAAGAACTACCTCCTGATCTAGTGGAAGAAATGGACTTACAATGGTAGATGGCCATGATTGCTTATAGAGCAAAGCAATATCTCAGAAGAAATAAGAACTAGGCATTAGCAAGTAAAACATCAAAGATTGGTGTTGACAAGTCAAGGTAAATGCTTCAAATGCAATCTCTATGGACATTTTCAAGAGAATGCATCAACAGTCATATCCAGAGATGAGACAACATCAGCAGCAACAACAACATCAGATTTCACCTTATCAACAACCAAATTCTCAAAGACCTCTACACAAACAATCTCAATTGATCAATGCATCACCACCAGCCAACAATGAATTAGCTGGACTAGCAACTCAAAGGAGTCAGGACTGATCATACTTCAAGATGGAACGTGGACTGGAGTGTGTATGAAAAAGAAGTCTTGGACGAGAATCAATCATTGATGGCTCATATGGATCAAACAGTTCCACCAATGGCAAGAGAGGTAAAAGAAAGGTTGTGTTCATCAACATGTGTTGAGGAAGTTGAACGTTATAGAGTCCATGCTCAACAGTTGGCTGACAAAGTCAAAGAAACTATGATTTTGAATGAATCCCATGTTAGAGAACATAAATTGTATCAAATTAAAATTAACTCTTTGCAAAAAGATTTAGAAAAATTTGTTTCTGAAAACTATAATCTAAAACCCCAAGTTGAGCATTTGACCACTTCCTTAACAAAATCCATGGATGATCATGCATCAACTGAAGTGAAACTTCAGAAGTTTCAGTTATCATCTCAGCAATATGAGAAATTACTAATTTCTCATATTGAATCAAAGAAAAGGTCTGGGTTGGGTTATAATGCTGTTCCACCACCTATAAATGATAATTATACATCTTTACCTACAACAATGACCAATACTCTATCAAATCATTTTGTGCCTAGCACCAAGTTTGAAACAGAATCAACTCAAATTAACATTAACAATAAAGCTAAGGTGAGTGAGACTGAATCCTCTAAATTAAAATCTTTGTATCAAAACGATTCAGACTTTGATTATGATAATTGTGATGACTTGGATGGTTCTGATGAACCTGATGAAGGTAAAAGGACCATTGGTAAGAATGTTCACATTAAAACTGGTATTCCAAGAGTGCTTGGAGAATCAAATCTTCAATATCCTCCAAAGCAGAGAAACATGCTGAAGACTATCTGCAAGAGAATTGCTGAACTCAATGAAGGACTCCAAGAACTGAATCTTCAAAAAGAAGTTGATAACTGCGGACCAACTGAAGAAGTACTATCTCATGCAGATAAAGGTAAGAAGAAAGAAGATTCAACTAAGCAAAATAAAAACTCTTCAGTAGAAGAACTACGGAAAGCAAAGTCTGTTGAATCCGTAGAACTTCTGCGGAAGAAGAAAGCCGAATCTACAGATGAGGAATCAAAAAGAGTAGTTAACAATCAAAAGATGTTGAATCTGAAGCACCAAAAGTCATCAAAGGATAAGAAAGATTCAATTGCTGATATTCTCGGAACAGCAAGAACAAATCAAGCTCTTCAAAAGAGGAAACAAAAGCTCCCAAATGAACAAGAAAAAGAAGAAGAAGAAGATGAGCATGAAGGAATCTGAAGAAATGTATTGCAAGTGGTGTGATATGACTAATCACAATACAGAAGACTGCTACATCAGCAGTTACTGTTCCATATGCAATATAAACAATCATATGACTTCAGAGTGTTACTTCAACAAATTATGTGCTATTTGCAACAAAAATAATCATTCAACATAGGAATGCTATTTTAACAAAAGGAACAAAAACAAAAGCACAAAGAAGTCAAAAACTGATTTGACAGAATCAAACTCTCAATCTGCTGAAAGTCAAGATGATTCAAAGAAAAAGAAGGTAAATCAAAAGCAAAAGGCAAAACCAAAGCAGAAATATTCTGAAGATGCTAGCTCTATAAAGAAAACATCAAGCCAATCAAAAACACCTCACAAAAAGGTGGACTTGGCTGAGAAGAAGTCAATCATCAATGATAATTTCTTTGATCATTTTGAAAAGGGATCACATGTGTCTCAATCCAAAGCAAAAGATGATGAAACCTTCAAAAGTGTAGGTTCATCTTCTAAATCAAAATATCAACCAAAGAAAGATAAGGTGAAGGAAGAATCAATAAAGAAAGAAGACTCCAAAGCTTCTGCATCAGATTCAACAGAATCATCCTCACTATCATCAAATCAAAATGAATCAACTAGATATGAAATTAATACTAAAACTTCCGGATTAATTCATAAAGGAGTAAATAGTTTAGACTCTGTTGACAAACCCAAGATCACTAAGACTTGGGTTGTCACTTCTAACTGATTTATTTTTGAATGCAGGAACAATATTGGAGAGCTGACAACAAGTGGTATGTTGACAGTGGTTGTTCCAGGCATATGACAGGAAACTGTTCACTTCTCCATGACTTCAAACATAAAAATGCCTCTTATGTGGCATTTGGTGGGGATAAAATGGGAGGTAAAATTGTTGGTGAAGGGATGATAACAAATGGTGTGCTCAAATTTGAGAAAGTAAATTACTGTAAAAGTTTACACTATATTTACTTAGTGTGTCTCAAATTTTTGATCAAAATTATACCACATTGTTTGATAATACTAACTGTTACATTCTTAAGCCAGGATTTACTGTTCCAGAAGATTGGATCCTCCTCAAAGAAGCAAGAAAAGGAAACACTTATGTTTTGGATATGAACAACACTTCCCTCACAAAACATGAAACATGCCTTATATCTAAACTATCAGAAGATTTGTCTCAATTATGGCATAAAAGACTTGTCCATTCTAACATGAAGAACATGAATAAATTGGTGAAAAATGATCTGGTCATTGGATTACCAAACAAAGAGTTTCATTGCTCAAATCACTATTCTTCATGTTACAAAGGAAAACAACATAGAGTGTCACATAAATACAAAACTATCAATTCAAACACTACACCACTCAAATTTCTTCACATGGATCTGTTTGGTCCTATCGATGTGATGAGCATTGGAAAAAGGCAATATTGTTTGTTGATAGTTGATGATTTCACAAGATTCACATGGGTCTTTTTCTTGAAACAAAAAAATGAAACATCAGAAACATTAATGGACTTTGTGATCAAGATTGAGAATCAACTTGATTCAAAAGTTAAAATTTTTAGGAGTGAAAATGGTACTGAATTTGTCAATTTTGAACTGGATTTCTTTTGCAGGAGCAAAGGTATTGCAAGACAATTTAGTGCACCAAGAACTCCACAACAAAATGGAGTAGCTGAAAGAAGAAACAGAACTCTCATTGAAGCTGCCAGAACAATGCTAGCTGATTCACAATTACCTATCACTTATTGGGCTGAGGCTGTGAATACTGCATGCAATGTTCAAAACAGAACATTAATGGTCAAAGAACATAACAAAACACCCTATGAGCTCTTATTTAAAAGAAAACCGTACATAGGATATCTAAAAGTCTTTGGATGTCATGTAACTGTTTTAAACAAGAAAGAGTCATTCGGAAAACTTTCAGAAAAAGCATATGATGATTTTTTTGTTGGATACTCTTCAACATCGAAATCATATTGGGTTTATATTCCATAACATAGCATTGTGGAAGAAACTCCTAATATGTCTTTTGATGAATCTATATTTACAAAGTCAGTTAAAGGTTCATCATGGTTGTTTGACATAGATGCTTTAGCCAGATCATTTAACTATGATTATTTGAACAATACAGGATCTGATGAAGTGTGTTATCCATTTGTTCCACCTCTTATGAGTAAAGTAACCTTATCTGGTGATCCTCCAAGGATACCCCCATTCTTGGATGAAAACACTTTAGTAGATGCAGATACTACATTTGGAAACAAACATACTGCACCCGGAGATGTGAATGATGTGCCTTCAACAGATCCAGGCTCTCAAGTGAATACAACAAATCTTTGAAATGATTCATGTCCTCACTTAATATCCGGAGAAACTCCTGCGAAAGAACAAAATACTTCTGAAGAAGTTCCTGTGGAAGAACAAACTGTTTCTGGAGAAACTTCTGCGGAAGAACAAAATGCTCCCGGAGAAGTTCCTGCGGAAGAACAAACTGTTTCCGGAAAAGTTCCTGCGGAAGAACAAAATGCTTCCGTAGAAGTTCCTACGGAAGAACAAAATGCTTCCGAAGAAGTTCCTACGGAAGAGCAAAATCTTTGCGGAGAAGTTCCTACGGAAAAGCAAAACAAAACTGGAAATATCGTTGCAGCCCATACAAGAGACTCTCATGATCATTCTTCTCATGTTGAGCATTTTGATTATTTCTTAAACTCACAAGCTGAGGTGAATCAGTGTGAGACACTGGAAATGACTAACCTGGGATCATCTATACCAGTTGAATCAACTCCTTCAATGAGGATCCATAAGACTCATCCAGTTGTCAACATCATTGGAAATCTTGAAAAGAGAACTACAAGGAGTCAAAGTGGTACAACCAACCTTTGTCTCTTCAGTTGTTTTCTTTCTCAAGTGGTGCCTTCAAATATAACTACTACTTTAAAAGACAATAGTTGGATTGAAGCTATGCAAGAAGAGCTTCAGCAGTTCAGAAAACAAAAAGTGTGGTCTCTTGTTGATTTGCCTGAAGGTCAACATCCTATTGGAACAAGATGGCTATACAAAAACAAACTGGATGATAGAGGAATTATTGTAAGAAACAAAGAAAGTTGATTGCACAAGGATACACTCAAGAAGAAGAAATTGACTATGATGAAGTTTTTGCACCAGTTGCAAGAATTGAGGCCATAAGAGTGTTTCTGGCTTATGCATCATATAAGAAGTTTACTGTGTATCAGATGGATGTCAAGTGCGCATTCTTATATGGGAAGATTGATGAGGAAGTTTATGTATCACAACCCCCTAGTTTTGAAGATCCTCATTATCCCCATCTGATATACAAACTAGATAAAGCCCTGTATGGTCTTCATCAAGCACCAAGAAAATGGTATGAAACACTATCATCTTTCTTGCTCAAGCATGGCTACAAAAGAGGAACTATTAACCAGACTCTGTTCCCCAAACAAGAACATCAAGATCTCCTAGTAGTTCAAATATATGTTGATAACATTATACTTGGTTCAACTAATAAGAGATTGTGTGTAAATTTTGAAGAGCTGATGAAATTTGAATTTCAGATGAGCTCAATGGGTGAATTAACCTTCTTTCTTGGCCTTCAAGTTCATCAAAAATCAGATGGGATATTCATCAATCAAGAAAAATACATACATCAAATTCTAAAGAAATACAATCTTGCTGAAGTATCCTCATGCAAAACACCAGCATCAACAATTGATAAGATTGCTCCTGATCTTTCTGGAAAATCTATTGATCACAAATTATATAGATCAATAAAAGGTTCACTTATGTATTTAACTGCCAGTAGACCTGATATTATGTTTGCTGTGTGTGTATGTGCTAAGTACCAATCTGATCCCAAGGAGTCTCATCTCGATACGGTAAAAAGAATTTTCAGATACCTCAAAGGAAAACCAGGACTTGGTCTTTGGTATCTAAAGGATGGCGACTTTACACTCTACTCATACTCAGACAGTGACTATGGTGGATGTAACAGTAACAGAAAATCAACAACCGATGGATGTCAATTCATTGGACCAAGGCTTGTATCATGGCAGTGCAAGAAACAAACCAATGTTTCTGTATCCACAGCTGAGGCTGAGTACATTGCTGCTTCAGCTGGATGTTCTCAAGTTCTTTGGTTGCAAAACCAATTACTTGACTATGGTTACAACTTCCTTCAAACCTCAATTTATATAGACAATTCTGCTGCTATGTTTATAACTGCTAATCCTGTGCAACATAGTAAAAAAACATATTGAAATAAGATATCATTTTCTGAGAGATTGCTCGGAAAAGAGTTTGATTAAGTTAGTCAAAGTGGATACATCAAATCAGCTTGCTAATTTATTCACTAAAGCCTTTGATTCAGTCAGATTTAACTTTCTGGTTGAGTCTCTGGGCATGATTAACTTAGATTAATCAAGTATAAACAAATAAAATACCGTGTGTAATGATGCTTCAGCATGACAGATGTATGGGAAATGATAGTACACTATAGCTTTGCTTATTCTTGAATACATAAATAACAATAAATCTAAACAAGTTTCTTGATATGTGAGTAGATTCATCTAGAGTAGAAACTAAACTGAGTGCATGCTAAACATAACAATAAAATGATTGTTTGTGGGAAACTTCATTTTGAGAATACAAGGTGAGTCTTTTTCTGATGTGACCAATTCACTCATCTAAACACACTATGTACCAACACTTTATAATAGCTATCTTTGCAAATCATACTCCCTCTATTTTGTGTAAACAAAGACCTAGGTGTATGATCACCATATTGAAATTCAGTTACAAACGGTGAACAGATCATGATCCTCATCATCCCTTTGTTTTGTGTAAACAAAGACCTGGGTTAAAGGCACCTCTGTTTTACGTTAGTAAAGACCTAGTGACCTGATGATGATCATATCTAAGCTCTCACAAGAATCCTATATGATCAATTGTATATTATCTTGAGCTTTTACATCATTGCATTAATGAGATGTCCAAGGCATCTCAAGATAGAACTTATAACTTAAAGTACATAGTTCTTAAGTGTGAAAAATGATGATTTGACTTGCAAAGGGAGGACAAAATCTTTGTAAATTGAATGTGAAGCCCATAACAGTTATTTCTAAATCAACTTGAAAACATGATAATCAGCATGCCTAGTTAATAACATGAGCTCTTGTATGGATTTAAGTGGACAATATATCAATTTAACAACTTAACTCATCAGGATGAGGCTTTGTATTATAGTTTGATCCTATCATATGTGTATATATGTCTGATCATCTTCATACAGTTACAAATCATGCTATTCCTCTTAAAGAAATTTCTGATAAATGCTTAAATTAACCATTAATCACAAATTTAGGGGGAGTAGAATAACATGAAGTTAAGTTTTTTAATCAGCTGCATTGTCTATCTCATTATCAAAATTGAAGGAATTGGAATCTGAGCATCATCTTAGGTTCTGGATACATGAAAATTTTCTCAAAATCATTTTAAGCTTTCTTGTGCTAAATTGCCATGTATACAAAGCCTACAAGGTCCTAAAGCAATAAATGGTTCTAAGCAATGGACTTGGACCATACAAACAACAATATTTCTCTACATTGTGCTATCTTAAGAATCAGTAGAAGCTACAGTGCTAACGTAAGCATCTATAGAAGCTACAATGCTATCTTAAGCATCAGTAGAAGCTACAGTGCTATCTTAAGCATCAGCAGAAGCTACAATATGGAAATCTTAAATGTTTATCCGTAGATTGGTAAACTACGGATGAACAAAGATCAACAAATGTAATTTAATTTTTAATGATCATCAGCAGATGTTGTCAATCCGTAGATGTTCTGCGGAAGAATACATTGAGGGTCCCACTTAATAAATGAGATAAATAAATGTGTCTGAGAGTATAAATAATGCGGTTTGACCTCTCAAATTCATGTTTGCTTTTTCAGCTCACTTTTCAGACCTTGAAAAACCCACTCTCAACAAATGTTTTTTCCCACTTTCTCAGTATTCAAATATCATCAAACCACAACATTAAACAAACATATATTTGTGTTCTTAATCTATTGTTATTAAGTTAAAACATGTTGTAATATTCAAGAATGAACCATTTGATTCTTGTTTATCTCACAACTGTTCGTATTCTCATACCAATAATGTGATTTTAACGAAGTCTTCTTCTTATGAACAGATGGATAATCGATTTGCGAAAGAACACAACGTGTGTGCCTTCTTAAACCCTGATGATCCTGTCTCAGAAGGGTGTCAAGAACTTATCAGATATCTAAGAAGATCAAGGCTATTCTATGCCTTATCAGAAGAGCCTATGACTTATCAATCAAATATCACTGATTTCTGGAACTCTGCACGCATAGATGAAGACAGTGAATCTATTGTGGCTACTGTGAAGAATCGACGTCTGAGAATCGATGAACAGACAATATGAAGGGTTCTTGAGTTGGGAGAAGTCGAAGCTGGTCATCCTTATGTGTTCGAAGATGAATAAATAGAAAAAGTATTTCTACTGATGGGATATGATGGTGATTTCAACAAAGGAGAAATCAAGAAAGGAAGACTTTGCAAGCCGTACAGATTTCTCTGTCACACTTATCTTAAGTGCATTTCAAATAGAAAATTTGGTCTTGACAGATTATCAAGGCACATTTCCTCTGAGATTATTGGTGTTTTTGAGGGAAAAACATACAATTATTCCAAGTACATTTTCAACTGCTTAAGTGATCACATCAATGTGCAGAAGGCTGATAAGATGTACATGTTTCCAAGGTTTCTACAACTGATCATTATTGCTGATCTGCCTGGAACTTCTATGGATGGTGGTGTGTTCAGTCAAGCACACCTTGGCAGATCTGTTCTGAACAAAATTTCTGGGAAATATGAAGGAGGTGATATGGACATGTTTGCACATGTGATTGATGCTGTTGCAAATATCCCTGAAGAGCTTGTGTGGAAAGATGAACAAGAGAATTCTCCAACCAAGTCTGTTCAAGACACTTTCTCACCAGATACATCACCTATACATCAACAATCTCCAGCCAGCCAGAATACTGAACCAATCTCTCCCATCCACTATCCATCACCAAATCAAGAACAAACACCTCAACCACAATCTCCAGCCAGCCAAAATACAGAACCAATTTCTCCCATCCAACCCCACTCACCAAACAGTCTGTACACTGGGGGGACAGAGTTAGTTTCACAAGCAAGTACAGCTGAACTGTCATTATCCAAATCTGAATCCCCAGTACTCTCAAATGAAACTGAACAAGTGTCCTCAGTCACTGCTCATCAGCAACAACAACAATCACAACAAGAACCAAAAGTTCAAGCTACTGAAATTAGTTTAAGCTCAGCAGGTGAAGCCCAGAAAGAAGTAAATGATGATGAGATTGCTTCTCAACATCAGGAAGAAGAAGAACAAGCAAACCATGTTGATGTAATAGCATATAATGAAGAGGATCTAAGTGATGCTGATATCCCTGTCAGCAAGAGTTATCTGGTTGCTGAGTACAACAAGCTGGTGCTGAAATCAAATAAAAGAAAGCAAAGAATACAGGAGTTGAAGGGAGTGATCTGGGAAAAAGATGAAGAGTTAATGAAGCAAGAAGCTAGAATAAAAAGATTGAGAGAAGATGTTATGTGTAATAATGAAGTGATGGTGCTCTTCTTCAACAAGACTCTGAACTCAAAGAAGAAGTAAAGAAAGAGAGAGAAGAAAATGAGAAGTTAACAGTGAAAATTGATCAAATCAATGACACTCTGTATGATCAATCTGCTCTGTTGAAAAGAAAAGAAAAAGAGATTGATAAACTGAAAATGAAGTTATGTGTTCTTGAATCAAGCCAACAAAAGAAACCTGCTGAATCTTCTAAGCATCTCATTCAATACTCAAGGAAGAGAAAGTATTTGGGCCTAATAAATATTTAAGTAATCAATGTTGAAGACTCTCCTAAACGATCAAGACATACATCTTCTGAGCACACTCCTTTTATGGAAAATTTAACATCAAAGCAAGCTGCTAGTGATGAATCTGTGAGTGATGCTGAATGGAAATAGTTGATTGAAGATAGACCTGACAAAGCTCAAGAAGAATCAAAGACTGATGTTCTTCTTACATCAAAAGACATCATGGAAGAGAGGCCTGAATCTGCTATGTTTATGACCCTGATCAACCATGGATTTCCATATGACATGGTTGAAAGGATGAATATGTCTGAGATGAAGAACACATTGAAGGAGTTTGAACTTGCAAGCTTTATGATTCCAAGTTGTGACTATGAAGCTTTCAGCACCTTTCAATCCATCCAGAAGATAAAGAAGGAGTTGGGTCATTGTGACACAGCTAAGCTGAGTAGATATAACATGACTTGTTGGTTACAAGGCCATAACTACAAATCACATGAGCTTAAGGGAAGGTCAACAGGAGAACTTAGAAGAATGATGAAGCATGTGATGAAAGTTAAGCTGGATACTAGTGTAAAATTCAGAACTGAAGCTCCTCATCCATCTTATGAGAAACAAAGTAAACTTCCTGTTGAACCTATAATAGTTGAACCTAAAAATCAGCACAAAGGGAAGGACAAACTGATCAGAGAGCCAAGAGAAGTAATTCCCGACAAAGTATGGCCACTAGGCACTACAGTGAGGGAGATAACTGAACATAAATCCACTCTGATACAACTAATAGACCACCTCACGACTCCCAGTTCTGTGGAAGAAAACAGGATGATGGCCTGGAAATATGATCCGAAGTGGGATTGTGCTATTATTAAACGAACATCTAGAAGAGTTGAATACTTCCATGATGTATTTTCAGTGGTATGTTTACTAGAGAATGACATCAAAGATCTTCAAAGCCTGATCATCTGCAATTATCCAATTCACCCTAGAGGAAGAGACTTCTCAACTCTAGTTGGAAAGCTCAAGACAGAGTTTAATGATGATGTCCTAAGTGAGGCTAAGAGAGAAGATGCAGAGCATCAGAAGAGAATCAAAGGGCTTAAGAGATACAAGTCCAATGCCTCAGAATCTGTAGATGATGAATTCTTGAAGAGGTTTGGATACAAAAGTAGAACTACAACAGCAATCAAATGTATTGAAAGAACTCAATTCACATACCCTATAACTGAATGGGGGTATGTTAAGAAAACAAAGGAGTTGGTGTTGTTAAGAAATGCTGAAAACAAGAAAGCTGACCGTATCAGGATCTTTGATCCTGTGGAAATCAAACTACTTCATCCCAGCTACACCTCATACCTCAATGACAAATTCTTTCCCAAATTGGCCGATGAAAAAGCACAGAATGATGTGTTCATGCATGCCCATGTATCTAAGTGATTGACAAATTACATGCCAAAGCCTACAAAAGAAGAAGATACAATGCTGGACTGCTAAAGGGAACAACTTTTGATGAAGTAACCGAACTCAGAATTTCAAAGAAAGATGAGTTAGAAGTGATGAATAATAATAATGTGTTAGACACACTTACTACGGAGGAAGATGTTTTAGGGATAAGCTTTGAGACTCTGAAGAAGTTCAGCAAGATGAAGATCAACTACAAGTATGATGATCAGAAGACTGTTGTGTCTTACTTCTACAATTAGATCATTGCCAGAGCCAAGGAACTTTCAGTGTTGAAGAACTGATTGCAAGTATCTAAGCCTAAGGGGGAGTATTGTTAGGTCTAGTTTCAGTAGATCTAGTTCATTATGTATACGCTTAGTACTTGAATTAATATATGTAATGAATGTTTGTAATTCATTATTGGGTATGCATTAAATATATAGGTTAACCCATTTTCATGTGTGTTGATTTATGTATGGTTGCAGGTACAAACATTATACTCGATCAACTTATGAAATTGACCAAGTGTAAGAAACATCTACGGATGAAAATTTTGTTCTTCCGTAGATATATTTCTTACAAGTAACTATTCATCCGAAGATCTTCTGCGGATGAACAACCAGAAGTGAAGAACAAGATTGTTTCGGAAGAACAAGATTGCTTCGGAAGAATAAGACTTCTGCGGAAGAACAATTCTTTTGCGGAAGAACAAACTCCTACGAAAGACACTATTCCTACGGAGTCCAAACACTTGTATAATGCAAGTGTTTCAAGTCAACAAGGCAGTTATGCGAATCCTAAGAAATCCGATGATTCCTTAACTGACACAAATCAAATCCCAAGAGATCTGGTGTTTCCTATAATAGAAACATCATTGTCTATATATATGGATCCTAGGTTTCGATTCAAGGAGGTTGTTTTAGACGATTGATTGAGCGACAACAGCAACAGTATTATAATAATCACTTCAAAGTCCATCAATCAAACCCTAGCAGCCGTCACATCATAACATACTTTGATATCGTTCATTCATCATATTTGTATTCATTAACATGTTTTAATAAAATACATATTAATCATTAATTGTGTTTTGCTACATGTGTTTCTGAACATTTATTGATATTTAAAGTTATTGCAAATCAATTAAACCAAATCAACGTTGATTCCGCAAACGTTGACTTGTCAATCGACCGTCATTGATAATTCCTGTTCGTGATCCTTGGATTCACAGGTTGGCCATTTGGAGAGAGCTTAAGGATGAAGAAAGATGAAAGAAAGTGATTTCAGAGAGAAATTTAGGATTTTAGGTTTGGAGGAAGAAGCAGATGATAGAAAGAAGGGAAACCATTGGGTTTATATGTGAAAAAGGATTTCAGATAAAGTTTAATGAAAGAGGATAAACTTTGAAATCCGAATGTCGGTCCCACCTCTGAAAAAGTAGTTTACTTTTGCTCAAAAAGTAGTTTTCTCAGAAGTCAAAAAGCTTCCGAAGGTAAATTATCTTCGAAAGATTTAATGAAAAAGCTTCCGAAGCTAAAATGACTTCGGAAGATTTTTCTAAGTGTTGTGAAAATTTTGTTTCGGAAGAAAAATTAAGACTTGAATGCTTTGTCCAGAAGAACAAAACATCGGAGAGTTAATTTGCTTCGGAAGAAAATTGTCCTTGAATATAGATAAGTGTCTAAGACAAGTACTTAAACTTCGGAAGATATTTCAGAAATTTCTTCCTAAGGTAAATTTCTTAGACTATTATTTGTTTCTGAAGGCATGATTTTCTTACGAAGATAAAAGTATATCTTCCAAAGGTTCAAAATTTTCAAAACTCTAAGGAAAGTATTCAAAAAGATTTTCATCCAAAGAAAACAAGAGCTTATGGAAGTGATGAACTAGACAACTTAGGACACACATATTTTAAGAAATAATAAGAATTAGTTTTAAGAAAAACCTACTCAAAGTTTATCATCCCAATAGCTGATATAAGATATTTAAATCTCTGCTCATAAAAAGCTTTTGTAAACAGATCAGCATATTGTTTATTTGTGTGGACTTTGACTAGTTTAATTAATCCCTTTTCATAATTATCTCTTATTAAATGATACCTGATGTTGATGTGTTTGGTCCTTGAGTGCTGCACAGGATTCTCTATGATTGAGATAGCCCTGTTGTTGTCTATGTGAATGGGAGTATCCTTGAAGTTTAACCCATAGTCGAGCATCTGATCCTGAATCCAAAGCACTTAAGCACAGCAGCTTGCAGCAGCAATGTATTTAGCTTCAGCAGTTGATGCAAAGACACGTGATTGTTTCTTGCATTTCCATGAGACAACCCTTCCACCAAGAAATTAACATCCCCTAGATATAGACTTTGCAGTCATGTTGCAACCACCATAATCACTATCTGTATATGCATACAGATTAAAGTCAAAATTCTTAGGATACCACATACCAAATGTTGAAGCACCTTTGAGGTATCTTAGAATCCTTTTAACGGAGATAAGATGAGACATCTTAGGGTTGGTTTGATATCTTGCACAAATACATATGGCAAACATGATATCAAGCCTGCTAGCAGTAAGATACATAAAAGACCCAATCATAGCCCTGTATAGATGTTCATCTACACACTCCCCCTCAAAATCAGGTCCAAGGGAGTGATTCTTAGCTATGGGTGTCTTAGCAATCTTACAATCAGTCATGTTGAACCTTTTAAGTATGTCATGAACATACTTTGACTGACTAATGAAGATGCCATCTTCAACTTGCTTCACTTGAATTCCCAGAAAGAATTGAGTTCCCCCATGGCACTCATTTCAAATCTATCCTTCATCTGCTTCTCAAAGTCTTTGCAAAGATTTGGATTAGTTGAACCAAAGATGATGTCATCCACCTAGACTTGAACTAGCAATATGTCATTTCCCTGTCCTTTGATGAAGAGAGTTCGATCTATAATACCCCTCTTGTATTCATGTTTGCAAAGATACTAAAATAGAGTCTCATACCACTTCATGGGTGCCTGATACAGCCCATAAAGAGCTTTGTCAAGCTTGCAAACACAATCAGGATGATCAGGATCTGCAAAACCAGGTGGTTGTTTGATATACACCTCCTCATCAATCACTCCATAAAGAAAAGCACACTTCACATCAAGTTGATTGACCTTGAAGTTCTTGGATACAGCAAATGCCAGGAATATCCTAATAGCTTCCAGTCTTGGATGCAGCAAATGCCAGGAATATCCTAACAACTTCCAATCTTGCTACAGGAGCAAAGACATCAGTGTAGTCAATCCCTTCTTCTTTTGTGTATCCTTGAACAACTAGTCTATCTTTATTATTGATGATAATGCCTCTATCATCCTTCTTGTTCCTAAACACCCATTTGGTTCCAATGGTAGTCTTCCTATGAGTAAGTGGATAAAGGTTCCAAACTTTTTGTCTTTTGAATTGAAGTAGATCCTCTTGCATAGCTTCAACCCAACTTCCATCCTTTAGAGCCTCATCAATTTTCTTTGGCTCTATCTGAGACAAGAAATAAGAGTGAAGACAAACATTTGCTTCATGGGTTTGTCCTCTTGTTCTTACCCCAGAGACAACATCTTCAATGATGTTTGTAGTGGGATGAGACATGTGGATCCTAAGCTGAGAGATCACAAGAAGTTGTTGAGAAAGATCTAAATTAAAGAAATTTAGATCTAACATAGATGTTTCTCCCATTATATCAGCACACTTATCAAGAGAAACTTTATCCAAGGAGTGTGTGACATCATCAATGTTGTCATCTATGGAGTGGTTATTAGCATCAAGAAAGTCTTGATCACTATCACCACTACCATCATTGTTTTCTGCATTTGAAGTATCTTTGTCTTATTGTGGAGCCTCTGAGCTGGAATTTGAAGGCATACCAGATGTATCAGTTGAGTTTGTCATTATGGTGTTGATAGAAACTTCATTTGCAGAAGTAGTTCCAACTGGAGCTGAAGATTTATTTCTTGAAGGTCTTCTAATCTCACATCTTGGATCAGGATCACTTGTAGTAAGATTTCTGCAGATCCTGAAACAATCACACAAGATTTGTTGAAACAGTTGGTAACTAAATCAAGATCAAAAAGCCAATCAGGACCAGAACCAGCCACACAGGTGAGTGTTCATTAAAAGTCACATTGGTTGACTCCTCAACAATTCTAGTTCTGAGATTGTATACTCTGTAAGCCTTAGGTTGGGAAAGAGTATCCAATGAAGTGTCCATCATCTGATTTCTCAACAAATTTGGCAATTTGATCCTTGGTATTCAAGATGGTGCAAAGACATCCAAATGACCTGAGAAAACCAATGAAAGGTTTCCTCTTGTGCCAAAGTTCATAAGGAGTCTTGCCATGAGTCTTAACTACTAAAACTCTATTCTGCACATAGCAGGCACTGTTGACTACCTCTGCCCAGAAGGTGATGGGCAGCTTAGTGTCAGACAACATGGTTCTTGCAGCTTCAATCAGTGTCCTGTTTCTCCTCTCAGCAACACCATTTTGCTGAGGAGTCCTGGGAGCATTATATTGTCTTGTAATACCCTTTTCATCACAAAATGCATCAAGGATTTGGTTCTTGAGTTCAGTTCCCTAATCACATCATATGATTTTGACCTTGTGATTAGATTGATTCTCAATCTTTAAGATGAAGTTCTTTAGAATCTTAGGAGTCTCATCCTTAGTTCTAAGGAAAAAGACCCAAGTGAATCTTGTAAAGTCATAAATGATCACTAAATAGTAAAAGGTCCTTCCTAGACTCATTACACTAGTATGGACAAAGAGATCCATATGTAACAAGTGTAGGGGTGTAGTGATGGAGTTCCTTTCCTTAGGCTTGTGAGATACCTTATGTTTCTTCCCTTTCAGGCACACAACACAATGGTCATCACTTGTAAACTCTTTCTTTGGCATTCCAGTTACTAAATTATTCATAATCTATTTATTCATGTTCTTAAAGTTTACATGGCACATTCTTTTATGCCATAGAAAAGACTCATCACTATTGGCTTTAGACAGAAGGCATGAAACTTCTCCAGAGGGAGATGTTTCTTGCAAATCCATCTTGTACATGTTCCCATCCCTAGGAGCTCTAAGCAGAATATGCTCATGAGGAATGACCACTCTGGGCTTGAGAACAATGCACTCATGCTTAGTAAAAAGCATGTTATTACTCTGATCACAAAATTAGGATATACTTAGAACATTGTACCCAAGCTCCTTGACAAAGTTTACCTTTTCAATATTGAGCTTACAATTTGTGACCTTGCCCCTTCCAAAAATGTAACACCTTCATCTCCTCCAAAAGAAACTAGCCCTCCATCAATCCTTTCTAAGTTCTAGAGTAGTGACCTATTACCTGTCGTGTGCTTGGAATAGCCACTGTCAATGATGCAGACATTCTTGATTGTCTTGAGCTGTCCCTGCACAAAGAAAATGATTAGTTACATTTGGAAACCCAAGCCTTACTTGTCTTAGGCTCACTAAAAGAAACAGAATGTAATGCAACAGTAATTGATCCTATTATTGTGTTTTAAGGATCTTGAGCTGTTGTTGATGGAGCTCTTAGACTTCCACACCACCTTAGGAAGCTTGGACTCGACCTTCAATACTTCGGAAGCTTTTAAGACTTCAGAAGTTTTGATGACTGGACCTTCGGAAGATTCTACAAACACTACAGCAGACTTTAGTGCTTCGGAATTATTCCTTCCTTCCGAGACCAACTTTTCTTTCGAAGGCAATTTTCCACTTGCCTTCTTCTTAGTTTTGGAGCTTCCAAAGGAAACAGGTTTCCTTGCGAAGCTTGAATCTTCCTGGAACTCTTGGAAGTCCTTGTCTTGGTCATGTGAAGAGCACCTTTAGGATTGTCTGTACAATCCTTAGTAAGATAAGCAGTACTTTCACACATAACACATTCCATTGTCTTCGTCACAAGAGCCTTCTGCTGGGAACAAGACTGACTTTGGTCACATTCCTTCTCCACCTTCATCTTTGCAGATGCTGAGATAGTCCTTTTGGGCTGGGAACTATTCTTGGAGTTTGATGGACTAGGTTGTGTAGCAGTGATACACTCAGATCAGTCTTCTTCTTGGTACTGAGATTATTTGAACATGAACCAGAACTCTTAGTAGAAAAGTTGAGGTTGATGTCTTCAGTCTTTACTACTTCAAACCCTACAAAGATAAAAACTTGTTTCTGCTTAGAGTTAAAAGTGGCCTTGATCTCTTGAGCCTTCATAGCTTTCCTTTTTCTCTTTTTGATCAAGTTCTCTTGGTCATCATAGTCTTCTTCTTCTCCCCAGAAGGATAGTGGCCCTTCTTAGAATTCTCTTCTTCACTCTTCTTAGAGGAATTCTTCACTATCATTTCATCATCCTCTTCACTCAAAAGATCTATGAGAGGAAGCTCATCTTCACAAGTTCCACACCTGGGTGATCTTACAGACAAGATTGTGTGTGGAGGAGCTATCTTATTTGAACTCAGTCCCTGCTTGTTTTGATAGCACACTTTGTTGTGCAGGGATGAGGATATCATGTTCTTGAAGGTATTTTCTTCAAGAACACACTTTTCTGCCCTGGCTTTGCTGATCGCAAGCTCAGCCTAGCATTTAGTTAGCTTAGTTATGAGATCCTTGATCTGAGTCCTATAGTTTTTATGCTCATGTTTCAAAACTGAAATGGTTTTCTCTAAGTCCTCTATCTTTAGTTTAACTCATTTTCGGTTTTTCTGAAATCATCCTTTAGAATGTTTAAGGATTCAAGATCAGATCTCACTTCCAAGTTATAGGACCTGTACCTGTTAACTTTAGCAATATATTCAGGGGTACAGAGATGTTCCATTACCTTAGCTTCATCATGATCTGCCATCAGTGCTTGGTTTGGAGAAGCATCTTCCACCTGAAAGTTCCAATCAAAGCCTCCTTCTTCAACAGCAACTGCAACATGCTGCTTTGGCTTGTCATACAATGGAGCTTTGTTGGTGTAGTTTGGTCTAGACTGTGTTTGGCCACCACTTGTTCTTGGTTCCTTACACTCCCTAGCAAAGTGGCCCATCAAGTTACAGTTGTAACACTTGACTTTGCCTTTGTCCAGCCTAAACTTTCCACTGGTTGCATTGCTGGGGAACTTCCTTCCAGTCCGCTTGTAGAACTTTTTGGCTCTATGAGTGAGAAAATCCATCTGCTGGACTATCTCCATGTACTCCAGATCATCTGGATGGATACAATCCAGGTCTTCAAGGGTGAAAAAAAAGCTACCACAACTTTCATCAGAAGACACAAAGGCTTGAGAAGAACTTGTCTCTTGGAATGGGCTTCCTTGAGTGTACTTCTCCCTTGGTGTCTGAGGGAAGGTAATGAAAGGACCCTTTGATGAGTTGTCAGGGTAGCATATGAGATGATGTTGGGGTTCTATGCTATCCCTTTCAACCACATGAAGGGTTGAACCTATTTGATTGTTGGAGTTGCAAGATGAACCTTGCATGTTTATCTCCATCTGGTAGCCACTGAGAATCCCATACAACTCTGTCAGAGTAAGAGTTTTCAGGTTCTTAGTCCTCTTGATAACCACACAGTAGTGTGTCCATTGCCTAGGAAGTGAGGACATGAACTTCCTTACAATGTCTCTGTTCTCAAGAGCAACTCCTCCATCCACTAGGCTATCCACTATCTCAACATACATAATTATTGTTGAGTCAATGTTTCACCTGCTTTGAAGGTGAAGTTTTCAAACTGCCGCTTCAGGAGATCCTTCTTGTTCTCCTTTGCTTTAGAGGAATCCTCATACATCAGTTTCAATGCATCCCATAGCTACTTAGCTGTTTTGCATTTCTTGAAACCTCTGTATACAGAGTTAGGAAGAGCAGTCTGAAGGGCTGTCATGGCCTTCCCGGTCAATCTCTACTCTCTTTCTGTCTTCATCTGAGTAGTCAGGCACAGGCTTGGGGATCATACCACCACCAGTAGCAGAACGGGTGTATGGTATGTAAGGTCCATTCTCAATAGACCCCCACATTCTTGAGTCTAGAGACCTGATGAAACCTTCCATTCTTAGACACCAGGTATCAAAGTCTTCAAGAGTGATCAGTGGGGATTTGTTCATGGTTCCAGTTTCCATATTAGTTTTGGAAATGGTTGCCATTTGAAAAGTTGACTATTTGTGTTTGTGAGGGATCTTAAGATGGTGAGATCTTATATCAAGAGCCTGGAATGCTCTGATAGCAAATGCAGGACCGGTGAAGGGTGGTCACTTACAACACAACAACAGAAAGAGTAGAGTAACTTAACTTAATCAAACAGTGAACTGGATTTACCACAAGTAAAGACACTAAGAACACAAGTAATTAAGAGATAGAACAAAAGAGCAAGATACACAAGGAGATGGTTTTCAAGATTGCACTATATTGTTTTCTCATAAAGGGAAGTTACAAGAACATGAGATACTTATACTACATCCTACAGCTGGCCATACTTTGAAGGCCAGCTGGATACAATTGACTAGACACAACATAAAATCAATTGTAGGGTCAAAAAGGTAGATTGCCTTTTTGACTTTGTGACTATGACATGCCATAGCTCACATCCTTATCTATTACAAAAAGGAGAAAGTACATGAAGTAGAAAGTTACAGATTCAAGACCTCAATGTACAGTTACCAAAAGCATGGACCTTTTCACCAACTCATGTAGGTTGGTGAGTTTATAGAGTTGTAGCGGAAAGGGGTCCAGCTTTATGAAACATTACATCAGATAAAGCATGTTGTTAAAAGTCTTGGGAAGAAATCTTTCTTCAAGAGTTGAGCTTCGGAAGAATTCATCTTTGGCTTTGGAAGATATTGGTCTTGGCTTTGGAAGATTTCACACTTAGAATATTTCTATTGCTTGTGTGAAACTTCCGAAGCATTCTTCTTCAGTACTTGTGTGCATGCATGCAGAAAGACTTTGAGTATCTGGTCACTTCAGCCTCTTCATATAATCTCTACAAACCGGCTCTAGATGTCATTGTTGGGTTTGTTGCAAGTTTATCAAAGTTGTTTAACCATTTAAACAAAAATGCAGCGAATATAAGAACATATAAAACATGTTTATATTCTGAAAATTAACCATTTCAATAACCAAGATTACAAACCCAAGAATAAGGATCATGTATATGTGAAAAGAATTGCTATCAAACATAAACAACCACAAGGTGTTCTTAGAATACAACTTTTCTTAGAACAAGAAGATGAGATGGATGCTTGATGATGAAGATGATGTTCTTGAATGGAAGCCTTCAAAGAAGAAGGCCTCAAGCTTGTATACCCACAAGCTTTTGCAAACACCTAACTTGTTCAGAAGTTGAACACCAAACCTCTTCTTCTTAGACTTTCTTGCAAATATGAAATCAGACACCTCAAACTCGAAATTCAGCCACTTCAAACTAAAAATTCAGCCAAGAAAGAAAGATGAGAGAGCTTTGCATGTGTGTGAGAGAGAGTGTGTATGGAATAGAGTGTGACATTGATTTAAGTCTTGTATTAAAACAAGACAAAAGGAATCCCAAGGTGGCACCAAGGGGTGGACGAAAATGGAGAGGTTCCCTCCTTTTTTTTTTAAATTTTCACATTCATTTAAATATGTATAAGTTTATAAAATTAAACCCTTTTAATTTTATAACTTAAACACACTTTATTTATTTTATTTAACCTACTTAAATAACAATATAAATAATTTCTCATGAAAAAAATATCCATATAATTTGTTCTATTTCAAATGCAATAATTTAGAAAATCCATTTTCTAAATTGGTGTCAATATTTATTTGTTTGATCATATCAACAGATAAATATTTATTGGTGTTGTTTAGCTTGTTATTGGGTATGACCCAACTTGGATCATAACGTACTAGCCATATCAATCTTGTACGTGTCTTGGGCATATAAGATCAAAGAGTATATTGCTTCTCAAGTTCTATTAAAGTGTTACAAAGCATATTTGAAAGTTACTAGTACTTGAGATACTTATACTACATCGTACAACCGACCACTTTTTGAAGGCCAGCTGGATACATAAGTCTAGACAACAAAATCAAACGTAGAGTAAAAAGGCAGATTGCCTATTGACTTGTGACTGTGACATGCCATAGCTCATATCCAAATATATTACAAAAAGGATAAAGTACATAAAGTAGAAAGCTCAGACTCAAGACCTCAATGTATAGTTTTCCAAAAGAATGGACCTTTTCACCAACTTGTGAAAGTTGGTGAGTTAATCAGAGTTGCATCGGAAGGTGGTCCAGCTTTATGTAAAATTACTTCAGATAATAGCATGTACATAAAAGTATTCGAATAAATTTGTCTTAATAAATTGGCTTCAGAAGACTTCGTCTCTGAAGCTTCAGAAGACTTCATATTTGGCTTCGGAAGATATTGGTCATGGGTTCGGAATATTTTACACTTAGAGTATTTTTGGTGTGAGGTGTAAAACTTCCGAAGCATTTCTACTTCAGTAACTTAGTGCATGCATGCAGAGAGACTTTGGATGCTTTGAATGTTTTGACTACATCAGACTTGTTGGAATCCTTACAAACTCCCCCTAGGTTGATGCTACCAAAATATTTGAAGCTATTCATCAGTTGAAAGTCCTCATCATGATGATGACCAGGCCCTTCTTCATTAGATGGTCAGGATCACTTAGACTTGTAACACCCGGTTATTTTTTTTTAAGTCAAAGAAAGAAGAATAAGGCGGAGAAAAAGAAAGAAAAAGACAAGAAAAGCTATTTAACCCAAGTTGAGGGGTTAAAAGTGTCAAAAGGACAAAAAGGTTTGAAAGTTGGTGTAAAGTGGGCATGGGCGCCCACTCTCTTCTTACAACATCCAAAATTCAGACAATTAGAGAGAGAAAGTGCAGATTCGGATTTTTGAAGAAGAACAAGTTCAAAAGTTGAATTCAAGGTAAGAATTCATGTATTTAAGATGTTCTAAACTGGTTCCATCCTCGATGTGTGCTCATATATGTTTGTGTGTGTTCGGGTGTGTGTTTTGGTGGGTTTCTAGCTGTGAACTTGTAGCAAACGGGGTTTGAAGGAAGTCATACCCAAGAGGCTGCTTAGGTGAGTTCTTGAACCCCTTTTTTACATGTTTTAAGTGATTTTGGGGCTGGAAATGCATGGATGTATGTTTTTATAAAACTGGGTTTCATACCCATATGTATGAATGCGTATATGTTGCGGGTATGGTTTGATTTTGGACTATGTTCATGTTTGATGATGTTATAGTTATGTTTCTAAGGCTTAGAATGCATGATTTAAGATTAAAACATGATAGATGAGGTTTGGGGACTGAATCTGATATTAAGTGTGACCTGGGCTGCTCATGCGCCTAAACAATAGCTCTTACACCTAGATTATAAATTTACCTAAGTGTTGTTAATGTGGATGTGAAGGAAATTTGGATGAGTATAAGGAAATGCGGATGAAGGTTAATGTGGATGAACAAGTTCATGCGAATGAAAGTCAATGGGGATGAGTATTAGTCAATGCGGATGAGTAAAGAGAAATGCGGATAAGCAATGAACAAATGCGGATGAGTAAGTTCATGCGAATGAATAAATTTGGATGAGAAAGTTAATGCGAATGAACAAATGCGGATGAGTAAGTTCATGCAGAAGAACAAATGTGGATGAGTAAGTTCATGCGAATCAACAAATGTGGATGAACAAACGTTAATGCGGATGAACAAAAGTTAATGCGGATGAGTAAGTTCATGCGAATGAACAAATGCGGATGATTGAGATCATGCGAATGAACAAATGCGGATGAACAAAGGTTAATACGGGTGAACAAAAGTTAATGCGGATGAGTAAGTTCATGCGAATGAACAAATGTGGATGAGTAAGTACTTGCGAATGAACAGATGCGGATGAACAAAGGTTAGTGTGGATGAACAAAGTTAATGCGGATGACTAAGTTCTTGCAAATGAACAAATGCGGAAGAATAAGTTCATGCGAACGAACAAATTCACATGAACAAAGGTTAATGCGGATGAACAAAAGTTAGTGCTGATGAACAAAAGGAAAAGCGAATGAACACTTAGAATATTTTTTGACTTTTTGGGGAAAAAGTGAAATGTAGGCTTTGACTTGGGAGGTTCCCAGGGGTTCATGTAAGCTGACTTTTAAGGTCATAGATGTTGTGATGGGCATTGTATGATGATGATATGATGTATGTTATGTATGTATGATGATGCCCCTGTATGGTGATGTTGAATGTGTATGTTGATGTTCCTTATTATGTATGATAATTTTTCCCGTGGCTTTACATTGAATTTTAATGAATGAAATGAAAGTATTATGTAACGTAAAGTGGAAGATAATGTAAAGAGGAACGTAATGCAAGAATGTATGCATTCATGAACGAATTAACATAAAAAAGGCTTGCAAGTATATGAATGGAGGTTCACACCAAATGAGGGGTATTAGCTCAACCGTGTGCGGGTTAGCTACCCCATGAGGATGCACACTGGGGCCTAATCCATGTGATTAAGCAAATGTATGGAGGTTCACACCCAATGAGGGGTGTCAGCTCAACTCCGTGCTGGTTAAATACCCTATGAGGATGCACACAGGGGTCAATCTTTTTAATTGACTGTATGTATGATCACGTATGATTGTAAAGAACGGTTTTAAATGTAAGATAAAGTATGTTTTATTTTAAAACTAGAACTCACTTAGTAACACTGACTTTTTATGCATTTTCCTGTTGGCAGGAAAAGTTGCTGAGGATGGCACGGGACGGCTACTTGGCTCTTTTGGATGGCATTCTTTTGTTTAATGCTTTTGCATTGTAATGCGAACGAATGATGTTTTGAAATGAATGATTGTATTAACTTGCAAAAGAATTTATAATGATATGAAAGGTTATTTTAATGTTTCGCTGTGATATTTATGAAAGTTACTTGTAAATATATGTTTTATATGCAATGACTGAGTAGCTGTGAGCGTCCAGGGAACGAGCATTTACAAGTTGGTATCAGAGCCAAAGTTTAAGAGAAACAGGTAAATTTTCAAAATAAACCTTAACTTAAACTAAAAATGAGACGAAAAGGGAAGGGATGCCGGTCCGAGTAGTTGCGTGCCATCAGGTATTTTCTTAATGTTAACCGGTATTATGTGTGCATGTTATGTGGTTTATGTGTTGCTTGTAGATTTAGATACTGATGTAGTCAGGATAGGTAATGCTTGGGGTATGAAGAGTAAAGTATGTGGCTAATCACAATTGGCCATTGTAATTAGGGACTTACTATACTTGACATAAACGGAGTTGTTCCCTTGAATGACCGTGTTGGTGTTTAAATCTTTCAGTGTGATAGAGGATGGCTGGTAATAGATCATCTAAAGTTTCATGTGGTGGAGGTCGTGGTGCTGAACCACGGGCTACGAGAGGAAGGCCTAGAGCTGAAAGGGTGGTTCATGAAGAACTCGAGACCCCTCATCTGGAGGGTGGTGATGAGAGTGCCAATCTAAGAGCCTTAGTAAATGAGGCTGTTGTTGAAGATGAGCATCAAGTCATGCTGACGATCTTACCGTCTGTAGTAACTGAAGTGATTAAGGCTGTACGAGAAGGAGAGAGAAAGGAGAGAAACAAGTCCTCGGGAGAACGGGAGCGACTGGAGCCTGAAACGGTTCTCTCTGATGATGAAGAGGAGGAGGAAGAAGAGCCTACGCTAGAGGCGGCATGAGGCTGTAACTACGGGGCATTTCAAAGGTGCAAGCCCCTTACTTTTGATGGTAATGGCACTACTTTTGCTGCTCACCGATGGGTGAGAGAAATGAAGTTGTTCTGAATATCAGCGATTGTCACGAAGACTAGAAGGTAAAATTTCCTGCCCACTCGTTTGTGAACTTCGCTCTGTGTTGATGGGACAATATAGTCCAAGCCGAGGGTAGTCGGGCAATTAGGAGAATGAAGTGGGTTGAGTTGAAAAAGTTGGTGATTGAGGAGTTCTGTCCTCATAGGGAAATGGATAAGGTGGAAAGGGAATTCCTACAGCTAGAGGCGGGAACAATGACACATCAATTATACATCACTAATCAATGAGATGGCATGTCGGGAACTGGACCAAGTGACGCCTTTGTCATGAAAGATTAAGAGATATATTAAGGGTTTGCCGGCAGATATCCATAGGCACATGATCGCTGCCCGACCAAGCACGTTTAGGTCGGCGATTGATTTGGAAGGGAGGTTGTATGATGAAAGAACTGTAGTGGTGACTGAAGGCAGCAAGAAAGGTGGTGGTGACTGAAATGGAATGGAAAAAGTTTAGTCGGGGTGGTGCCCTGACGAGTAACAAGAAGGCACGGGTGGATGATCGCCGGGGGGTCACCCCTAATCCGAGGTTGAAGAGGTGTGGTAAATATGGAATAAGCATTTGGGAGAATGCAAATAGGGGTCAATCATCTACTTCAAGTGTGGGAGCCTGGTCATATGGATAGAGATTATGGGATTATGAGGTGTTTCAACTGTGGGGAAAGTGGTCACATGAGTAGGGACTGTAAAAAGCCAAGGGTTGAGAGTTCGGAATGAAGAAGATTGGAGGAGGAGGACTGAGGGCGAGCGCCAGAGCATTTATGATGGTGCAGGAGGAGGCTAGGACAGACCTCATGTTGTGTCAGGTATGTTTCTAGTAAACTAAATATTAGCCTCTATGTTATTCGATTCTGGTGCTAGTAAAAGTTTTATTTATGCTGCTTTATGTGCTAAACTGTCTGTTTGTAGTATGAGTGTTGATGCGCCCTTTGATATAGAAACTGCTATAGGTAAGTCTACCAGGATTTCTGAGATGGTAGAAGGTTTTGACATGGAACTAAAAGGTCATAAGTTTCCGGTTAAACCATTCGTGATGACCTTAGGTGGTTTTGATGTGGTTCTTGGGATGGATTATTTAGCGAAATACGAGGCAAACATTGTGTGTCGCAAGAAGATGATTCGTTTAACAGTGCCTGAGGGAGTATGGTGATCGTTTATGGAGATCGAGTCATGACGATCCCAAAAGTAATCTCGATGGCGGTGGCGGGAAAGTGCATGATGCGGGGATGTAGTGCCTACTTGGACTATGTGAAAGATGTGGATACACCAACACCACAACTGTCCGATGTACCGGTTGTGTGTGACTTTCCAGACGTGTTCCCAGAAGACTTACCAGGAGTGCCACCTGACCAAGAGATCCAGTTTCAGATTGATTTGATACTAGGTGCCCAACCTGATGCCAAGGCACCGTATCGTTGGCTACAACTAAGATGAAAGATTTGATGGAGCAATTGCAAGAGCTGCTCGATAAGGGGTTTATTAGGCTAAGTATCTCTCCTTGGGGTGCTCCGGTCTTATTAGTGAAAAAGAAAGACGGTAGCATGAGGATGTGTATCGACTACCGTGAGCTGAATAAGTTGACAATAAAGAACCGATACCCGTTACTGAGAATTGATGATTTGTTGATCAACTTCAAGGTGCCAGTTGGTTATCGAGGATAGACCTTCGATCTGGTTATCATCAGCTGAAGGTTAAGGAGCAAGACATTCCTAAAATAGCTTTTCGCACGCGTTATGGTCAATACGAGTTCCTGGTTATGTCATTTGGGTTGACCAACGCGCCAACTGCTTTTATGGATCTGATGAATCGAGTGTGTCGGCCGATGTTGGATAAATCATGATTTTGTTTGTCGATGATATCTTGATTTATTCCAAGAATGAGGAGGAGCATGCCGGTCCATTCGGGAGGTGTGGAGACGTTAGAGGGGGAGAAACTGTATACTAAATTCTCTAAGTGCGTGTTCTGGTTGCACGAAGTTTAGTTTTGGGTCGTGTAGTGAATCCTGAGGGGATTATGGTGGATCCAGCAAAGGTGAAGGCAGTGATACAATGGAAGTCTCCAAAGACGCCATCCAAGATTCGTAGTTTTTCTTGGGTGTGGCGGGTTACTACAGAAGATTCATTCAAGACTTCTCTAAGATCTTTTCTCCACTAACCAAGTTGACCCAGAAAGATGTAAAGTTTGTATGGGGTCAAGCTCAAGAGAAGGCGTTCGGGAGTTAAAGGCGAGGTTGACTCAAGCTCCTATTCTGTCGTTACTTGATGGAACTGAAGATCTGGTGGTTTATTCTAATGCTTCCTACTCGGGGTTATGGTGTGTGTTAATGCAGAGGAGAAAAGTTATAGCCTATGCATCCTGACAGTTGAAGGTCCATGAGGTCAATTACCCTACTCATGATTTGGAGCTAGCAGCTGTGGACTTCGTGTTAAAGATTTGGAGGCACTACCTATACGGTACCAAGTGCACCATATTCACCAACCACAAGAGCTTGAAGTACTTCTTCGAGCAAAAAGATTTGAACATAAAGCAGAGGAGATGGTTGAGCTCATAAAAGATTATGATTACGAGATCCATTACCATCCGGGCAAAGCCAACGTGGTGGCGGATGCCCTTAGCCGAAAAGAGAGACCCAAGCCGATTCCGGTGAAAGCTTACCAGTTGATCATCACCTCTGATCTGATGAAGCAAGTCAAGAATTTCAAGATGAGGCATTGAAGAAGATCATCTTAACTCCAAAAGAATGAGAGGTCTGGTTGCGGAATTGGGTGAAAACACACTTGGTGTTAGAATCCGATTTGGACGAATGTGGATTCCTCGTTTTGGGGATCTACGCGTGAAGATAATGGATGAAGCTCATAAGACTCGATACCCTATTCATCCCAATGCTACAAAGATGTACCAAGACATGATGAAAGATTATTGGTGGCCTGGTATGAAGCGTGATGTGGTGGAGTATGTGAGTAATGCCTTACTTGTTTACAAGTGAAGGCCGAGCACCAAAAGTGTATGGGAAGATCCAACCTTTGGATATACCGGAGTGGAAGCGAGAACATATTACCATGGGCTTTATCGAAACTACCACGTACCGCGCGAGGGTTTGATGCCATATGGGTGATAGTTGATCGTTTGACGAAGAGTGCTCACTTCCTACCGATTCGCGACACATATTCATCCGAGAGGTTGGCGGATCTGTTCACTAAAGAGATTGTAACTCGTCATGGTGTACCGATGTCTATTTTGTCTGATCGCGACACTCGGTTTACATCTAAATTTTGGAAGAAATTCCATGATGTGATGGGGACGAGGTTACATATTAGCACGACTTATCACCTCAGACAGTGGTCAGTCGGAAAGGACATTCAGACGCTGAAGTATGCTTCGTGCATGTGTCATTGATTTATGAGGTTGTGATAACCACTTACCGTTAGCTGAGTTCTCAATAACAACAGTTATCATGCCCGATTAGTAGCCCCCTTATGAGATGCTATACGGTAGAAGATCAGAACACCCTTCTGTTATGGTGATATGGGTCAAAAGGGTAGGGAGCATCGAGGTGATCGGGCTACGACTGAGAAGCTTGAAAAGATCAAAGCCATCATGAAGGCAGCCAAAGATAGAAGACCAAAGCGTATGCTGATAAACGCTGTAGACCAATTGAGTTCCAGGTGGGGATAGGGCATGTTGAATTCCACTGGAAGGGTATCATTTAGTTCAAAAAGCGTGCAAGTTGAGCCCAAGGTACATAAGGCCTTTCGAACATGCTCGGTGGAATAGTTAGCCTATAGACTAGAGTACCATATGAGTTAAGTGGAATCCACCCGACATTCCATGTAATCAACCTAGAAGTGTTTTAGCAGATGAAATATGACTAGGAACCACTGGAGGATATTGAGGAAGATGAAACGGCTCAATTTACGTGGAGCAACAGGGTGGGGTGGCGCTCATTGATCGAAAGAGAAAAGGCTGAGGAATAAAGTTGTTCCCCCTTGTGCCTCTACATGGAGACCAGAAGGGACCGAGTCTATGGTGGGAGACTTGAAGAAGAGATAGACACATTACCCCGTTTTGTTTGAGATAACAGTTTTAGGATGAAACCTATATAAGGGGTGGACTTGTAACACTCGGTTTATTTTTTTAAGTCAAAGAAAAAAAGAATAAGGCAGAGAACAAGAAAGAAATGAAAGAAAAAGAAAAGAAAAGCTATTAACCCAAGTTGAGGGTTAAAGTGTCAAAGGACAAACGTTTGAAATTGGTGTAAAGTCAAATTCAAGGTAAGTTCGTGTATTTAAGATGTTCTGACCGGTTCCTGTTGGACCAAAAGAACCAATGAGCCAAGATCAAACCTCTAAGTCCCACATGGTATCACAACACTGCTGAAAGCTTCATCGCAGTTTGACAAGTGCTGAAGACTTCAACAGCTGAAGATCAAGTGCTGAAGACTTCAACAGCTGAAGAACTAAAGTGCTGAAGTACAACAGCTGAAGAACACAAGTACTGAAGCTGAACAGCTGAAGAACACAAGTACTGAAGCTGAACAGCTGAAGAACACAGGTGCTGAAGCTGAAAGACCAAAGTACTGAAGTACAACAGCTGAAGAGTTTACAAGTGCTGAAGATCAACAACTGATGTACAAAGTCTGAAGACAAAGACTGAAGACATCAGCTGATGATATCTACTGAAGTCATCAGCTGATGAAACATCTGAAGGTCAAGTCTGAAGATCAAGTACTGAAGCGTCAGTAGTTTGTCACAACTGCTGAAGAACTTCTTCAGTAGTTGTGATATCAGTAGTTTTATATTTCTAGTTTCAGTAGTTTTGTAAAACGACTGAAGAGCTTGTTCTTCAGTCGTTGTAGTTTCAGTAGTTTTATATTTTTCAGTAGTTATAACAACTGATAACACTTAGAACTTTTTGTAAGAAGATGTCAGCTGTTTTGACATCTTCAGTAGTTGTGTTTCAGTTGTAATAAATCTGTTAGATGTCACTATCAAGTGACATCAGCAGACGTCACATCTCTTATATAAGAGGTGTCGACCTAATCAAATTGTGACATTCTGTTACCACGAAAGCGAATATTGAATGAAATATATTTGCAGATATCTCTCTCTCTATAACCGTCTTTGTTCTTCATTGAATATCGTTTTGTTCTTGTGAATCGACTAATTCATTGTTTGAATTCCGCTGCTATACTCGTCAATCAATCAAACATAGATCACTGATCCTAACAAGTGGTATCAGAGCTGGTTAATCATTGATCGATCTAACAATTGATCATTGAAACTGCTAATTGATATCTGTGTTTGATTGAATTAGCGTATTTGCAAGAACTGGTTATAGATTATTGAATTTCTGCCGCTTTCGTTCATTTATTTTGAGATCTTCTGGTTCAATTGGTTGTTGTGTTTTTGTTCTAAATCTGTTTTAGCTTAACTGAATTTGATTGAATCTGAGATGACGACTCCTTCTAATGATCCTCACAATACCGGTTCCTCACCCAGCCTCCGATGCTGGTTAGGACCGAGTATAACATATGGCAACGAAGAATGCTTCATCACCTGTCTGTTAACAGTTCAGGTTGTTGGACATCTGTGGTACATGGACCACATAAGCCTATGGTGAACAATCCGGAAACCAATCAAATGGTTCCGAAGAAGAAGGAACAATACTCTGATGAAGATCGGAAACTATTTGAGATTGATGCTAAAGCCCATGGAATTCTGGCCATGGCACTGCCTAATGAAATCTATTCAGGGCTTATGCATCATGAAACTGCTCATGATCTCTGGAATGCCCTGAAGGAACAATTCGGTGGCACTGATGAGGTCTTAGCAAACAATAGAGAGATCCTTGCCCAACTATGAGACATTCTCTCATAGAAAGGGTGAGACACTGACTCAACAGTTTGAGCGCTTTTCCTGCTTGATATCTGAGCTGAAAATGGTGAAACAGGAATACACCAATAGCCAGATGAACAACAGATTCCTCAGATCACTGCCTGAGAGATGGGACACATACACTATTGTCCTACGCTCCAGTGCAAATCTAGAAGGCCTATCTCTCACCCAACTTCATGGGAAACTGCTTACATTTGAAAGAGAGATAGAGCAGAAGAGGAAACTGTCCTCATCAGAAAGCTCACTGATGACTTTGTACCAGGCAACACTGCCTTGATTGGTCATGAGTCAGAATATGCTGCATCTGAAAACAATTATGATGAGCATATTGATTTCTCTTCAAATAGTTCTGATCATGCATTTGTTGGTATTGAGAGTCATTCTGGCAGTAATAGTGACAATTTATGCTTCATCATGGATGATCTGAAAGGAATAGCTGATGATGATCTAGAAGAGATGGATATTCTGAGCCAGATGGCACTGATTAATATCAGATCTCAGAAGTTCTACAAGAGAACTGGCAGGAAATTTCCTGGACTCTCTGGCAAAACCAAAGTTGGTTTTGACAAGTAAGTTGAGGTGTCACAATGCCAAAGGCTAGGACACTTTGCAAGAGAGTGTAGATCAACTGGATCTAACTCTTCTGCACCCTTTGTGACTTTTCCTAGTACTAGTCCACAAAACAGAGGGCAACATCCTGCTGGTTCTGGTCATTATTCACATCCTAGATCTCCTGCATACTTTGTTCCCCAGGGTCAAATGTCATATCCTTATCCCTGCTATTATGTGCCTCAACCAAATCCTGTTCAAGCTCCAATTGCACAACAACCACAAGCATTGCCTGAACCAGCCTTCCCAATCTCATCAACAAACTCAACCTCAACAACACAGCTTCTTCACCCCAGGAGTTGTTGACTGGAGCAGTTTACCAGATGACATGTCTGGTCATGAACAACTGTTCTCAGGTGCTGGTCAACATGGTGGTGAAGTCCCTTTGGAAATCTAGCTCTTATGGCTTTGGATTCTGCTGATACTTCATCCTCTAATGCCTCTACACCAAAGGTATCACAGGTATCCTCTGAGGCAAAAGCCAAATTATGTTCTGACACATGCAGCAGCATTTGCATCTATTAGAGAAGCAAATGTAGCTTTAATCAACAAGAACATTGAGCTAGAACAAATAATTTCCAAAACAAAGCTGAATTTGAGTCTGTGCTTAATGATAAAATGATGAGATTTACAAACTGAAATGCCAATAACTGATGATAAGGCTAGGAAGAGATACTTCTAGAGAAGTATAAAGATCTCAAAGAAACCCTTGCAGTTACCCAGGTAGAGTGTGATAGATGGGTACAATCATGCAAAGGTTTTGAAATGCTTCTTAGTAAGCAATCTGCTTCCAATGTGAAGTTTGGCATTGGTTACAATCACACTGCTCCACCTACAGATTTTACTCCAAGAGCAGAGGTAGAATCTGATGGTGAGAGTGATAACCAATCCATCTCATCATGTGATCTACTTTCTGATACAGCACAATCAGAAGTAGCAGTCAGCATTAAGCCCTCTCTGAATCTATCAGCTGATGTTGATGGTTCAAATGCTGACACTCACATGATCAATGAGTTGATCAACTCAGGAGTTAATTCTAAAAGTCCTGAAAGGACTAGAAAGCAGGATTTAACACCTGAAGTTCAAACTCCAACTGCTGTCAGTACTGAAGAGAAGAAAACTGCCAGTAGAAAGAGTTTGAAGACTACTAAAGAGGCAGTCAAGAAAGCAAACAATGCTTCAAAGCATTGAAGAGCAAGTCTTCTGTTGCTTCACCCTCTTTAGTTGATGATCAACCTAAGATGAAGAAGAAACCATGTGAAGTATGTGGTTTGTTCAATCATCTTACAGATGATTGCTGGTACAAAAGAGGTTCCAAACTCAACAAAAAGAAGAAATTAAAGAGAAAATGGTAAAAATGAAAACTGAGTTTGAGACCACATTTGTATCAGCAACATCAAATCCTGTAACCCTTAAGTCCTCAAAGAAATCCAAAAAGGAAGGGTTAAACAGGTGACAGCTGAGAGTGCTCAGAAGAAGAAGGTGCAACATAGGAACTTATCAAACTCCACTGGCAATGTGTCTGATGAGCTGAAAGCTTTATCACAAAATCAGACACAGCTGGTTATGATGGTTCAACATCTGTTGGGTAGAGTTAACCAACTAGATGCTCCTATGTTGAAACCACAGAAAAGGAGATCCAAGCCAAAGGATTCCTCTTCTTCACCATCTTCTTCCTCTCAGGCTGTTGTTTAAATAAACCTGTTAGTTTACCATCTATTGATGAGACCAGGCCAAAACCAAAAGGTTTGGGTCTCCAAAACTAACTGATTGTTTATTTTTGCAGGGTTCTCCAACATGCCAAAGTAGCATCTGGTATGTAGACAGTGGGGGATCTATGCACATGACTGGAACAGCTCTCTTCTTCATGACTACTCTCAAGGAAAGAAGGGATTTGTTTCTTTTGGCAATGATGCTAGGGGTTACATCATTGGTAATGGCTTTGTCTCCAATGGAGAAATCAATTTGATGATGTTAATCATGTGGAAAATCTCAAGTACAATCTCTTGAGTGTCAGTCAAATGTGTGATAAAGGCCATGTTGCTCTTTCACCAGTCAAAACTGTAGGATTCTGTCATCCAAGTTTTGCATTTGATTGACAAGGTGTTGGATGATCACACTCTCCTGAGAGCCAACAGGACAGGAAGAGTGTATGCCTTAGATCTTTCCAAGAAAATAGATCTCAAAGCAATCCTTGCCTATTTTCCAAAGCCTCTTCTCAAGAATCTAACTGTGGCACAGAAGGCTGGGTCATGTTAATTTCAAAAACATGAATCAGCTTATCCACAATAGTTTAGTCAGAGGCTTACCAATAAAGGAGTTCCACTGTGATGAAACCTGCACTGCTTGTTTAAAAGGAAAACACAAAGTCTCATTCCCTCCTATTGAAGAGCCTAAGTCCACTGCCTGCTTGCAATTACTGCATATGGATCTATTTGGTCCTGTGAGAGTGATGAGCATGGCAAGAAGAAATACTGTCTGGTAATTGTGGATGATTACTCCAGATTTGTATGGACTTTCTTTCTACATTCAAAGGATGAGGTTGCTCAGAAGATTATTACTTTGTGTTGTATTTGAGAAGCAGTATTCCCTTCCAGTCAAGTGTATTAGGAGTGATAATGGAACTGAATTCAGAATCATACACTTGATGACTTCTATCTTTCAAAGGGAATCAAAAGGCAGTTTAGCATCCCAAGGACTCCAGAACAAAATGGAGTAGTGGAGAGAAAGAACAGGACCCTCATTGAAGCTGCAAGGTCCATGCTGGCTGACTCTGGTTTGCCACTGACCTTTTGGGCTGAAGCTGTCAACACAGCTTGCTATGTGCAGAATAGAGTTTTAGTAAATCAGAGGTTGATGAAGACTCCATATGAAGTTCTCCATCATTTGGCTCCTCTGATTTCATTTTTCAAAGCATTTGGGTGTCCCTGTTTATTCTCAACACAAAGGATCAACTCCATAAATTTGATCCTAAGGTGATGCAGGGTATTTTGTTGGTTATCATCTACTTGCAAGGCATACAGAGTCTTCAACTGCAGAACAAAGATAGTTGAAGAGACTCTGCATGTGAAGTTTAATGAATCTCCTTTGGACAAGATTCCACAACCCTGTGGAGTTGTTTGATTTGGACATACTGCAATATGTTCCTTATCAACCTCCAGCTGTTGCAGATCCTGTGGCTCAATCATCTTCTGCAGCATGTCTTCCACCTGGTGGTATTGATGATGATGATGATAATATCAATACTCACCTATTCAAGTTTAGTGACCAACTGCCTGTGTCTGCTAAACTTGATGTTCCTGTAGCTTCAGCAGTTCCATCCACAACAAATGCTGATGAGATCTCTGTTTCCTCTACATCTTTTGAGTTACCATCAAATTCTTGGTTTCAAGAGTCTACATCAACATCTGCTGCTGCTGAAGGTTCTACAAACACTTGCACAGATCTCATTGTTTATCAAGAACTGAAGAATCACCCCATGTCTCATTGGTTTGATATCAATGCTGGTGTTTCAACCAGAAGTCAATTGTCTAACTTCTGCTTCTATGCTCTCTTCATCAGTCAGCTAGAGCCAAAGAACTACCATGTTGCTTTGAGAGACAATGGATGGGTTGAAGCTATGCAGCTTGAGCTACTTCAGTTCAAGAAACAGCAAGTGTGGGAACTTGTTCCTCTTCCCCCAGGTAAGTGTGCAATAGGCACTAAATGGGTGTTTAGGAATAAAACCGATGAAAATGGGCTTATTGTTAAGAACAAGGCTAGACTGGTTGTACAGGGGTTTTTCACAAGAAGAAGGTATTGACTATGATGAAACCTTTGCCCCTGTAGCCAGACTAGAGGCAATCAGATTGTTCTTAGCCTATGCTGCATTCCACAATCTTAAAGTTTTTCAAATGGATGTTAAAAGTGCATTTTTATATGGTAAAATAAAGGAAGAAGTTTATGTGTGTCAACCACCAGCTTTGAGGATAATAACATCCTGAATGGGTGTACAAACTTGATAAGGCTCTTTATGGGTTGAAACAAGCTCCTAGAGCCTGGTATGAGACACTCTCTACTTTTCTTCTTAAGAATAATTTCACTAGAGGCTCCATTGATAAAACTTTGTTTATTAAGAAGGTGGATCAGCATAAGCTACTTGTTCAGATTTATGTTGATGATATTATTTTTTGCATCCTCTGATCCCCAGTTGTGTGATGATTTTACAACATTAAAAAAAAGGTTTTGAAATGAGTGCAATGGGAGAATTACAGTTCTTTCTAGGCTTGCAAATCAAACAAAAGGCTGATGGAACCTTTATTCATCAGTCAAATATACAAAAGATCTTTTGAATAAGTTTGATTTACAAAACTGTAAGCCCTGTTCTACTCCCATGTGCAACACCACACAACTGGATGCTGATCAGAAAGGTAAAGCTGTTGATGAAACGCTTTACAGATGTATGATTGGGTCCTTGATGTATCTAACAGCTTCTAGACCAGATATTATGTTTGCTACATGTGTTTGTGCTAGATTTCAGGCTGCTCCTAAAGAGTCTCATTTGATTGCAGTCAAGAGAATCTTTAGATATTTGCAAGGTACACAATCTCTGGGTTTATGGTATTCCACTGGACACTCTTGCAAATTAGTGCTTTTTCAGATAGTGACTATGCAGGGTGCAAGTTAACTAGAAAGTCAACTTCTGGTGGTTGTCAATTCCTAGGCAACTGTTTGATTTCTTGGCAGAGTAAGAAACAAACATCTGTTGCTACATCAACTGCTGAGGCGAGTACATTGCTGCTGCAAGTTGCACCTCTCAGGTACTCTGGCTTCAGAACCAACTTCTGGATTATGGCATTACAGAGACTAAGACTCCATTGTTAATGGATAGTGCTTCAGCTCTGTATTGTCAAAAATCCAGTCCAGCACTCTAGGACCAAACATATAGAGATCAGACATCATTTTATTCGGGATTGTTTTGAAAAAGTCTGATTGATCCTAAGTTTGTGCCTAGTGCTGATGAGCTTGCAGATATTTTTACTAAGCCTTTGGATAGTTCTACTTCCAAAACCTTGTGTTAAGGCTTGGTATGCTGCAGCTAGAATAAGTGACAACTACTGATGATTTCAGTAGTAATTACTGGTGATCATTGGTACCCATGTCACATATATACTGATGAGTCCTTTTCCCTTCAGTAGTTTTTAAAACTACTGATGGCTAAATGCCTCACAAGTACTGAAGTACTTTATCTGTTCCAAACTACTGATGTAGTTAAAACTACTGATGTAGTTACAACTACTGAAATCATATAAACAGATAAGTACTGATGTCTATGAAACACCTGAAAATCAGATGCAAAGTCTGATGAGTAAGTGTTGAGGACAGCATGAAACAGCTGAAAGGCTATGAATTGACGACAACTACTGAAGAGAACTTTCTCTTCAGTTGTTTCAACAACTGCTGTTCATTCTAAAACTGAAGCAAAACCATGTCTTCAGTAGTTTTATAACTACTGATGACTAATACCAAGTCTTCAGTTGTTTACAACAACTGATGACAAACCACTGTCTTCAGTAGTTTCACAACTACTGATGACAAACACCAAGTCCTCAGTTGTTTCAATCATCTGAAGTCAAAACACGGTCTTCAGTAGTTTTCTAACTTCTGATGCCTAAACCACGACTTCAGCTGTTTCAACGTCTGAAAGGATAATACCATGTCAACAGTCGTTTAAAACTACTGATGACTAACACCACATCCTTCAGTCGTTTTCTTACCCGTACCCTATAAATATCCCTGACCTAATCCTTCAAAGCTTCATCTTCTTCAAACCTAACGTTCTCTCCAAAACTTCTCTCTTCTCAATGGCGTCCATGCAAATTAAACCGCGACACAACTGTGTTGCCTACCTTACTAAATCGCCTGTCTGGGCTAAGTTCGATACTGCTATCGATCTTATGGTTCAGTCCCAATACAAAACGGCATTTCTTCTGAATCCCATTCTACATGCCGAATCCCTCCAACAGTTTGGATGAACGTCACCATTACCACTGGGAGAACAACACACCATCTCTCCAGTCGGTCGTCAACAACAAAGAAGTGGTCATCACTCCTGCAATAATCCGCCAAATTCTCAATCTGGATGATGCCATTTCTCCTGCTGGATATCCCAAGGGCACTACAGATCTATCCTTTGCCCAACATGGATATCAGGGCAATCTAAGTGCCTCCACTATCATGAAGAAACACTTCCATGACGCTGAACGCCTAATTTTCACATGGTGAATGTATTTTGGCTCCTAAGACTTCGTCTTGGGATCAAATGTCGACAAAGTGGCAGCAGGTAATGTATTCTATTCTTGAGCAACAACCGTTAAACTTTTCAGAAATAATATTTTCGGAGCTCAAGGATATGGCTCAAAAACTAACTGCTAACCGTTGGATACTATATCCACGGTTCATAATGGCCATCATTACAACCAGCTTAATGCTGAGGGACTTGTTGGCTTGGGAGTCCCTGCTACGGCTGTTCTGCCGAAGTATACTCCGGCACAACTCTGACCAGACACTCAAATTGGCTGCCAAGCTGCGCAAACCCACGCAGCTGGAACCCACAGCCACCACCTCCAAATCAAAAGTCCCCACCAAACCACCAAAAGAACCCAAAACGGCTACTCAGGGAATTGAGTCCCCTGAGGATGCCCCTGCAACACAAACGCAGGAGATATCCACTGGTCCAAAACCCCTAGTGGATTAAGGACTCTTCCAGCCATAGCCGCTCAGGATTCCTCTCAACAGGAGCCTGCAGCAACCACACAAGGGGTACCTACACATCTGGGATCTTCCTCACTTGAGGGGATTGCCATTGAAGAGCACCACCTCCCCAGGTGCACACTGCTTCTATCCCTTCACCCCATACAACCGCCCCTCACAGCCCAACTTTATAGTTGCACAAGTGCTGACCTAACTGCACTCCTCACCCCCTCCCCAGAAACCACTTACTACTGGAAACACCTCTACCATTGAGGGGGAGGACACAGTGCAATTGAGAACCCACAGCACAGGGGTTTACCACTTCTATCTCCTGGTGTAGATAAGGATTAGAATATCTAGTGAGGCTGCCACCTCTTCTGAATCAGCACATGATCAGAATGAGGCTGGTAACATTGCTAAGACCTCACTAGAGGCAACAGCTGATGATGGACATTGTCCTGAGGCTGGAAGTCCCCAGTACCAAGAAAAGGGGCACATGCACAACTGGTCTACACCCAGTGCATGTAAATCCTGCTCCAAGCAGGAGGTCAGGTGATTCAGCTTCGCTGATGATGACCTGGGCTTTTTCTACGATGTTCTTGCCCAGAACACAATCCTTGAGGAGAAAGTCAGTAGGCTGCAAAACCTACTTGACCAACTCTCACAAGGAGAAAGACCATCTGCCTCCACCAACCCAGATGGCACCTTCAGTTGAAGGTTCCCCAAACACTGAGCCACTCCAAACTCAGCCACCTGCCTCTGCTTCAGGCACTATTTCTCAGAACAGAACCCTCCTGAGCAAATAGTTGCTGTACTTCAAAATTCCCTCCCTCTCATCACACCCATAATCACTGACATTGTGACTAAAGCCATTGATGAGAGGCTTTCCTCAACTTTACAACCCTTGATTGATGCTGCTGTGCAAAAGACACTTTCTGCGGTACAAACCCCTACCTCCAATGCATCCAAAAAGGGGGAGAGTACTGCAGTGAAAGAAAAGAAGAGGAAAAGAACAGAGAAGAGAAGGCTCAAAGCAAGCCCAAGAGGAGGAGAAAGAAAAGCAACCACTGCTCACTTACAAACGAAAGAAAAGTGCTGATGATCAACCTACTGCTGAAGACAAATCCTTGGAAGAGCTGGTAAAAGATGCTGATAACACACAGCCGATCCATGGATAAAATAATTGAACAACTCTTCAGGCAAGGTTTGATACAGCCACATTGGATAGTGAGATCAGGAGGTTGGAAGTGCAAGAGATTCAAACCCGATGGGCTGGTATGATGCACTTGAAAAAGAGAGATTGGAGATCATGATCCCTTCATTGCAAAATACTTAGGAAGATCTTTAATGGAGATTCGCGCGTGGACCAGAGACAGTATTCTGGCTATAGCCACCAGAATCTGTCTGTCTGAGCAATTCCACAAGGGGATTATTGTTGAAGCCCTTGATGAGGCTGGGGCTGGTAAAAGGTTGAAATGGCAAAACTTACAAAGGCCAAACTCACTACAAAGATGCTGGATCAACCTCCCTTCCACCCACTCAAACACTGCCTACCCCTCAAATCTCCAAACCAATCTCTAAGCCCAAATCCAAACATCCTCATTCTTCAAAACCAATTCCTTTACCAACCCAACCATCATCCAGTGATGCACCTAGAAGAGGAGAAGGGTGCTGAGGATGGAGAGAAGAAGAAGAAGAGGATGAAGATGATAGTCTGCCACTCTCTGCTGTTCTAAAGCTACCAAACCCAGAAGTCAACCCATGATCACACCTGACTCTCAAAGGGAAATGGTAGAGTCAAGATAGAATGAAGAACAGCAGAAACAGCACGATGAGCAACTACTGAAGATGGTTGACAAGGAATTTCCTCAGTCATCATCTATACAAGCCATGAAAGGGCATGCTCAGAGGCTGTACACTCTCAGGCACACATTTCAGTATCAGAAGGAGAGAGTGAGAGTATGGCCAGACCCCAAGGTGAGTTCTAGAATCCATAAAAGAACTATTCCACACAGATACAATGGCCAGGTTAGAAAAACAATAGATTCTACCATCATGTTGGCCATTGTAGTCTCACCTTGGGAAATAATTGATGAATTCAAGAAAGCTCATCAAGCAAAGATGACCCCTCAAGCTTTACTGGAAACAAGATGATCAAAAAGGGGTTATTATATAAAAGCTTGAAGACATCAAGAAGAATGAGCTCCAGTTACTCCTTGAAGGCACCCATCCTGATGAATTTGTCTATAGGGAGGTAACTACATTGGAGCTGAAAAATGGCAGGACCATGAAGTACTTATCTGAGTACTATGGTCCAGAGTTCTTCTTCGAAGGAGGAGTAGAAGAACTCTCCAAGGAGGAACAAGTTGTTCTCCTTGAGGCCTATGTTCGAGAGTCATACAGACTCATTATGGGGAAGTAAATCTCATGAATGGGATAACAACTCTGTGTCCAGTTCCCCAAAACAGAGTTCCCATTCATACCTTGCCAAACAAATATCTGAGATTTCTTCCCAGGCCGGAGCTTACATGGGTCATCTTCTCTACTGATCAAGAAGGAAAAAGACCAATCTTTTGCCAACAATAAGTGGGATAATAAATAATTTAGAGGTTTTGGCTGCATTGGTTCAGGGGAGTTTGTTGGACCAAAAGAACCAATGAGCCAAGATCAGAAAACCTCTAAGTCCCACATGGTATCACAACAACTGCTGAAAGCTTCATCAGCAGTTTGATAGTGCTGAAGACTTCAACAGCTGAAGATCAAGTGCTGAAGACTTCAACAGCTGAAGAACTAAAGTGCTAAAGTACAACAGCTGAAGAACACAAGTACTGAAGCTGAACAGCTGAAGAACACAAGTACTGAAGCTGAACAGCTGAAGACACAAGTGCTGAAGCTGAAAGACCAAAGTACTGAAGTACAACAGCTGAAGAGTTTACAAGTGCTGAAGATCAACAACTGATGTACAAAGTCTGAAGACAAAGACTGAAGACATCAGCTGATGATATCTACTGAAGTCATCAGCTGATGAAACATCTGAAGGCCAAAGTCTGAAGATCAAGTACTGAAGCGTCAGTAGTTTGTCACAACTGCTGAAGAGTACTTCTTCAGTAGTTGTGATCAGTAGTTTTATTTTCTAGTTTCAGTAGTTTTGTAAAACGACTGAAGAGCTTGTTCTTCAGTCGTTGTAGTTTCAGTAGTTTTATATTTTTCAGTAGTTATAACAACTGATAACACTTAGAACTTTTTGTAAGAAGATGTCAGCTGTTTTGACATCTTCAGTAGTTGTGTTTCAGTTGTAATAAATCTGTTAGATGTCACTATCAAGTGACATCAGCAGACGTCACATCTCTTATATAAGAGGTGTCGACCTAATCATAATTGTGACATTCTGTTACCACGAAAGCGAATATTGAATGAAATATATTTGCAGATATTCTCTCTCTCTATAACCGTCTTTGTTCTTCATTGAATATCGTTTTTTTCTTGTGAATCGACTAATTCATTGTTTGAATTCCGCTGCAATACTCGTCAATCAATCAAACATAGATCACTGATCCTAACAGTTCCATCCTCGGTTGTGTGCTCATGTATGTTTGTGTGTGTCTGGGTGTGTGTTTCGGTGGGTTTCTAGGTGTGAACTTGTAGCAAACGGGTTTTGAAGGAAGTCATACCTAAGAGGTTGCTAAGGTGAGTTCTAGAACCCCTCTTTTACATGTTTTAACTGATTTTGGGGCTAGAAATGCATGGATGTATGTTTTAAAAACTGGGTTTCATTCCCGTATGTATGAATGTGTGTATGTTGCAAGTATGGTTTGATTTTGGATTATGTTCATGTTTGATGATGTTATGGTTGTGTTTCTAAGGTGAGTTCTAGAACCCCTCTTAAATCATGATAGATGAGGTTTGGGGACTGACTTTGTTATTAAGTGTGACCTGGGCTGCTCATGCGCCCAAGCAGTAGCTCTTACGCCTAGGTTATAGAATTTACCTAAGTGTTGTTAATGCGGATGAGAAGGAAATGCGGATGAGTAAGGAAATGTGGATGAGTATAAGAAATGCGGATGAATGTTAATACGGATGAACAAGTTCATGCGAAAGAAAGTCAATGCGAATGACTATAAGTCAATGCGGATGAGTAAAGAGGAAATACGGATGAGCAATGAACAAATGCGGATGACTAAGTTCATGCGAATGAAAAAATGCGGATGACTAAGTTCATGTGAATGAACAAATGCGGATGAGTAAGTTCATGCGAATGAACAAATGTGGCTGAGCAAATGCGGATGCGGATGAGTAAGTTCATGCGGATGAACAAATGCGAATGAGTAAGTTCATGCGAATGAACAAATCCGGATGAACAAAGATTCATGCGGATGAAAAAAAGTTAATGCGGATTAGTAAGTTCGTGCTAATGAACAAATGCGGATGAATAAGTTCATGCGAATGAACAAATGCGGATGAACAAAGGTTAATGCGGAAACAAAAGTTAATGCGGATGAACAAATTGTTGGATTCTTTATGCCCAAGACACATAGAATATTGATGTGGTTAGTACGTTATGATCCAAGTCTGGTCATACCCAATAACAAGCTTAACAAACAACAATTAATATTTAATTGATGATATGATCATGCAATTAAATAATTACATCAATTTAGAAAATGGGTTTTCTAAATAAATTGTATGTGAGATAGAAAAACTTATAAGGATATTTTGTTCATGGACATTATTTGTCATGTTATTTAAGTTGGCTAAATAACATCAAATAATAATAGTGTGTGTAAGTTATATAATTAAAAGGTTAATTACATAACTCATAATATAACTAGCGAATGATTAAATGGGTGTTTTAAAATGGGGGGGGGGAACCCAATTTTAACAAGGATTCGGCCGCCCCTTTAAAGGCCCTTTTTGGTCTTTTGTTGCTTGGGAACCAGACACCACATTCACTAGTTTCACACTCCAACTTTCCACTCTCTCTCATATATGCAAGAACCATCATTTTCTCTCTAATTTCTTGAAGAAGTTTAAGGCTGAAAATCGGATTTTCAGCCTTCTTGGTTTAATTTTGGTGTTGAAATCCTAACAAAAGGGTCTTTGCTTGATGCTTGTGGTTATGTAAGCTTGAGGACATCTTCTTTCGTGTTTTGGTCCTTCAAGAACTTCATCCTCTTCTCCTAATCTCACGTTTTTGGCAGCCTTTGGAAGGTAGTTCCATGGTTTTATTTTGGTTGTTATATTTTACTTGAATGCTAGTTCTTTCACATATAAATGATCCTTCTGTTCTTGGGTTTGTTGTTGAAAAATAATATGCTTAAATTTCAGATTATAAAACATATTATTTAGCTTTGTTTCCATTGTGTTTTCTTGTTTAAATGGTTAAACAACTATGTTTATGGTCCAACAAACCCAACACAAAAAGAAATGCGGATGAACAGTTAGAATATTTTCTGACTTTTTGGGGAAAAAGTGAAATGTAAGCTTTGACTTGGGAGGTTCTCGGGGGTTCATGTAAGCTGACTTTTGAGGTCATACATGTTGTGATGGTAATTGTATGATGATGATATGATGTATGTTATGTATGTATGACAATGCCCTATATGGTGATGTTGAATGTGTATGTTGATGTTCCTTATTATGTATGATTATTTTTCCGGTGGCTTTACGTTGAATGTTAATGAATGAAATGAAAGTATTATGTAACGTAAAGTGGAAGATAATGAAAAGAGGAATGTAATGTAAGAATGCATGCATTAATGAACGAATGAACGTAAGAAAGGCTTGCAAGCATATGAATGGAGGTTCACACCCAATGAGGGTTGTTAGCTCAACCATGTGTGGATAGCTACCCCATGAGGATGCACACTAGGGCCTAATTTATGTTATTAAGCAAATGTATGGAGGTTCACACCCAATGAGGGGTGTCAGCTCAACTGTTTGCGGGTTAAATACCCCATGAGGATGCACACAGGGGTCAATCTTTGTGAATGACCGTATGTATGGGGTCCTTGTCGCTTAACCCTAGATGAATTGCTTGGTGCTTTAGAGGGGGGTTAAGCATATGACAAGTTCTAGAAGGAAAAAGATAATAAATGTACGAAATGAACGATGATGAAGATAATAACTATTATCTATGTGTTTGTTTAATGCATAATCATGTACAATTGTAAAGAATGGTTTTAAATGTATGATAAAGTATGTTTTATTTTAAAACTAGAACTCACTCAGCAACACTGACTTTTTATGCATTTTCAAGTTGGGAGGTAAAGTTGTTGAGGATGGCATGGGGCAGCTACTTAGCTCTTTTGGATGGCATTATTTTGTTTAATATTTTTGCATTGTAATGCGAACGAACGAAGTTTTGAAATGTATGATTGTATTAACTTGCAAAAGCATTTATTATGAAATGAAAGGTTATTTTAATGTTCTGATGCGATGTTTTATGAAAGTTAACTATAAATATTGTTGGATCTTATATGCCAAAGACACATACAAGATTGATGTGGTTAGTACGTTATGATCCAAGTCGGGTCATACCCAATAACAAGCTATGCAAACACCAATTAATATTTATATGTTGATAAGATCAAACAAATAAATACTGACACCGATTTAGAAAATGGGTTTTCTAAAACGTTGCTTTTGTAAAAGAACAACATTATGTGGATAATTTGTTCATGAGAAATTGTTTGTTTCATTATTTAAGTTGGTTAAATAATAACAAATAAAAGTGTGTTATTGTTAAAAATTAAAAGAAGTTTTAATTTTATAAAATTAAGGGCTAAAAATGTAACATTTTTATAAAAATAAAATGGCGGGAAACCCATTTTAAAGGCACATTTTCGGCCGCCCAAGGTAGTGTGGGCTTTTGTGTTTTAGTCTTGTCTTTGGAAGAATTAGAGACTTGCTCTTGCACTCCTCCAAAAACACACACTTTCTCACACACAAAAGAAAAGAACTCTCTCTCTCAAAACAGGGCTGAAAATTCAGATTCAAGGCTCCAAGAGGCTGAAACTTTCGGTTTTTTAAGGTGCAAAGGAAGAGAGTTCTTTGGTGTTGTGCTCCCTAACAAGCTTGGTGTTTGGAAGGGCTTGTGGCTATACAAGCTTGAGGTCTTCTCCTTTGAAGGTTAGACATTCAAGAACATCATCTTCTTCATCTTTTACATCTACAACATCTTGTGCGAGAAAGGTTGTTTCTTTGTACACCCTATGGTTGTTTGTTTTGTTTGATAGCATACTATTTCACATATATTGTCGATCCTGGATTTTGGGTTTTGTTTGTGCTTTAAAATGGTAAAATTTTCAGATTACAAACCATATGTTAAAACCTATATTCCGCTTCATTTTTATAGTTTAAATGGTTAAACTAGCCTTGGTTTATATGTTACAAAACCCAACAATGGCATCTAGAGCCGGATATGTGGAATATGTGCTTCAAAAGGTCTTGAAAAGTTAGTTTTCATGGACTTTTTCAACCCATTAGGGTCTTTTTTGTTGTGGATATATGAATCCCTTATGTTTCAAGGTTTAATCTTGCATGCTTTAGTATAAACCTTGAAAGATTTATCTCAAATGGTTGATTGTGTTGTTTGGACAAACCTTAAAATTTTAGTTCATGTTGGCTGAAATTTTAGGGCTGAAATAAGGGATTCATTGTTGTTCTTGGATGTTGAATATGTTTCATATTTTGGTGCATAACATAGCCTTGGCCTTATGTGTTTTGGTTTTGGTTGATTGTGATTTGTCATGTTGGTTTTGATTCTTGAAAGGGTTGTAATTTTGTGTTTTGTATTTTGGGTTGAATTTATTTATTCATTTGGTTATGTAATAAATATATTACGTGCATTTCTTTTATTAGAAAATTTTTATTAAGATATGTTTTTTGTAAAAGAAGATGCACAAGATGAAGACTGAAAGAAGGACACAAAAGACATGGACACTTGAAGCATTTGGATGTGGTTTCAAGTGGGAGTTCATGGACACATTTTAATGTGTCATCTCTACCCTTAGGAAAGACCTTATGACAACACTTGTGATGGCAAACAAGTGTGGTCAACTTAGTGGCTATGGTTATGCACTCATGTTTGTATGTTTATGCTTGTTTGGATGTTTGTTGTTTGATTGATTGGTTGATATTTGGATATGCATAACAAACTCATTAACAAACATTACAAGCTAAAAATTTGATGGTTCTTTATCATTAAATGGTTAATAAAAGGTTATTAAAAGGATTAATGGTTTTAATAAACGAGGTTTTATTAAAAGTGAACCATAGGGTACCTTGTATTTGAAAGCATGCAAATATAAGGTACATAGAGTTTTCTAAACTAAGATTATGGAAACTTAAAATTTCTTTTATAAACAACTTTAACACCGTCCTTTTGCACAACACTTGAGTCATTTGGAAACTCTTAATGGGATAAAGGTCACCTAACCATTTTGAGGGAACTTGTGACTTGAGGCGGGGATACCATATGTGTGGGATAAAGGTCACCAAACCACTTATGTTGGAAAACTCACATGTGTGTGCAAGAAGGGTAACTTGATTTGCAAATCATATTAAATGGATCACCTACAATATGGTTTACAAAGGTTTTGATGGGATAAACATGCCGACTATATATATAATGTTTTAAAGTCGATCTCGTACCCTAGAAGTTGCAAAGGGTTGCAATTGTCAAAACGTTGACTACCTTGTTAATTTAAATAATTGGATAAAGGTCACCTAACCACTATTTAAATATAACGTTGGATTCTAGATTTTAAAATTGTGTAAGACACTTAAAAGGGGTTTTAATTATTAAAATATGAACAATATCGAAAATTCTAAAATTGAACTTTGTTATATTTTGTAGATGGCCACCCACAATAATGAAAACAATGAAATCCCGTCCGCTCACTTACTATCACTAAGGATCATTCTCCAAAAGGAGCGTCTAAACCATAATAACTTTATTGATTGGTTTTGAAACTTGAGAATTGTTCTCAAGCAAGAGAAACGATCATACATATTAGACGATTTGATTCCCGATCAACCTAGTGAGGATGATGAGGAGGCCTACAATAATTGGGTAAAATACACTGAGGACTCGGTCCAAGTATCTTGCCTCATGTTGGCAAGTATGACTCCAGATCTCCAAAAGGAGTAATGACTCCAGATCTCCAAAAGGAGTATGAACATCATGGATCATACGACATGATAACCCAGTTGAAGGAAACATTCCAACAACAAGCAAGGGTAGAGCGCTTCGAAACAGTTCGAGCACTCCATGCGTGTCGTATGGACGACACCCAATATGTTTAATCTTATGTACTTAAGATGAAAAGCTACATCAACCGCCTTGAAAGGCTGAATTGTCCCTTCTCGAACGAGTTGGCTACGGATTTGATCCTCAACTCTTTTCAAAAAGGTTTGACAACTTTGTCATGAATTATAACACGAACGGGTGGGACAAGAACATAAGTGAGCTTCACTCTATGCTCAAAACTACCGAGGCGGCCATGGGTAAAAGGGTTTTACCCGTTCTCACCATCAATGAAGGTGGGAACACGAAGAGGCCTCACCCCGCACCCAAGGCAAATGTTGCCAAGGGTAAGGGGCACTTTAAGGGAAAGGGAAAGGGAGTGGTAAAAGCCCACCAACAAAACCAGTGGAGAAGAAGCAAAAGTTGCTTCAAATGACCCATGCTTTAAGTGTGGGGAGATTGGACATTGGGCAAGAAATTGCCCAGTCCATCTCAAAGAGTTGCAAGCAAAGAGGGATGCCGGGCAAACCTCAGGTACAATTTTCATGATTCATATTGATCTAAATTTAATATCCTCTAACACATGGGTATTGGATACTGGATGTGGAACTCACATTTACAATTTATTGCAGGGGTTCAAAAGAAGTAAGGACTTCAAGAAAGGGGATGTAAGCCTGTACATGGCGAATGGGACAAAGGTTCAAGTTGAAGGCCGAGGGGACTACATCTTGAAGCTTCCAAATGGTTTGGTAGCAATTTTAAACAATATTTTGTATGCTCCTAGTTTGACTAGGAACATTATTTCTGATGCCCAATTAAGACAGTATGGTTATGTTTTGTCATTTATTGAGAATGAAATTCATGTTTCTTTAAATGGCACATTTTATTTTAAAGCTATTCCTGTTAATGGTATTTATGATTGGTTCGTGAAAACACATTATATGATAGCTCATTGTACCAAACCACCACTAAGAAACTCAAATTGGATTTGAATGATACCTATCTTTGGCATTTCCGTCTTGGTCATATAAACAAGAAGCGCATACAAACACTTCAAAAGAACGGTCTTTTAAAAGCAAATGAATATGATTCATTCGATGTATGTGAATCTTGTTTACAAGGTAAAATGACTAAGGCGCCTTTTAGTGGCAAGTCCAAAAGGGCAAAAGATTTATTAGGAATCATACATTCGGATGTATGTGGTCCTTTTAAGCCAATGACTAGGTACCATGAAAGATACTTCATTACCTTTACCGAAGACTATAGTCGATATAGTTATGTGTACTTGTTAAGACACAAAGATGAAGCTTTTGAAATGTTCAAAATCTTCCCAATGAAGTAGAAAATCAACTCAACAAGAAAATAAAAATTCTCTGCACCGATATAGGAGGTGAATACCTAATTGATGCTTTTAGAGATCATCTTGGAAGTTGTGGTATTGTCTCAAATTTAACTATCTCCACCTGGAACACCACAATATAATGTTGTGTCCGAGCGGAGAAATCGAACTCCATTAGATATGGTTCGATCTATGATGGCTAGAAGCTCATTGCCTCTATCATTTCGGGGTTTCGCTTTGCTCTCTGCGGCCTGTATTTTGAATATGGCCCTAACCAAGAAAGTGGAAACGGCACCTTTTGAAATATGGCATGGAAGGGTTTCATCACTGTCATATTTAAAGGTATGGGGTTGTGAGGCTTATGTTAAGACTCCCACCTCAAACAAGCTAGAAAGTCGTTCCACTAAGTGTATCTTTATTAGATATCCCAGAGATTCTATGGGATATTATTTATATGATCCATTGGAACAAAAGGAGTTTGTTGCCAAGAAGGTTGAGTTCTTAGAAGCTAAGTTCCTCTCGGAAGGAACTAGCAGTAGAACTATGGATCTTGAGGAAGATCAAAAACCACAAAACGATACACGTTTGGTTGATACTATCACTCAACAGGAGGATGTTGAGAATGATCAAGTGGTTGATCAAAGTACACAAAACATTCGCAGATCTGGTAGAATTAGTAATCCACCTGAAAGATATGGATTTTTCATAGTTGGATGCTATATGGTAGATTCCGATGAACCAACCACCTATCATGATGCAATGTCCAATTTGGATTGTGACAAATGGCTTGAAGCCATGAATGTTGAGATGCAATCCATGTATGACAACCAAGTATGGGATTTGGTTGAACCACCTCTTAACTACAAGATAGTTAGAAGTAAGTGGGTTTTCAAGAAGAAAACCGGTATGCATGGAAACTTGGATACTTATAAAGCTAGACTTGTAGCAAAAGGTTTCACTCAAACTCAAGGAGTTGATTATGATGAGACCTTCTTACCAGTTGCAATGCTAAAGTCTATTAGGATATTATTTGCCATAGTTGTTCATTATGATTATGAGATTTGACAAATGTATGTCAAAACTGCTTTTCCAAATGGATATCTTGAGGAAGATGTCTATATGGTTCAGGCTGAAGGTTTTGTAGACTCAAAACATCCTAACAAAGTATGCAAGTTAAAGAAATCAATCTATGGATTGAAGCAAGCATCAAGGAGTTGGAATTACCATTTTGATGAAGAGATAATCAAATTTGGATTCCTCAAAAACGCTAATGAAGCATGTGTATATAAGAAGGCTAGTGGGAGCATCACCACTTTCCTAGTATTGTATGTCGATGACATCCTACTATTTGGGAATGAAATTCCAATCATGGAGGGTGTAAAAGCCTGGCTTGGAAGTGTTTCTCCATCAAGGGTCTTGGGGAAGCCGCCTATGTTTTAGGAATAAAGATCTATAGGGATAGATCAAGGCAGTTGATAGGTTTGAATCAAAGTGCATACATTGATAGATCTTGAAAAGGTTCAAGATGGAAAACTCTAAGAAAGGTACCGTACCTATTCAAAGAGGAACAATATTGAATAAGACTCAGTGTCCAAGGTCAAAGGATGAGCAAGACAAAATGAAGGGAATTCTGTATGCGTCTGCTATAGGATCCATCATGTATGCAATGATATGCACTAGACGGACGTGTCATGCGCTTTGAGCATGACAAGCCGATACCAACAAAATGCTGGAAATAGTCATTGGATGGCTGTTAAGAACATACTTAAGTACCTAAGGAGGACTAAAGATATGTTCCTAATCTATGGATCTGGTGAGGAGGAACTCGTAGTAAAGGGTTACACGGATGCGAGTTTCCAAACTGATCGGGATGATTCACGATCACAATCGGGGTACATTTTCATCTCCAATGGAGGAGCAATCTCTTGGAAGAGCTCTAAGCAAGATGTGGTGGCATTATATACTACAGAGTCAGAATACATCGCCGCTTCATTAGCAGCTTAGGAAGCTGCATGGTTAAAGAAGTTCGTTGCCGATCTAGGGGTGGTCCCTTCCATTCAGGACCCCTTAGAAATTCTTTGTGATAACGAGGGTGCGATTGCTCAAATCAAGGAACCCCGTGCACATCAGAAGACTAGGCACATTGAATGAAGATTCAACTACATAAGGGATGAAGTTGAAAAGAGAAAGATATGTATTCGCAAAGTTCACACAGATCAAAACATTATGGATCCACTCATGAAGCTTCTTGAAAAGGCAAAGCATGAAAGTCATGCTTGTGCCATGGGATTGCAATATTCTAGTGACTGGATTTGATCTTTAATTTATGTATTGAAATATTGTAACACTTTATTACTTGAATGAAGTATTTGGTTATAATGATTCAACTAATATTCCTATTTTGCATGTTTAAAATCCATGAGTAAATTATTTACTCAGAACATCCGTAGTTGTTCATGCTTGTGGGAACAAGTATGAAGGTAATGCTATTATGAACTTGGATTGGTAGATATTCATATGGGTGAATATAGAGCAAAAGGTTGTTGCCAAAGTTCATAGATATTTGTGGGATGCAAATATTGGATTGACCTGCATCTCAAATATTACTACATGGAATCTTCCTAATTTATCATAAGTAATTTTGAGTAAAGGCGAACATCATTTGGTATCCTCTGACCTAAGACACATATTGGGTCTTGATATTTACCGAATATTATACTTTGACTTAGCTCTTCGCTGTTCTGAAACATGGTAGTACATAAGTCTGAGTTCAGGTATGATATAAGGTAATTATGAGAGACGTATGTAGTTAAGATAGGATTTGTCCCTCTTATTCGTTGAGAGTAAAATTTCTAAGGCCTGATAAAGTTAAATCAATGGAGAATGATCACTCTGTGTTTCTAGGATTTAATATGACATCTGCGACAAAAGGATAGATGATTGATTCACCTAAAACATTTCAAGTATGGTACTTGAAGGGGATGATGTTATGAATGGCACTTAGTCATACGTATTAAGGGTAGTAAACCGTTGTTAGGCAGTATTTACTGCTTGCATCAATCTTCTATGAATCTTGTGCGAGTGTGAGATTGTTAGATCTTATATGCCCAAGACACATACAATATTGATGTGGTTAGTACATTATGATCCAAGTCGGGTCATACCCAATAACAAGCTATACAAACACCAATAAATATTTATTTTTTGATAAAATCAAATAAATAAATACCGACACCAATTTAGAAAATGGGTTTTCTAAAACGTTGCTTTTGTAAAAGAACAATATTATGTGGATAATTTTTTCATGAGAAATTGTTGTTTCATTATTTAAGTTGTTAAATAATAACAAATAAAAGTGTGTTATTGTTATAAAATTAAAAGAGGTTTTAATTTTATAAAATTAAGGGCTAAAAGTGTAACATTTTTATAAAAATAAAATGGGGGGAAACCCATTTTAAAGGCACATTTTCAGCCGCCCAAGGTAGTGTGGGGTGTTGTGTTTTAGTCTTGTCTTTGGAAGACTTAGAGACTTGCTCTTGCACTCCTCCAAAAAATACACTTTCTCACACACAAAAGAAAAGAACTCTCTCTCAAAAAAGGGCTGAAAATTCAGATTCAAGGCTCCAAGAGGCTGAAACTTTCGGTTTTTTTAAGGTGCAAAGGAAGAGAGTTCTTTGGTGTTGTGCTCCCTAACAAGCTTGGTGTTTCGAAGGGCTTGTGGGTATGCAAGCTTGAGGTCTTCTCCTTTGAAGGCTAGACATTCAAGAACATCATCTTCTTCATCTTTTACATCTACAACATCTTGTGCAAGAAAGGTTGTTTCTTTGTACACCTATGGTTTGTTTTGTTTCATAGCATACTATTTCAAATATATTGTTGATCCAGGATTTTGGGTTTTGTTTGTGCTCTAAAATGGTAAAATTTTCAGATTACAAACCATATGTTAAAACCTATATTCCGCTGTGTTTTTATAGTTTAAATGGTTAAACTAACCTTGGTTTATATGTTACAAAACCCAACAAATATATGTCTTTTATGCAATGACTGACCAGTACGAGCGTCCTGGGAATGGGGCCTTACAAGACTTTCATAGTATCTTCTCATGTCAAGAAGATCATATAGAGGTAGATTGAATATGTTTTTCCATGTGTGGACATTCTCACCACCTTGATCTCTAATCCCATGCCATCTTTCTGGATTAGTGTGAATTCTAGGATAAGATAGGTCTCTCAGAAGAAAGAGGAGCCACTTGGATTGAAATTGATTGGGCTGCCTCTTCATGCACTTACTTAGGTTGATCTAACTCACCCTGAGGTATGGAGGTGGATAGTTTAGACTTCTTCTTCTTCTTTGACTTTGGTCTAAAAGCCATCCTCTTCCTCCTCTTTGAAGGCTTTAACTGAGAATAGTGGTCTATAGCACCTTGTTGATCAGTCTTGTCTTACTCAGTTAAGTGTTCCTCCCTCACATGTTCAGAAGGAGAGGGAGTTTGACCCAGCTGAGGATCAAAAGATGAAGCTTGCTGAGGCTCAGCAGGAGGTCCAAGTTGATTTTTCTCAAAAGGATCAACCTTACCTCCACTTCTTGAGGGACCTGACTTGGTAGGGAGTGTAAGTCAACAAGTTCTCCTCTTTTGATCTTTTGCTTGATCACCCTAATATGCTCATCCATAGTAGATAGAGATATGGGGCCAAGTCTCCTTTAGAGAATCCATACAGCTTAAAGAAGCTCATCATTCTTTGTCTGTCAACAGACTTTTTCATGCTCTTTTGAATGATGGCCCTTGACCTTGCAGCATCTTCCCTTAATTTTCATTTTGTTACCTTATGTTCTTTGGGTACTTCAAGATCAAGCTGTTTGAGATACTCAAACTCTATATACTCAAAGGACAATGGAAGAAGTGCAAAGCCTGCTATAGGCCTCTGGCACTCAAGTAGTTGATCATATTGATCCTATCAGTCTCTTTGTCTACCTGAGGTTCTTGTGGATCCACAGCCTCTTGTGCAGGACTTTCTTGAATTGGGGAGAGAGTAGGAAGATGCTTGTATAATCTCTTTTGTCTTCTCTCCTCTTTGATTTGAAGAAGTAACTTTGCATCCTTTACTTCCTTCCTCTCTCTTGACAATTCCATGTCAGCTAGTTCATTGAGCTCTTCTAAGGGGAGAGATATAATCTCATCAATGTCATAGTTCTTGGTTTGTAGGTAAGTAATCTTAACTATCCTCAATTCATCATTTTGAGTGTTTGGTCTATGGGTAGCCCTAATTGCAACTTTCATGAATCCTACAGACCCAGAGGAACTTTCTCCCTTTAGCTTCTTCTTCCTCTCTCTCTCCTCCTCCGTAATCTCCTCAAAAGTCATTTTCCTTTTCCCTTTGTCACTCACAGACTTTGTGACTCAGGGTGGAGAGAGCTTTGGCCTTCATTGCTGGGTGTGGCCTCCAAGCTCTGGCCAAAGAGAGGTTGTGATACACCTTCACCAGCAGGTGCTTCACTGAGGTTTGTGACTCAAGGTGGAGGGAGTTTGGTTTACTAGAAACGTACCTGACACAACATCAGGGGCCGTCCTAGCATCCCCCCGAGTCATCATGAATGCTCTGGTGCTCGCTCTCTGCCCTTCAGTCCCAGTCGTCTTCTTACCTGCACTGGAACTCTCAGCCCTCGGCTTCTTGCATTCCCGACCCATGTGGCCCTCCTCGCCACAAGTATAGCACCTCCTTACCCCACAGTTCTTCGTCACATGTCTGATCCTCCATAATATACATTGGATCCCACTCTACATTCCCCGGTGTGCTCCCTTCCACACTTGCCACATCTCCTCGACCCCGCACCGGATATGACCACACGTCAGTCATCCACGTGTGCACCTTTGTTACTTGGAGCGGCCCCGCCATGTCCAAACCATATCCTATTCCAGTTTCGGTCACCACCACCCTTCTTGTTCACCTCAGCCACCACCACCTCACGCTCGTCATACAACTTTCCCACCAGATCCACCACCGACCTAAACATGCTTGGCCGGGCAGCGATCATGTGCCTACGGATATCCGTCGGCAGGCCTTGGATTTATCTCTTGATCTTTCATGACAAAGGCGTCACTTGATCCATCACCAGCCGTGTCATCTCGTTGAACTTCGTGGTGTATTGCTGATATGTCATTATTCCCGCCTCAAACTGCAGGAACTGCCTCTCGACTTGTCCATCTCTTGGTGAGGACAAACTCCTCAATCACTAGTTTCTTCAACTTTGGCCATCTCATTCTTCCAATCGCCTGACTACCCTCGGCTTGGAAAATATTGTCCCACCAACATAGAGCTGAGTCCACAAACAAGTGGGTAGCAAACTTCACCTTCTGGTATTCTCGGCACTCGCTGATATCCAGTACAGCCTCCATTTCCCTCACCCACCGGTGAGCAGCAGTAGTGCCATTACCATCAAATGTAGGGGGCTTGCATATTTGAAATACCCCGTAGTTACAGCCTCATGTCGCCTCCGGCGCATGTTCTTCCTCTCCTCCTCATCCTCACAGAAAACCATCTTAGTCTCCGGTCACTCCCGTCCTCCCGAGGACCTATTCCTCTCCCTTCTATCTCCTTCCCGCACAACCTTTATCACTTCTGTCACCACAGATTGTAGGATCACCTCCCGAGGACCTATTCCTCTCCCTTCTATCTGGACGAGGGGTCTCTGGTTCTTTATGAATCACCTCTTCGGCTCTAGGCCTTCCTCTTGCGACCTGTGGTTCAGCACCATGTCCACCACAACCTTCACCATGTGAAACCTTTGACAATCTACCACTGCCCATCCTCTAAACACGCTATAAGATTCAAACATTAATACGGTCATTCAAGGGAATAGCTTAGTTTATGTCAAGTATAGTAAGACTCTAATTACAATGGCCAATTATGATTAGGCACTTACTTTACTCCTTATACCCCAAGCATTTCCCATCCTAACTACATCAGCATCTAAATCTACTAAAAGCACATAAGCCACATAACATGCGCATGTAAAGCCGGTTAACATTAAGATAATTCCTAATGGAACGCATCTACTCGGACTGGTATTCCTTCCTTTTCGTCCCATTTTCAGTTTAAGTTTAGGTTTCTTTGAAAATTTTAACCCTTTTCACTTAAACTTTGGCTCTGATACCAACTTGTAAGGTCTCGTTTCCGAGACCTCACAGTTAGTCAATCATCTCACATAAAACATATACTTACATTAATTTAATAAACATTGCAGCGGAAACATTTAAAAAACCTTTTCATTTCATTATAATTGCTTTTGCAAAATAATACAGCATTCATTACAAAACATCATTCGTTCGCATTACAATGCAAAAACATTAAACAAAAAGAATGCCATCCAAACTAAGCCAAATAGCTGCCCCGTGCCATCCTCAGCAACCACTACCTGCCCACTGGAAACACATAAAAGTCAGTGATGCTGAGTGAGTTCTAGTTTTAAAATAAAATATACTTTACTTTCTTTCAAAACCATTCTATACTTCATACATGATCACACACCATACGTACATATAGATAATATCATTATTATCTTCCTTTACTTTTTATCACTTTCTTTCTTTACTTTTTCTTCTGAATCAGGATCATCAGCTATACCCTAAACGTATGCACAAAGCGGGTACTTGGCCAAAGATCATAAATGACTTCCATAATGCACATAGCCTGGCACCAGCACTGGGGCAAGAAACAAAGATCCCAACTGTATACTTCACCCCTAACGTATGCATAAAACGGGTACTAGGCCGAAGATCATAAATGTCTTCCATAACATACATAGCATGGCAACCACATAGGGGTGAGTATCCACTATAATCCATGTACTATACAACTGGTCTAACATAAAGACTAGACCCCCGTGTGTATCCTTATGGGCTAGCTAAACCACACACAGTTGAGCTTACAACATTTTAGAGTCGTGCACCTTCGTACATTTTGCTTGCAACCCTTCTTTCCTTTCACTTTCATTAATGCATGCATTCTTTCTTTATGTTCCTCTTTTCATTTCTTCCACTTTACGTTACATAATACTTTTCATTTCTTTCATCAACATTCAATGTAAAGTCGTGGAAAATAAACATACATAACGAGGAACATAAACATAATCATACAAAACATCACCATACAAGGCACCATCATACATGACATAAAAATCATCATACATGCCATAACATATCCCATACATCATCAAAATTCAACTTACTTCACCCTCGGGAACATCCCAAGTCAAAGCCTACATTTACATTTTCCCCCAAAAATCAGAAAATAATTCTAAGTCTTAGGCGCATAGGCACTATGCATGCGCATGGGAAGACTTAGGTGCATAGGGAGCTTTCAGGCACATGGGCACTATTGGGGCGCATGGGCAACACTTAGTCATTCTGGGCAATACTCTAGGCGCATGGGCACTATTTGGGCATCTGGAGACTTAGCCAAATTTAGCATTTTCCAAGCGCATGGCTACTATTTGGGCGCATGAGTTTTGGGCGCATAGGGACACTTAGGCAGTTTTTACCGTTGGGTGCATGGGCCACTATTTAGGTGCATGGGCAGTCTAAGTCACACTTAAACAACATAATTCAGTCCCCAATCATCATCCAACATAATCTATGCTTAAATCTCACATTCTAAGCATCAAAACAAGAACATAGTATAATCATAACATCATAAATCGCCCAAATCAATACCCACCCACATTCATTCACACACATACATACGGGTGAACACCCATTTTCATAAATAGTTTAATACATGCATTCCAGCCCCAATCAGTTTAAAAGAAGTAAAAAGGGGTTCTAAAACTCACCTTTGATAACTTTTGAATGAACTTCTTCCAAAACCCGAATGCAAATGAGTTCTACCACCAAGAACCTACCAAACCACATAACCGAACACACAAACACACATAAGCATACAACTAAGGCTAAGGCCAGTTAAGAACATCACAAAACTTGAATTCTTACCTTGAATTCGGATTTCTTCTTCTTGTTCTTCAAAAACCTGAAAGATTGCTACTCTTTTTTCTCTCTCTCAAAATCCGAATGGTTAGTGTGTGTGAAGGTGTGATGGGCGACCATCACCTTTTACACCCACTTTTCAAACCTTTTGTCCTTTTGACACTTTTAACCCCTCAACTTGGGTTTTATTGCATTCCTTTCTTTTCCTTCACTTTTATTCCTTCTTTTGAGCCTTTAAAATAATTGGGTGTTACATGAACTCTTTGAAGAATAAGGGCTTTTTTGTTTGCATCATACGTCCACCCAATGATGTAGTTTGATGTTCCTTTAGGTGGAGATGATACTGCCCTTGGTATACCTTCCTTAAAAAGACTCTGAATGTAGGAGTCTATTGAGTCCACGTCAATATGAACTTGAGGAAGTTGCTGAGTATGGACAGTTGCAAGTGAAGATGGCGAGTCCTTACTGTCCAAGCTCTGTGAAGAACTCCTAGGTTATGTGTCTGTGATGACTATCTCCCCCTTTTTTGGTAGCATCACCCACTTGCATAGGTGAGCTAGAGATTAGATCAACCACATTCACAGGTTCGTGTGTTCCTGGTTGAGCTCTTCTTAAAGGTCTCCCAACTAGTTTTTCCTTAAGATAAGATATCTCAAGTTGCTGATCATTGACCCTGTTTTGCAAGGTAGTTTCCTGAGATTCAAGATATCTAACCTTGGAGACCAAATAGGTGCATATTTTTTTATAGTTTTTGCACCTTTGCCTCAGATTCCCATCATCTTCATCAAAATAATCATAGGGGGATGAGAGAATTAGACCAAAGTCTTCTCTCTTACCACCAGCATAAAGTTCTTGGCTGCTGGTTGTTCTTTGCTCAATGACAACTTAAGTTGAAGTGTCAATGGGCTGAGTTGCCATGGTTGAGGTCTTAATGATGTAATCACTTGCTAAAGTGAGAGCCTCTTTCATATGGATATCCTGAACAGGTTCAGAAGTATTCACCTCAGTGATGGGTGACTGATGTGGGCTAGACATAGGTGACTCAGGAGCACTCATCTCTCTTGAGTAGGGGAGGAGTTGAGAGACTCATGGTACTCACTAAAACCTAAATATTCATTAGTATAGAAGTCAAGGTTTGGGATTTGGTGATTTAAGTCAAGAGGTTGGGGATGGTAATTGTCCCCTAAAGGTTGTTCATCTCAGTGTAGAGACTTAGAGTGAAGGCTTAAGGCGGCTTAAGGCTGTGGTCTTGTGCGCTCATCAGTCTGAGCATGAGGAACCTCAGGACTGATAGTTGAAGTGATGCGAGTGGTTTGCTCCTCAAGAGAAGAGGGAGATACAGTTTCCACTTAGTGATATGGGGGCCTACACAACCTCAGTAGCTTGTTTAGGGGTTCATTTGGATCTTCTTTGGTAGGTGAGGGTGATTTGTGGTGGTCTTATAAGTGGTTGAGAAGTAGAAGGTGTGGGTTCAACACTGGCTTGTATTGCCAAGTTGTCAACTTGAGAAATGACCTCTAACATTTTTGGGACCAAGGCTGTTTCTACCTCAGAGAAACCAATAGTTGGCTTCTTTAAGATTTTAAAGATGTCAGGCTTCATCTGTCCCAATTTAAGGATATTACCAATTTCCCTCAACTGTGAGCCCAGTTTGTAGTTGAGAATGTATTGAACATACGTAGGAAACATGTAATATTCTAAGGAGTCCAAGTTAGCAAGTAATTTTTGGAAAGAACACCTCACCTTCTTTATCATCCAGCTAAAGATGATAGTTGATGATGGCCGGAGTGATGAAGATTGTCCTCCCCTGCACTATAGCAGACAGTGCGTTCTCCTTATCCATAATGACCTCTTGGCAGGTCTTCCAAAATTCAAGCAAATGATCCTCATACAGATTAGGATCAATGGTAAGGGAGGTGAAGTAGTTAGACAAAGCCGGAAAACAGCAAACCTTTGAGAAACTATCATCTTTCTCAGAGTTCAATAGAGAAACCTGGTTGTGTTGCCTATGAAGTTGCATGGAGGAATCAGGTTGTTTCTGAGGTTTAGATTGGCCATTTTGAGAAGCTTAAGGGTGAAGGAAGATGAAGAACAAAGGTGGTTTGGGAGAATTTAGGTCAGAGAAGAAATGAAGATGAAGAAGATAGTGAAAAGATGATAGTGAAAAAGAGGGGAACCATTGGGTTATATGTGAAAAGGATATGAGACAAAATTAAAGAAATAAGATAAACTTTGAAATCCGAAAGTCGATCCCATCTCTAAAAAGTAGTTTTCTTTTGCCCAAAAAGTAGTTTTCTTGGTTGTCGAGAAATCTTTTGAAGGTTATTTTGCTTTGGAAGTTCTTGAAGAAAAGCTTCCGAAGACAAATTGACTTCAGAAGATATTTCAAAGATTTTTGAGAATTTTACTTCAGAAGATATTTAGAACTCAGAGTATTTATTCTATGAAGAATAAAAACCTTCGAAGCTAAATTTGATTTCGAAAGAAAATTTGTTCTTATAAAACACACAAGTCCTTAAGTGGATTTTAAGCTTCGGAAGATATTTTAGAAATTTCTTTCGAAGGTAAATTGACTTAAGTAGATATTTGTTTGCTAAGACATAAGTTTCTTCCGAAGGATAAAGAGATCAAAATTTTCAAAAATATAAGGAATGTTTTTTTAAAAAGATTTTACTCCCAAAGAGAACAAAGGGCTTATGAAGGTGATAAAGATAGACAACTTAGGACACATAGGTTTTAGAAATAATATGATTAAATTTTTAAGAAAAGCTACTCAAAGTTAATCATCTCAATAGCCGATACAAGATATTTGAATATTTGTTCATCAAAATCTTTGGTGAACTGATCAGTATATTGCTCATTTGTGGTAACCTTGACTAGTTTGATTAATCCTTTTGTAAAGTTATCTCTAATTAAATGATACCTAATATTGATGTGCTTTGTCCTTGAGTGTTGCATAGGATTTTCTGTGATTTAGATAACACTATTGTTGTCTATATGGATGAGAGTGTCCTTGAAGTTGAATCCATAGTCCAATATCTGATATTGAATCCAAAGTACTTGAGCATAGCAGCTTGCAGCAACAATATATTCAGCCTCAGCAATTGATGCAGATACACAAAATTGTTTCTTACATTTCCAGGAGACTATCATTCCACCAAGAAATTGGCATCCCCCTGATGTAGACTTTGTAGTCATGTTGTAGCCACCATAGTCACTATCTGTATAAACATACAGATTAAAGTCAGAGTTATTTGGATAGCAAAGGCCAAGTGATGGAGCACCTTTAAGATATCTTAGAATTCTTTTGACAGTGATTAGGTATGACATCTTGGGGTTGGCTTGATATCTTGCACAGATTCATGTAGCAAACATGATATTAGGCCTGCTAGCTGTGAGGTACATAAGGGACCCAATCATTGCCATGAAGAGATGCTCATCAACACATTTCCCCTCAAGATCAGGCCAAGAGAGTGGATTTGGCTATGAGTGTCTTTGCCACCTTACAATCAGTCATGTTGAATCTTTCAAGTATGTCTTCAACATACTTAGACTGACTTATGAAGATGCCATTGTTAACTTGCTTCACTTGAATTTCTAGAAAGAAATTGAGTTCTCCCATGGCACTCATTTCAAACTTTTCTCTCATCAACTTTTCAAAGTCTTTACAGTGCTTTGAATTATTTGACCCAAAGATAATGTCATCCACATATACTTGAACTAGCATAATATCATCTCATGTTCCTTTGATGAAGAGAGTTTCATCAATAGCACCTCTCTTGTAGCCATGCTAACAAAGATACTATGATAGGGTCTCATACCACTTCCTTGGTGCTTGGTGTAACCCAAAAAGAGCCTTATCAAGCTTGCAGACATAATCAGGATGATCAGGATCTGCAAACCCAGGTGGTTGTTTGACATACACCTCTTTATCAATTACCCCATAAATAAAAGCACACTTGACATCAAGTTGGTAATCCTTAAAGTTCTTGGATGCAGCAAAAGCTAGGAATATCCTAACAGCTTCAAGTCTTGCTACAGGAGCAAAGACATCTATGTAGTCAATTCCTTCTTATTGAGTATATCCTTAAACAACTAGTCTGGCCTTGTTTTTGATGACAAGTCCTCTATCATCCTTAAAATGACATAGGTTCTGAACCTTCTACCTTTCAAATTGAAGCAGCTCCTCTTGCATAGCTTCAACCCAACTTCCATTCTTTAAAGCTTCATCAATTTTTTTGGCTCTATCTTGGACAAGAAACAAGAGTGAAGACAAACATTTGCTTCATGGGTTTCTCCTCTTTTTCTTACCCCTCTATCAACATCTCAATGATTTTTATGGAAGGGTGAGACTTATGGATCCTTAGCTGAGGGATCACAGCAAGTTGCTTAGACAGATCTAAATTAGAAAAATTCAGATCTAGTAATGAGGATTCACTCTGCACATCAGCACACATGTATCAAGATTAACTTGATCCAATGAATATGTAACATCATTGATGTGTTCATCAATAGAGTGGTTATCAGCATCAAGAAATTCCTGATCACTGTCACCACCACCATGCTCTCTAACATTTGAAGCTCCTTTCTCTGAGTTGTGTACCTCTAAGCTGGAATTCGAAGTCACTCTAGAGGCATCAGCAAGATTTGTCATTGATGTGTTGGTAGAAGCTTGATTTGTAGGATTGGTTACCACTAGAGCTGAAAATATGTAGCTTGAAGGTCTTCTCAGCTCAAAATGTTGGATCAGGATCACCTGTGGGTAGTATGTATGTAGATCTTGAAACATGCTCACAAGATTTATTAAAACAGTTGGTAACTAAATCAAGATCAAATAGCCAATCAGGACCAAAACCTTTCACACTGGGAGTGTGCCCATTGAAAGTCACATTGGCTCACTCCTCAACCACTCTAGTTCTGAGATTGTATACTCCATAAGTCTTAGCTTGGGAGAGTATCCAATGAAGTGTCCATCATCTGATTTCTTAGCAAACTAGGAAATTTGATCTTTGGTATTCAAGATGGTGCAGGGACATCCAAATGACCTAAGAAAACCAATGAAAGGTTTCTTCTTGTTCCAAAGTTCATAAGGAGTCTTACCATGAGTCTTAACCACTAAAATTCTATTTTGCACATAGCAGGCAATGTTGACTGCCTCTGCCCAGAAGGTGATGGCCAGCTTAGAGTCAGACAACATAGTTCTTGCAGCTTCAATAAGTGTTTTGTTTCTCCTCTCAGCGACACCATTTTGCTGAGGAGTCGTGGGAGCACTATATTGTCTTGTAATACCCTTTTCATCACAAAATGTATCAAGGATTTGGTTCTTGAATTCAGTTCCTTGATCACATCTTATGGTTTTGACCTTGTAATCACATTGATTCTCAATCATTAAAATGAAATTCTTCAAAATCTCAGCAGTCTCATCCTTAGTTCTAAGGAAGAAGACCCATGTGAATCTTGAAAAATCACCTGTGATCACTAAACAGTAAGAGGTTCTTCCTAGACTCATGACATGGTGAGGCCAAAGAGATCAATATGTAACAATTGTAGGGAATAGTGATGGACGTTCTTTCCCTTGGTTTGTGAGATACCTTATGTTGCTTCCCTTTCTGGGATGCCACACAATGGTCATCACTTGTAAACTCTTTCTTTGGCATTCCAGTCTTGAAATCATTCTTAATAAGTTTGATCATGTTTTTAGAGTTTACATGGTACATTCTTTTATGCCAAAGGAAAGGCTCATAACTATTTACTTTAAATAGAAAGCATCAAACTTCTCATGAGGGAGATGTTCTTGCAAATCCATATTGTACATGTTCCCTCTCCTGGGGCTCTGAGCAAGATATGCTTATGAGAAATGACCACCCTGGGCATGAGAACAATGCACTCATGCTCAGTAAAGAGCATGTTATGACTCTGATCACAAAATTGGGATACATTTAAAAGATTGTACCCACGCTCCTTGACAAAATTTACCTTCTCAATGCTGAGCTTACCATTTGTAACCTTGCCCTTTCCTATAATGTAACCTCCAGTATCTCCTCTAAAAGCAATTGTTCCTCCATCAATTCTTTCAAACTTTTAGAGTAGTGACCTATTGCTTGTCATGTGCCTGGAACAGCCACTAATAATAATCCATACATTTTTGTTTGTCTTGAGATGTTCCTATACAAAAAAGATGGTTAGTTACATTTGGAAACCCAAGCCTCATTGGTCTTGGGCTCATCAAAAGAAGTTGACGAGAATGCAACAATAATTGATCCAATAGTCATGCTGGAGGGATCATTTGCTAAAGTTGAAGAAGAACTTTCAGCCACTTGGTCTTTTTTTGACTTCCACACCACCTCTAGAAGCTTACACTTGACCTTCAATACTTCAGAAGTTTTGTTGACTTTAGAAGTTTTGATGACTGGGCCTTCAGAAGATCGTTCTTTCTCTATAGTAGGCTTCAGTACTTCGGAAGCATTCCTTTCTTCTGAGACCAAAGTTTCTTCCGAAGGCAAGTTTCCACTTGTCTTCTTCTTCATTTTGGAGCTTCCTAAGGAAGTAGATTTTCCTTCCAAAGCTTTCTTCTTCTTCTTCTTCTTCTTCTCTAGACTCTTAGAAGTTTCTTTCTTTGTGATGTGGAGAGTATTCTTTGGATTGTAGATACAATCCTTTGCAAGATGAGAGGTACTCCCAACATAACACAATCCATTTTCTTCCTTCTTAGAGTCTTCTTCTAAAAACAAGGCTGAACTTGATCACTTTCATTCTCCATCTTCATCTTCTCAGATGATATGGCAATTCTTGTGGGGTTAGAACTACTTTTAGAGCTTGATGTTCATGTTGTACAATAGTGGTGCACAACTTATCAGCCTTCTTCATGGTGATGGGATGACTTGGACATGAACTAGAACTCTTGTTGTTAGAGTTCAAGTTTGTGTCCTTGGTTTTAACCACTTCAAATCTTGCAGAAACAAAGACTTGTTTCTGTACAGAGTTGAATGTGGCCTTGATCTCCTGAGCCTTCCTTGCCTTTCGTTTGCTCTTTCTGATCAAGTTCTTTCTCTTGGACTTGGTCATCCCAAAAGCTTTACTCTCCTTAGAGGGATGATGACCCTTCTTAGAATGCTCTTCTTCAGTCCACTCAAAGTCATTCTTCATCATCACCTCTTCAACCTCTTTAGTTAAAGGGTCACCTAGGAGATCTTACAAACAATATTGTGTGTGCCTTCTTATTTTGATAATAAACTTTTTCATGCAAGGATGACGATATCATGTTCTTGAAGGTCTCTTCTTCAAGTACACATTTTTTGCCCTGGCTTTGCTGATCATAAGCTCAGCCTGGCGTTCAGTCAACTTAGATATGAGGTTCTTGATCTGATCCTATAATTTGTATGCTCATGTTTAAGAACTAAAATGGTTTTCTCTAAGTCATCTATCTTTAACTTATAATCATTTTTAGCCTTTTTGAAATCATATTTTAAGATATTCAAGGACTCAAGATCAGATCTCATCTCTAAGTTGTAGGACCTGTATCTATTAACTTTAGTAATACATTCAGGAGTGCAAAGATGTTCTAATACCTTGTCTTCATCATGCTCAGCCATGAGTGCTTGATTTGGAGATGCATGTTCCACTTGAAAGCTCCAGTCAAAGCCTCATTCGTCAACAAAAACTGCAGCTTACTGCTTTGGCTTCTTATTATGGGGAGCTCTCTTAGTGTAGTTTCATTTGGCTGAGTTTGGCCACCCTTTGCTCTTGGTGCCTTGAATTATCTAGCAAAGGGTCCCATCTGGTTACAATTGTAACACTTTACCTTGCTTTTATCCAACCTAAACTTTCACTAGCTGCATTGCTAGGAAACTTCCTCCTTGTAGTCTTGTAGAACTTCTTGGCTCTATGAGTGAGAAGAGCAATCTGCTAAACTATCTCCATATACTCCAGATCATTTGGATAGATACAGTCCAAATCTTCAAGGGTGAAGAGAAAGTTTCCTGTGGATTCATCAACAGAGGCAAAAGCATGAGAATAACTTGTCTCTTGGAAAGGACTTCTTGAATGTAGCTTTCTCTTGGAGTTTGTAACACCTGGTATTTTTGAAGACAAGAAAGAAAGAATAAAGTGAAGAAAAAGAAAGAAAAGATATTTTACCCTAGTTGAGGGGTAAAAAGTGTGGAAAGCACAAAACTTTGAAAAAGGTGGTGAATAAAGGTGATGGTTGTCCACTCTTGCACATTACCTTTCTGCTTACAGATTCTAGAGAGAGAAAGTGCAGAGTTTCGGATTTTTGAAGAAGAACAAGAAAGAATTCGAATTCAAGGTAAGAATTTATGGTTTTATGGTGTTCTTAACTGGCCTTGCCTCGGATGTATGCTTATGTGTGTTTGTATGTTCGGTTGTATGTGTTTTAGTGGGTTTCTAGGTGGTTGAACTCAATTGCAGGTGAGTTTGGAAGAAGCCATACTCAAGAGCTGCTAAGGTGAGTTCTAGAATTCCTTTTTTATATGTTTCAAAGGATTTTGGGGGCTGGAAATGCATGAACTTATGGTTTTATAAAACTAGGTTTTATACCCATATGTATGATTACAATGTGATGATTGGGCTATTTTCATGATTTGATGATATTATTATTGTGCTTCTAAGGCTTAGAATTCATAATTTAAGCTTAGAACATAATAGATGGTGTTTGGCAACTGAAATCTGATGTTTAGGGCTCAAATGTATAAGTTTTAGAATTTGCCTAAGTGTTCAAAACAAATGCGGATGAACAGTCATGCGGATGAGCATTGATCACTAAGTAAGTCAATGCGGATGAGTATTGGAGAAATGCGGATGAACAGTCATGCGGATGAGCATTGACCACTAAGTAAGTTAATGCGGATGAGTATTAGGAAATGCGGATGAAAAGTCAATACGGATGAGCATTGATCACTAAGTAAATTAATGTGGATGAGTATTGGGGAAATGCGGATGAACAGTCAATGCTGATGAGCATTGATCATTAAGTAAGTCAATGCGGATGAGTATTGGGGAAATGCGGATGAACAGTTAATGCTGATGAGCATTAACCACTAATTAAGTCAAATGCAGATGAGTACTGAGGAAATGCGGATGAGTACTGATGAAATGCGGATGAACTAAAACAAATGTGGATGAACAAAGAGACAAATGCTGATGAACACTTAGAATAGTTTTTGACTTTCTGGAGAAAAAGTGGAATTTAGGCTTTAACTTGAGAATAGTTTTTGACTTTTTGGAAAAAAAGTGGAATTTAGGCTTTAACTTGGGAGATTCCATGGGGCTACGTAACTTTTTGAGGTCATAGATGATGTGATGGGCATGATGTTATGATGTATGTTGATGCTTTGGCATGATGTGTATGATTTTATGCATGATGGTATGTATGATGTATCTTATGTATGTATGATGCCCTGTATGATGATGTTGACTGTGTATGTTGATGTTCCTTTCATTGTATGTTTATTTCCCATGGCTTACATTGAATGTTAATGAATGAAATGAAAGTATTATGTAATGTAAAGTGGAAGATATTGAAAAGAGAGAACATGATGAATGAGTGCATGCATTAATGAACGAAGGAAAGTGTTAGGACCTGGTATTTGAACGAAATACCGAATGATTAACGTGTAGACCAAACCAAATAGTGTGGAATCCTATTTGATTGGTGATCCAATCAGTGAGAACGCACGTAGAATCAATAAAGTATTGAATCAAACGTTAAGAATCGATTAGGAATCGATCTACAGCGTTCTATGAACTTGGAGTATCAACTTGGAGGCTTCTGGACGGCTAGGGTATGTCTGGAGTCGAAATAGAATGAATGCTCTCGTTTTTCCATGAATTGGGTTGTATTTATAGGTTAGTATTGTTCATTCGTGCGACTGAACCATTAGTATGGTTCAGTCGTGCGATTGAACCATGCGGTTGATTCATCCGCACGACTAAGTGTTCAGTCATGCGACTGAGCCAATCTTATGTTACAATCATACGACTGATCCAGTCTCCTGGTTCAGTCATGCGACTGAGTCATTCGTATGAAGTTATTCATGCGTACGGTCCATTGGCATGTGCCATTCGCATGAGAACTTCATTTTGTTAAGGTTGAATGTATTAATTAATAAACATTATGTGTAACAATTCAAACAACCACAAACCTAATTAACCAATTCAACATGACTCATTAATGAAAGATTAAACATATAAATAACAAACAACCAATATCATTTCATTAATCATTCAAACATTACATCAGAATCAGACAAACAAGATCTATTACATTCATATCATGATCTAGGGACATACATGTATCAACAAACTCCCCTTGGACCTAGATCTCTCTAATGTCTTGTTTTCTTCATTACCTCCTCATACTTCTTGTACTTATCCTCTTTTGTGACTCCTGCATGAATCTCAAATGCAAAATAGAGTCTTATGACATTCTGGAACTGGAGGGCATGTACTATATCCTGCGTATCATAGAACAGTGGCCACTTGTATAGAGTGTAGACATCATTAGCTGACAAGTTGGTAAGCCACATTGGGTCAAATACCCTGATAGTATCCATTTGGCCCTATTTGTTTAGGACTATGACCGCTTCTCCTGTCCTCCAATCGTAGTACCACCACTTAAAGTGTGGAGTGAAGTCCTGTGGCATTTCCCTGAGTGGGATTCTGGACATCGTGCGCGGAGGACTCCACTTCAACACTATCTTTGGCTTTCCAATAATGGCATCAACTTCAGACCTTCTAATGTACCTTGTAGGTTGTTGGGGTCTGAAGTTAACCCACCTGGTGTGGTACTCCTTCCTTAGGGCAGCCTCAAACCAGCCTGACATCTTTCTCGAGTCAGCATACAACAGCTTCAGTTTGGCCAGCTGGTTGAGCTCAAAACCTGGTAGAGTCTTTATATCATGTGGAAATCTAAAGTACTCTATGCCCTTCTCCCTCTTAACGTTAAGGTCCTCAAAATATGCCCATGCTATAATCCTGCATGACACCTTATGATGTTTCTTGACTCTGTAGAGTTTCGTGTAGGTATCCTGTTTAGGTGCAGCGCGTTGGGCTCTAACTTCTTCAAAACAGGCAGCCCACTCAGCCTTTCGGATATCAACATCATCATTTGAGGCTTGTGCCGCTCCCTCTATCTTCTCTGACTCCTGCTCCATTTTGTCTAACACCTCAAACGTATCACTGAGAAGGGATTCACCCAGAATGGGGACCACATTTCCCTCATTGTCAGCATACTGAGGGTAGTGCTCTGCAGTGACATCTTCTATCTCTATTTCATCAACGTTGTTGAGCTCTTCGTCACTTGTCGAGTCGCAAGTTGGAGCATCCTTCACAATCTCATCGGGATTTAACTTGAAGATCTCAGCTAATTGCTCGTCAGTAAGATTATGAATGATTTCTCCTTCCTCAGGAGTATACATAACCGATCTCCTGACAATACCCTGCAAATCAAGAATCAACGTCAGTTGAGTCTTGACCTGTTGGAGGGGAGCAATATCGTATTTATCTCTTTGGAAATCAGGAACTGCTTGATTTAAAACATTCAACATAGCAATCATTAGTTAATAATCAAGATAGAAATACATTAATCTTAATATAAACATCAAATGCATAAGTTTAATACATGATTCAAGTACAAAAGCTATCAAATACATGATCATCTAATCATTACTTTTATCTTGAATCGCTGGATCAGCAGTAGGTGAGGCAGAAGAGGAAGCTCGTTGCTCTTGATTTCTTTTGATCTTCTATCTTGACCCTGAGCTGAGGCAGATGCAGCTGCATCTCCTCCTTCATCATCATCATCCTCATTCCTCTCCTCTGTCCTCTCTTCCTCAATCCCCTCATCATCCTCAGTCTCATCATCAACATCCTCATCATCATCCTCATCATCTTCGTCTCCCTCTTTAATCTTTAGTGGCTCGTCTTTAGATCCCTTAAGCTTTATCATGATGGTCTTCTTAGCCTCCTCCAACTCCTCAATCCTCTTAGTAGATGTGACATTGTGCTCTTGGAGTTGGGCGATCTCGTGGCTCTGAGCAGCCATTTGTTGGGCCTGCTCATCTATCAACCGAGCCTGCTCCGAGATCTGCTGAGACTGCGCTGCAGTAAGATCTGTCAGATGATGGATATGCACCGTCTTCTCCTCATCAGCAGCTAATAAACACATCACCATCCTGTTCAACGCAAAAAGCTATTCATCTACCCCAAATGGAGGTAGAGGAGATCCATATACATTTGCGGGATGGGATGAGAGTCCTGCTTGGTGGCTAGTGGTGGTGGTGGTGGCTGTGGTGAAGATGGGGTTGGGTCTGTGAGATAGTGGAGGTGATGTAGGAGTGAAAGATATGGTGGTGGTTGGCATATGTACAGTGGTGGGAGGTGTGGTGGTGGTAGTGGTAGTTGTGGTGGCTGTGGTGGTGGATGGTGTGGCTGTAGAAGTGGTAGTGGTGGTGACGAAGGTGAGTCTTCTCTTCTTCTTCTTCTGGCCGTGGGGCTGAGCCATCCTTTTCTTCCTCGATCCAGTCGAGGTGGATGCTCCCCCTAGAACATGGCTAGCTGACTCAGGGGCACAGCTAGGATCTGCAGTAATCTCTCCCGAATCCCTGGGGCATTCACCAACCGCCGGAGTCCATACTCTGTGGGAACAACCTTGCTTCCCACAGTCCTCGTCAAGGGCTCCTCATCCGACTCTTCTTCCTCCTCACCAGGTATGAAGTCCTGGTGGGAACCCGCTAACTCAACTATTTCGCCTATTGGGGCAGGTACTGGAGGTATAACATCTGAAGTTGTGCCCCTCGGTGGAATAGGCATATCATCCCCAGCATCCCCACTGTCATCATCATCTGAATCATTCTCTGGAGCAATAGCCTCTCATCGTCTAAATCGTGTCATCATGACGCCACTTGCGTCTACCTGGCGCCACATATCTCTCATTGGCCAGATGGCCGATCAGACTCTTTACCTGGGCTTAACCTACTTACCCCGGTAACTCTCATACGACCCAGAGTCATATCATCCATGATCTCTAATGTTACCGCATCGTGGCGCTCCTTGGTAGGGATGGCAACTTCTCATGAAGATCAGCTGCAAGAATCTGGGGTACATACAAAAACCCTCCTTCCCCTTGGCCTCCAGATTCTCCACCAGATATGAGAAGATCATGCTCGAGAAGCTGAAGGGGTGGTTCAGCATCAGTGCCACATAGGCATTCTGAATCTGGTCTGACAGGTCATCAAACCCACCCCTCCGAGAAGCAATACACTTTAGGATCACATGCGCCAAGTACTTATACTGGGGACACAGGTTGCTCTTGTTGATCACACCTGAGTTGATGTCCCCAGCGTACTTAATCCTGAGGAAGCAACCTCTGACTGTAAATGGATGTAGTCTGGTAGGGTGATCAGTATCGTCCCCAAAATCAAGTACTCTCTGGATGTCAGCTATGTAATCTCAATATCATGACCATGAATGGAGTGCCGTATGTTGTAAGGCTCACGTGAACGATCTACGGAGGCATTTTCCCAGAAAGCCTGATGTAACGACCTGTAAGGAGTACACGGTGTGGATATGACTTTATGTATCCGAGAACGTCGAAGGAACGCAATGATCTCTGTAAACTCGGCCCCATTCCGAGTTGTATGGTCCAAATGAGCACATATATTGTGCTTTGGATTGATGGACCATCTATCAGCCATTGACCTGAAACACAAGACACAGAACCATTAGAAAGTCATACATTCAAAATTCAGTTCAAGGTGTATAGTTTAAATTTAATCTGATTCATTCGTGCGAATGAATCATGCGACTGAAGTAGTCGGTTGTCCTTTCATGCGACTGAGCTCATTCGGGTGAATGAGACATGCGACTTAGTTCAATCTGTTGGCTGAGTCTGCGATTGGTTCAGTCGGCCGACTGAGTTCATTCGCATGGTGCATTCGGCCGATTGACCCAATCGCAAGATTCAATCGTGTGATTGGAGTTCATCCGGTCGACCAGTCGCTTGTCCCCCTGTTCAGTTGCCTGTGGTTCGAATCTTGACCAAATCAAGTAATTTAACATGGTTTAATGGTCCATTAGACTCGCCATCTAGTCACTAATAACTATTAAACTTAATTTTAACATTTTGCTTAGTTTATGTTGGTTATTTGGTCATTTACAGTCCGTTCTTGTTTCACTCGAATATCACAAATTAGGGTTCAATGTCTTCTGATTTCGGTAAGATTTCACTGCAATATACCTGTATAACCGTCAACCTACGTCAAAAATCATAAAGATGTAAAAACAAGGTCTAGAGGAATTTCAGCAGAGTAACGGTTACTTGGTGCGATTTAGATTTTTTGAGGGTGATGAGTGGAATGCGATCGACTATGCCCTTTAAATACTGAAGCTGAGTTCAATCGGCCGACTGGCCTCATTCGCTCAGTTCATTCGGGCGACTGAGGCTCAGTCGTGCGATTGGACCCGGTCAGTCGCATTCAGTTGGCTGACTGAGTCTCAGTCGGTCGACTGACTCATTCGTGCCCTTTTCTTCTCACCTTCAGTTAACCGACTGAGTCTCAGTCGGTTGACTGACTCATTCGCACCCTTTCATTCGGTCGAATGGATTATTCTGATAAGCCATTCGGTGAATGGCTCAATCTCATGTCCAGTCGTGCGAATGGGATCCATTCGCATGGTTGGTCCATACTTATGATCCAGTCGTGCGAATGGGTTACACTTATGAACATTAGCACTTAACCCTTTTTACCTGTGAAATTAACATTATGAGCATTTGATCATCTCAGACATGATCATTTTAACTTGAAACTTTTTGATCACCTAGACGTGATCCTTTTAAACAATTTAGTCACCTCAACATGACCCTTTTAAACTTTGAAAACACATGTGGCCATCTAAGACATGACCCTTTTAGGTGAGTTAATCCCATACTGATTTTCATCATATAGTCTGACGAACAAACAAACTAAAATGACTAACTAACTAGAAATTTAAACTAAATACAAAAATAAAACTTGTTTTTGACTTTTTGTGAGAGATAATCCTAAGATAGACATCTACTGGATTTGGTTCCAGAATAGGCAGCTTCAATTTAGTTTGACCACACCTGGACCAATTCAATTTTGGAATCATACAGGCACGTCAAATCATTTGGGACTTGTTATCAAAACCTTTTGATGCTCAATTCTTGGTTTTCATCCAGAGGGCGTTAGTAAATTTAGGAAATCACACTGGTACTATTAGATTCCCATATTGATTTGAACTTTCAAGAATTGCACGCCACAATGTTGTCAGTATATTTGTCCTCTTAAATCCATACACAGACTATAGACACAAACTGGTGATAGTTTTAGGTTTAATTATTTCAACTATCATTTTGGATCCCACACTTATATGGTAATCAACATCCTCAGGAGCTTTTGAGCGGTCTACGGGTATTTTTACTAGAAGAGACTATTCTTAGAGCTTTCAAAGAGAAGCCAATCCTCAGGTCAGTGCCATCGCACCGCAGAGAGGCGGCAAACAACAATGAATTCTAGAATATCTAGGTTATGCTTATCCTCAGGTCAGTGCCATCGCACAGCAGAGAGGCACACAACCTATCTTCTTGTTAGAGCAGCTAAATTTTCTTTTGCACAGAATGCACCAACAACATATGTCATTAGCTTGATAGCATTTGTCTTTCATTTTTTTCGTGCTTTGCTCTTTTATGGTCATCCGCACACATTTGTGGTGTTTACATGCTCATTACCCCTTATTGGAATATTTTGATTGTGTTAACCAGTGATAAGATGGCAGCCCACAGTCAGTTGAACAACTTAGTTTGATCTTGAGATCACCAGTCAGGTCTAATCATCTATTGTGTTGAATCTACCGACATATCATTTGTGGTCTAGCAACCTCTAGGTCTACTTTCTTTGTGTTACCTTAGTAGTTACCAGTTTCTATCATCTTCCCTTTTATATTGCTTAGACTACACATACTTATACTTTGAATTTTGCATCTTTTCTAAATTAAATTTTTAAAGTCCCTTTTGATTTGTTCTTGTGCACTATCATTTTCCAAAAGGTTTGAATCGGTATCACATATACGATCTACCTTATATCAGCTATCCACTCCTTCTCCCTTGTTTTTTTTAATATTACTAGCTGACCTACTCTCCCCTAAAATTCTAAAATCATACTAGATTTAATTATTTTAGGATTTTAACAGACGCTAAATAACATGAATTTAATTTAAACAGAATAAAATAAATAAGGAAAAATAAAAAATATAACTACAATGCATCGGACTACACATGATCATCATCAGGAATAACATCACTTTCTTTTTAACGCCGTTGACCTCTAATAGATATAGAAAACGTGGTTTATCAAAGGCTTTTGTATAGAGGTCAACGCGTTGAAAGTCGGTATTAATTTTTACCACATCGATTAAGTTCTTTTCAAAACAGTCTCTTATGAAATGGTATTTAATACCGATGTGTTTGGTCTTTGGATGTTGTACCGAATTTTTAGTTACTGCAATTGCAGCAGAGTTATCAACGAAGATAGGAGTAGAAGAAAACTTTAAACCGTAATCCCGCATTTGCTGTTAATCTAGATGATTTTGAACGCAACTTGCAGCAGCAACGTATTCGGCTTCACAGGTTGACAATGCAACCGAGGTCTGCTTCTTACACTGCCAGGTAACTAATCTCCTCCCAAAGAATTGACACCCTGCTGATGTAGACTTGTAGTTCATCTTGCAGCCCCCGTAATCCGAGTCACTATACGCCGTGAGCTCAAAGTCATCATCATGAGGATACCACAACCCAAGTGTGGGTGTACCCTTCAGATAACAAAATATCCTTTTGACCCCGATCAGATGGTTAACCTTAGGCTTAGTCTGATATCTTGAACATAAACATGTAGCATACATGATATCAGGTCTTGAGGCAGTGAGATACATGAGGGATCCAATCATTCCTCGGTACATTGTAGCATCTACCAGATCTCCATTTTCGTCAGGTGCTATATCATGATTTGTAGCAAGTGGAGTCCCAGCAGCAGAAGCATTCTCCATGTCAAACTGACTGAGAATGTCTCCCACATACTTGGTCTGATGTAGAAAGATCCCATTTGGTGTCTGATCCACCTGTAACCCGAGAAAGAATTTCATCTCCCCCATAGCACTCATCTCAAACTCTTTCTTCATAACTGCTTCAAACTCTTTGCATAATTCTTCGTTCTTTGAACCGAAGATTATGTCATCGGCATAGATTTGTACTAGCAGTAAGTCTCCATCTTTTTCTTTGATGAACAGTGTGTAGTCAATGACTCCCCTGCGAAAGCCGTGTTTCACAAGATGAGTTGAGAGTTTCTCACACCAGGCCCTTGGAGCTTGATGAAGCCCGTATAAGGCCTTGTCGAGATTGTAAACTCTGTCCCGGTGATAAGGATCTTCAAATCCCTTGGGTTGACTGACATACACTGTCTCTCGAATTTCCCCATGAAGGAATGCACTCTTCACATCTAATTGATAGACTTTAATCTTCATATACGATGCATAGGCAAGGAAGATACGGATGGCTTCCATCCTTGCCACAGGTGCAAACACTTCATTGTAGTCAATCCCCTCGACTTGGCAAAATCCCTGAACAACCAGTCGAGCCTTGTTCCTGATAATGACCCCTTGGTCATCCTTCTTGCATTTCAATACCCATTTGGTGCCAATGACCTTAGCACCTTTAGGTCTATCTACCAGAGTCCATACTCCTAACTTCTTGAACTGAAGAAGTTCTTCTTGCATGGCCCTCACCCATGCCTCATCGTTTAGTGATCACTGACGTATTTTGGCTCAAACTGCGAGACAAAACACCGATAAGCACCATCATGAATGTAACCCTTTTCCATAACAGAGGCATAATCAGCTGAGTACAGCTGATTTCGGGTTTGTACTCCTAATCTGACATCCCTAATGACATTGTCTAAAGGATGATAGACGTTTAGACGTGATCCTGGAGTAGTAGGAATAGCTACCTCAAAGCCAAGATTATGAACATTTGGTTCTGCATCTGAGGTAGAAGGAGTTTGAGGTTCCGAAGTCGAAGGTGCATCACCGTTAGATGCTTGTGGACTTTCAGGAACTGGAACCTGTTCCTCCTGACTGTTCTGGTCATCTTCTTCAGCTTCATCTTCAGAGGAGGAGTCACTGTCGTCGACTACTCCCCCTGATTGAGTAGATGATTCTCCCTGTGAACTCGATGATGTTGAATCAAGAGATGGTGTATTCAAGATATCATACATCATTCGAGTAGCTAACTCATCATCAGAAGGAGAGATAGGGATGTTGAAGGACTTAAAGAACCATCATAGTCGAAAAAGTAGGCGGCTCCTTTGCCAGTAGGTGGTGTGGTATATCTCTGAACATCAACATTACACCACACTTCTACTAGACCCGTTGAGTTGTTGTAAACTCTCTTGTTCGGTACGTTGTATCCTAGGAAGATTCCTTCATCAGCCTTCTCGCTGAATTTACCTTCTTGAGTCTTCTTCAGAAGTGTGCACAGCGCGAAATGGTTCGAGATACTCCAGATTCGGTTTACGTCGTTGTAGTAGCTCGTAACATGTCTTTCTGTGGTGCTTGACTATCAGAACTCGATTCAGCGTATAACATGCATTAGCCACTGCCTCATTCTAGAATTGGATAGGCAGTTTCGAGTCTACCAGCATTGTTCGTGCTATCTCTATCAAACTTCTGTTCTTTCTCTCAGCAACACCATTCATCTTAGGCGTGTAGGCAGAAGTGAATTGATGCACAATTCCCTTTTCCTTGTAGTAAGCCTCCATCCACTGATTCTTGAATTCAGTCTCGTTGTCTGAGCGTACTTGTCTCACCTTCAGCTTGTAGAGAGATTCAATGGTTTTTACTAACTCCTGAATGACTCAAATGTTTCTGATTTGGACTTCAGAAACATTACCCAAGAGAATCTTGTGTAGTCATCAGTAACCACAAAATAGTACAAGTCGCCCGCAATGCTCTTTGTACTGACTGGACCAAACAGATCCATGTGAAGAAGTTCAAGAGGAAGTTCTATTGAATGAACTTTCTTTTCCTTATGAGACTTCTTCGTCTGTTTGCCTTTCTTGCAAGCTACACAAAATCAGGAAGTTGGAAATTCTTGACATTAACTCCTTTCACAGATCCTTCTGGGTCAAGTGATTCATCTTCCGTTGATTGATGTGTCCCATTCTCCTATGCTAGGAGATGGAGTCCTTCTCAGTGGCTTTTGATAGAAAGCACTAACTTCATGATCCGTTGTAGAAGCCGTTGAGAGATCCAAAACATAAAGTTCTTTATATCTTGAAGCTGTCATCAGAACTTGGTCCTCCGGAATCACATAGTCTTTCTTTATGACGTAACATTTCTTGTTGTCAATATGACTTTAAAACCTTTATCACAGATTTGGGAAACAGGAAGTAAGTTGTTTTGAAGTTATTGAACGTAGTTCCCTTATCAAACTTAACTTTCTGATTTCCAACTTCTCCCTGAGTTGTGATATAGCCTCCCTTGTTTCCAGCAAACGAAACATGCCCTCCTTTTATTTGCTTGACGTTTGATAAAAGAGCCATGTTTTTTGTCATGTGCCTGGATGCTCCGCTGTCTACAATCCACGTGTTGGTTTCAGCACTGTAGCGAACACCTGCACATACAAGTAAAACATTAGTTTAGGTTAGGAACCCAAGCCTTTACTGGCTTGGGTTTCCCAGAGGCATCACACATCATGAATTCAACCCATTGACCCTTAGAGGGTGAGGGTAGCTCTGGTTCCTTCTTGTCACCATTATCATACACAAAGGATGACTTCTCTTTCCATAAGCCAGATTTGTGCAATGCCTTTTGTGATAAACAGTCGACTGGCTAATGGGTTGAACGTTAGGTTCACTAGTTCTTCTAGGTGGAGTTAAAGAACTCCTCTTAGAAGACCTAGGTTTGAATCCTGAAGTTCAATCTCTTCCTAGGTGTCTGATAGTAAGGACAAAAGGAAGCCATGTGTCCACACTCTCCATAGTTGTAGCACGACCTGCTATCAACTTTATGATTAAACTTTCTTTGTGGAGATGTGTGTGACACCCAGTAACATCAATTAATTGGGTTTTGACTCTGTTTCTTTTGATGTTTTCTTCTATTTAATAAAATCAATTTTTTTAACATTTTAACAACTTTTTCCTTTTAGTTAACTGGTTTTTGACATGAAGCTTGTGAAAGATTAACATTAGCAGTCCTTTTAGATTCAGATTTGACTTTGTTTGACTCGGACTTTATATTAACTTTTTCAAATTCTTTCCAGATTAACACAAGGCATTTTACCCTGTGCCTTTGAAGTGGCCTCTTTTGTTTTGTTCAGATTCAATTGATGAACATGAGGAATCTGGATCACTAACAAGAGGAGGTAACACCACATGATCCTTGTGGGGTGTTATTTATTGGTCTACTCTTAGTGTTTGGACCAAAAGAACCAATGAGCAAGATCAGAAAACCTCTGAGTCCCACACGGTATCACAACAATGCTGAAAGCTCATTAGTAGTTTGACAAGTGCTGAAGACTCAACAGCTGAAGATCAAGTGCTGAAGACCTTAACAGCTGAGAACCAAAGTGCTGAAGTACAACAGCTGAAGAAACAAGTGCTGAAGCTGAAAGATCAAAGTACTGAAGTACAACAGCTGAAGAGTTCACAAGTGCTGAAGATCAACAACTGATATACAAAGTCTGAAGACAAAGACTGAAGACATCAGCTGATGATATCTACTAAAGTCATCAGCTGATGAAACACCTGAAGGTCAAAGTCTGAAGATCAAGTACTGAAGCCTCAGTAGTTTGTCACAACTGCTGAAGAGTACTTCTTCAGTAGTTGTGATATCAGTAGTTTTATATTTTTATGTTTCAGTAGTTTTGTAAAACGACTGAAGAGTTGTTCTTCAGTCGTTGTAGTTTCAGTAGTTTTATATTTTGTACTTAACACGCTGATATGTCTCAGTAGTTGTGAACATTTCAGTAGTTGTTTTAAGAATTAGTTATTTTTGTATTGGATTGCCAGTTGTCACTTTTCGTGATAACAGCAGTGATGGCACTCTATATAAGGAGTGACAAACTATTGTAACATTGGGGGAATGAGTAATTAAATGGATGAATGATTGATTTGATTAGAAATATTCTAAATCTATAAACATTCCTAGAAATCAGAAAATCTTCTATCCTTATAAACGATGTGCTCTTAATGCTTACAAGTATGATTGCTTGCTACAAATTTGTTAATTCCTGTTCGTATTCCGATGCTTTGTATTCTGATAATCAAACTTGTGATCATGATCCTGTCAAATGGTTCCTCAACCAAGCCTCCTATGCTGGTTAGGAATGAGTATAACATATGGCAAAGACGTATGCTCCATCACCTGTCTGTTAACAGCGCAGGGTGTTGGACATCAGTGGTACATGGTCCACACAAGCCTATGGTGAATACCCGGAAACCAATCAAATGGTTCCGAAGAGGAGGGAGCAATACTCAGATGAGGATAAGAAGTTGCTTGAGATTGATGCAAAAGCCATGGAATTCTGGCCATGGCATTGCCCAATGAAATCTATTCTGGGCTAATGCATCATGAAACTGCCCATGACCTCTGGATTGCTTTGAAAGAACAATTTGGAGGAACAGATGAGGTCTTGGCAAATAATAGAGAAATTCTTGCCCAACAATATGAGACATTCTCTCATAGAAAGGGTGAGACACTGACTCAACAATATGACGGTTTTCTTGTTTGATCTCTGAACTAAAAATGGTCAAACTTGAATACACCAATATTCAGATGAATAACAGATTTCTCAGATCACTGCCTGAGAGATGGGACACATATACTATTGTCCTACGCTCCAGTGCAAGTTTGGACAAACTATCTCTCACCCAACTCCATGGGAAATTGCTCACTTTGAGAGAGAGATAGAACAGAAGAGAAAGCTGTCTTCATCTGGAAAGCTCACTGAAGACTTTATACCAGGCAACACTGCCTTGGTGGGTCATGAGTCAGAATATGCTTCATCTGAATGCCAGTATGATGAGCATATTAATTTCTCTTCAAGCACTTCTGATTCTGCATTTGTAAGTGTTGATGGTCAGTTTACTGGGTGTAATAATGACAATTTATGTTTCATTATGGATGATCTCAAGGGATTGCTGATGATGACTTAGAAGAGATGGATATTTTGAGCCAAATGGCCTTGATAAATATCAGATCTCAGAAGTTCTACAAAAGAACTGGAAGAAAATTCCCAGGACTCTCTGGCAAACCAAAGTTGGTTTTGACAAGAGCAAGTTGAGGTGTCACAAATGCCAACGGCTTGGACACTTTGCAAGAGAGTGTAGATCAACTGGATCTAACTCTACTGCACCCTTTGTGACTTTTCCTGGCAATAGTCAACAACACAGAGGGCAACATCCTGTCACATCTAGTCATCATCCTCAACAACAATCTCCGGCATATTTTGTTCCTCAGGGTCAAATGCCATATCAGTACCCTTGTTATTACATGCCACAGTCAAATCAAGTTCAAGTTCCTATGACACCACAACCTCATGCATTACCAGAACCTCAGCCTTCCCTATCTCATCAACAACTTCATCTCAACAACACAGCTTCTTCACCCCAGGAGTTGTTGACTGGAGCAGTTTACCAGATGACTTGTCTGGTCATGATCAACTGTTCTCAGGTGCTGGTCAACATGGTGGTGACAGTCCCTTTGGGAATCTAGCTCTTATGGCTTTGGAGTCTGCTGATACTTCATCTTCCAATGCCTCTACACCTCAGGTATCACAGGTATCCTCTGAGGCAAAAGCCAAATTATGTTCTGAACAATGCATAGCAGCATTTGCTTCCATTAGAGAAGCAAATGTAGCTTTAATTAATAAGAACATTGAGCTAGAACAAATAATTTCCAAAAACAAAGCTGAGTTTGAGTTTGTGCTCAAAGATAAAAATGATGAGGTTATAAACTGAATTGCAAAATAATTGATGATAAGGCTAGAGAAGATGTACTTCTAGAGAAGTACAAAGATCTCAAAGAAACCCTTGCAGTTACCCAGGTCGAGTGTGATAGATGGGTACAATCATGCAAAGGTTTTGAAATGCTTCTTAGTAAGCAATCTGCTTCAAATGTGAAGTTTGGAATTGGCTACAATCACACTGCTCCACCTACAGATTTTACCCCAAGAGCAGAGGTAGAATCTGATGGTGAGAGTGATAACCAATCCATCACATCATTGTGATCTACCTTCTGATACAGCACAATCAGAAGTAGCAGTCAGCATCAAGTCCTCTTTGAACCTATCAGCTGATGTTGATGGTCCAAATGCTGACATTCACATGATCAATATGTTGATCAACTCAGGAGTTAATCCTGAAGGTCCTGAAAGGACTGGAGAGCAGGATTTAACCCTGAAGTTCAAACTTCAACTGCTGTCAGCACTGAAGAGAAGAAAACTGGCAGTAGAAAGAGTTTGAAGACTACTAAAGAGGGTTGTCAAGAAAGCAACCAATGCTTCCAAAGCATTGAAGAACAAGTCTTCTGTTGCTTCACCATCTTTAGTTGATGATCAACCTAAGATGAAGAAGAAACCATGTGAAGTATGTGGTTTGTTCAATCATCTTACAGATGATTGTTGGTACAAAGAGGTTCCAAACTCAAACAAAAGAAGAAATTAATGAGAAAATGGTAAAAATGAAAACTGAGTTTGAGACCACATTTGTATCAGCAACATCAAATCCTGTAACCCTTAAGTCCTTAAAGAAATCCAAAAAGGAAGGAGTTAAACAGGTGACAGCTGAGGGTGCTCAAGAAGAAGGTGCAACATAGGACCTTATCTAACTCCACTAGCAATGTGTCTGATGAGCTGAAAGCTTTATCACAAAATCAGACACAGCTGGTGATGATGGTACAACATCTGTTGGGTAGAGTTAACCAACTAGATTCTCCTATGTTGAAACCACAGAAAAGGAGGTCTAAGCCAAAGGACTCCTCTTTCTACACCATCTTCTTCTTCTCAGGCTGTTGTTACAAATAAACATGTTAGTTTACCATCTATTGATGAGACCAGGCCCAAAACCAAAAAGGTTTGGGTCTCTAAAACTAACTGATTGTTTATTATTGCAGGGTTCTTCAACATGCCAAAGTAGCATCTGGTATGTAGACAGTGGGGGATCTATGCACATGACTGGGAACATCTCTCTTCTTCATGACTACTCTCAAGGAAAAAGAGGGATTTGTCTCTTTTGGCAATGATGCTAGGGGTTACATCATCGGTAAGGGCTTTGTCTCCAATGGAGAAATCAAATTTGATGATGTAATCATGTGGAAAATCTCAAGTACAACCTCTTGAGTGTCAGTCAAATGTGTGATAAAGGCCATGTTGCCCTTTTCACAAGTCAAAACTGTAGGATTCTGTCATCCAAAGTTTTGCACTTGATTGACAAGGTGTTGGATGATCACACTCTCCTGAAAGCCAACAGGACAGGAAGAGTGTATGCCTTAGATCTCTCTAAAAAGATAGATCTCAAAGGCAATCCTTGCCTATTTTCCAAAGCCTCTTTTCAAGAATCTAAACTGTGGCACAGGAGGCTTGGTCATGTTAATCTCAAAACATGAATCAGCTTAGCCACAATAGTTTAGTCAGAGGCTTACCAATAAAGGAGTTCCACTGTGATGAAACATGCACTGCTTGTTTAAAAGGAAAACAGCACAAGGTCTCATTTCCTCCTATTGAAGTGTCCAAGTCCACTGCCTGCTTGCAATTACTGCATATGGATCTATTTGGTCCTGTGAGAGTAATGAGCATGGCAAAGAAGAAATACTGTCTGGTAATTGTGGATGATTACTCCAGATTTGTATGGACTTTCTTTCTACATTCAAAGGATGAGGCTGCTCAGAAGATTATCCACTTTGTGCTGTACATTGAGAAGCAGTATTCCCTTCCAGTCAAGTGTATTAGGAGTGATAATGGAACTGAGTTCAGAAATCATACACTTGATGACTTCTATCTTTCAAAGGGAATCAAAAGGCAGTTCAGCATTCCAAGGACTCCAGAACAAAATGGAGTAGTGGAGAGAAAGAACAGGACCCTCATTGAAGCTGCAAGGTCCATGCTGGCTGACTCAGGTTTGCCATTGACTTTTTGGGCCGAAGCTGTCAACACAGCTTGTTATGTGCAAAATAGAGTTTTAGTAAATCAGAGGTTGATGAAGACTCCATATGAAGTTCTCCATCATTTGGCTCCTCTGATTTCATTTTTCAAAGCATTTGGGTGTCCCTGTTTTATTCTCAACACAAAGGATCAACTCCACAAATTTGATCCTAAGGTGGATGCAGGATACTTTGTTGGTTATTCATCTACTTGCAAGGCATACAGAGTCTTCAACTGCAGAACAAAGATGGTTGAAGAAACTCTACATGTTAAGTTTAATGAATCTCCAAAGGACAAGATTCCACAAAGTCCTGTGGAGTTATTTGATTTGGACATACTGCAATATGTTCCTTATCAAACTCCTGCTGTTGCTCCTGTCAACAGTTCACCACCTGGTGGTACTGCTGATGATGATGATGATGATTGCAGTACTCACCTCTTCAGGTTTAGTGATCAGCTGCCTGACTCAACTAGACCTGATGTTCCTGTAGCGCCAGTAGCACCATCCACAACAAATGCTGATGAGATTTCTTCGAATTCAACTTCCTTTGAATTACCATCCACTGATTGGTTTCAAGGAAATGATTCACCATCACCATCTGTTGCTGCTGAACCGGCTACAAACACTTGCACAGATCTCATTGTGTATCAAGATCTGAAGAATCACCCTATGTCTCAAATCATTGGTGATATCACTGCTGGAGTATCAACAAGAAGTCAATTGTCAAATTTCTGCTTCTATGCTCTCTTCATCAGTCAGCAAGAGCCAAAGAATTATCACATTGCTTTAAAGGACAATGGATGGGTTGATGCCATGCAGCTTGAGCTTCTTCAGTTCAAGAAACAGCAAGTGTGGGAACTGGTTCCTCTACCTCCAGGTAAGTGTGCAATAGGCACTAAATGGGTGTTTAGGAACAAAACTGATGAAAATGGGCTTATTGTTAAGAACAAGGCCAGACTGGTTGTTCAGGGGTTTGCACAGAAGAAGGTATTGATTATGATGAAACCTTTGCCCCTGTAGCCAGACTGGAAGCAATTCGATTGTTTTTAGCTTATGCTGCTTATCAAAACCTTAAAGTCTTTCAAATGGATGTCAAAAGTGCATTTTTGTATGGAAAAGTTAAAGAAGAGGTTTATGTATGTCAACCTCCAGGCTTTGAGGACAATAAACATCCTAATTGGGTGTATAAGCTTGATAAAGCTCTTTATGGGTTAAAACAAGCTCCCAGAGCCTGGTATGAGACATTATCAAACTTTCTTCTGGAAAACAATTTCACTAGAGGCTCCATAGACAAGACTTTATTCATTAAGAAAGCTGGGCAGCATAATCTACTTGTTCAAATTTATGTAGATGATATCATTTTTGCATCCTCTGATCCAAAGTTGTGTGATGCCTTTACAAAGTTGATGCAACAGAAGTTTGAAATGAGTGCCATGGGAGAATTACAGTTCTTTCTGGGGTTGCAAATCAAACAAAAGGCTGATGGAATTTTTATTCATCAGTCCAAATATACAAAAGATCTTTTGCAAAAGTTTGATTTACAAAACTGTAAGCCCTGTTCTACTCCCATGAGCAGCACCACACAACTGGACTCAGATCAGAAAGGTAAAGTGGTTGATGAAACACTTTACAGATGTATGATTGGGTCCTTGATGTATTTAACAGCTTCTAGACCAGATATTATGTTTGCTACATGTGTTTGTGCTAGATTTCAGGCTGCACCTAAAGAGTCTCATCTGATTGCAGTCAAGAGGATCTTTAGATATCTGCAAGGCACTCCATCTCTAGGTTTATGGTATTCTACCGGACATTCTGGTAAATTAGTTGCTTTTTCTGACAGTGACTATGCAGGGTGTAAGTTGACCAGGAAATCAACTTCTGGTGGATGTCAATTCCTAGGCAACTGCTTGATTTCTTGGCAGAGCAAGAAACAGACCTCAGTTGCTACATCCACTGCTGAAGCAGAGTACATTGCTGCTGCAAGCTGTACATCTCAGGTACTCTGGCTTCAAAACCAACTTTTGGATTATGGCATTACAGAGACTAAGACTCCATTGTTAATGGATAGTGCTTCAGCTCTTTGCATTGTCAAAAATCCAGTCCAGCACTCTAGGACCAAACATATAGAGATCAGACATCATTTTATAAGGGATTGTTTTGAAAAAGGTCTGATTGATCCTAAGTTTGTGCCTAGTGCTGATGAGCTTGCAGACATTTTTACTAAGCCTTTGGATAGTTCAACTTTCCAAAACTGGTGTTAAGGCTTGGTATGCTGCAGCTAGAATAGGTGAACACTACTGATGATCTCAGTAATTCATACTGATGATCATGAGTACCTATGTCACATATAAGTACTGATGAGCTCTTTTAACCTCAGTAGTTTTTTATAACTTGAAGGCTAAATGTCTCACAAGTACTGAAGTACTTCATCTGTTCGAAACTACTGATGTAGTTACAACTACTGATGCAGTTAACTACTGCAATCAGTAAAAACAGATAAGTACTGATGTCCTATGAAACAACTGAAATCAGCCATAAAGACTGATGAATGTGTTGAGGACAGTTTGAAACAGCTGAAAAGCTAAGAATTGACGAAAACAGCTGAAGAGAACTTTCTCTTCAGTCGTTTGTACAATGCTGTTTCATTTTAAACAACTGAAGCAAAACCACGTCTTCAGTAGTTTTATAACTACTGATGACTAATACCAAGTCTTCAGTGTTACAACAGCTGATGACAAAAACACTGTCTTCAGTAGTTTCATAACTACTGATGACAAACACCATGTCCTCAGTGTTTCAATCATCTGAAGTCAAAACCACGTCTTCAGTAGTTTTATAACTACTGATGACTAATACCAAGTCTTCAGTTGTTACAACAGCTGAGACAAAACACTGTCTTCAGTAGTTTCAAATGATGACAAACACTGAGTTGTTTCAATCACTGAAGTCAAAACCACGGTCTTCAGTAGTTTCTAAACTACTGATGCCAACACCACGACTTCAGTGTTTCAACGTCTGAAAGGATAATCCATGTCAACGGTCGTTTAAAACTATGATGACTAAAAACACATCCTTCAGTCGTTTCCTCACCCGTACCCTATAAATACCCTAACCTTAGCTCTCATCTTCTTCAAACCTAACGTTCCTCTCCAAAACTTCCTCTTCTCCATGGCGTCTATGCAAATTAAACCGCGACACAACTGTGTTGCCTACCTCACAAAATCGCCGATCTGGACTAAGTTCGATACTGCTATCGATCTTATGGTTCAGTCCCAATACAACAAGGCATTCCTTCTGAACCCCGTCTTACATGCCGAATCCTTGAACCATTTTGGATGAACGTTACTGTTACAACTGAGGAGAGCAACACACCATCCCTCCGGTCAGTCGTCAACAACAAAGAAGTAGTCATTACTCCTGCAATAATCCGTAAAATTCTTCAACTGAATGATGCTACTTCTCCTGCTGGATATCCGAAGGGCACCATCGATCTATCATTTGCTCAGCATGGATATCAAGGTGATCTCAGTGCCACCACCATCATGAAGAAACACTTTAATGACGCTGAGCGCCTGATTTTTCACATGGTCAATGTATGTTTGGCCCCTAAGACGTCGTCTTGGGATCAAATGTCCACCAAATGGCAGCAGGTAATGTATTCTATCCTTGAGCAACAACCACTAAAATTTTCAGAATTAATATTTTCAGAGCTCAAAGATATGGCTCAAAAACTAACTGCCAACCGTTGGATACTCTATCCACGGTTCATAATGGCCATTATTATAGACCAGCTTAATGCTGAGGGACTTGTTGGCTTGGGAGTCCCTGCTACGGCTGTTCTGCCAGAAGTATACTCCCGGCACAACTCTGACCGGACACTCAAACTGGCTGCCAAGCTGCGAAAACCCACGCAGCTGGAACCCACAGCCACCACCTCCAAATCCAATGTCCCCACCAAACCCACCAAAAAGAAACCCAAAATGGCTACTCAGGGAATTGAGTCCCCTGAGGATGCCTGCAACACAAACGCAGGATATATCCACTAGTCCAAAACCCCTAGTGGATACAATGACTCTTCCAGCCACAGCCGCTCAGGCTTCCTCTCAACAGGAGCCTGCAGCAACCCAAGGGGCACCTACTTATCTGGGATCTTACTCACTTGAGGAGATTGCCATTGAAGAGCACCATCCACCCCAGGTGCACACTGCTTCTAACCCCTTACCCCAAACAACCGCCCCTCACAGCCCAACTTTAATAGTTGCACAAGTGCTGACTCAATTGCACTCCTCACCCCTCCCCAGAAACCACTTACTACTGGGAATACCTCTACAATTGAGGGGGAGGAACACAGTGCACCTGAGAACCCACAGCACAGGGGTTTCCCAATTCTATCTCCTGGTGTAGACAAGGAGCTTAGAATATCTAGTGAGGCTGCCACCTCCTCTGACTCAGCACATGACCAGAGTGAGGCTGGTAACATTGCTAAGACCTCCCTAGAGGCAACAGCTGATGATGGACATTGTCCTGAGGCTGGAAGTCCCCAGTACCAAGCACAAGGGGCACATGCACCAACTGGTCTACACCCAGTGCATGTAAATCCTGCTCTAAGCAGGAGGTCAGGTGATTCAGTATCAACTGATGATGACCTGAGCTTCTTCTATGATGTAGTTGCTCAAAACACCATTCTAGAGGATGAGGTTAGCAGACTCAAAGAGCTGTGGCCAAGATGTCTCAGGATGCAAGTCCATCTGCACCATCATACACCCACAGATGGCACCTTCCCTTGAAGGTTTCCCAACACAGAGCCACCCCAAAATCAACCACCTGCCTCTGCTTCAGGCCCTACTTCTCAGGAACAGAACCCTCCTGAGCAAATAGGTGCTGTACTCCAAAATTCCCTCTCTCATCACCCAAATATCACTGATATAGTGATCAAAGCCCTTGATGAGAGGCTTTCCTCCACATTACAGCCCTTGGTTGATGCTGCTGTCCAAAAGACTCTTTCTGCGGTACCAACCCCTTCCTCCAATGCAACCAAAAAGGGGGAGAGTACTGCAGTGAAAGAAAGGAAGAGGAAAAGATCCGAGAAAGAAGAGAAGCAAGTCCAAGAGGAGGAAAAAGAAAAGCAACCTCTGCTCACGTACAAGCGAAAGAGAAGTGCTGATGATCACACTGCTGAAGACAAATCCTTGGAGGAGCTGGTCAAAGAAGCTGACACCACACACAGCCGCTCCATGGATAAAATAATTGAACAACTCTTCAGGCAGGGGTTTGACACAGCCACACTGGATAGTGAGATCAGAAGGTTAGAAGTACAAGAGATACAACCCGATGGGCAGGGTATGATGCTCTTGAGAAAGAGAGGTTGGAAATAATGATCCGCTTTATTGCAAAATACTGGGAAGATCATTAATGGAGATCCGCGCATGGACCAGGGACAGCATTCTGGCTATAGCCACCAGAATCTGTCTGTCTGAGCAATTCAACAAAGGGATTATTGTGGAAGCCCTTGATGAGGCTGGGGCTGGTAAAAGGTTAGAGATGGCTAAACTCACAAAGGCGAAGCTAACTACAAGGATGCTAGATCAACCTTCCCTTCCACCCACTCAAACAGATCCTATCCCTCAAATCTCCCAACCAACCTCTAAGCCAAAATCCAAACATCCTCATTCTTCAAAACCAATCCTTCACAAACCAACCATCATCCAGTGATGTACCCAGAAGGAGGAGAAGGGTGCTGAGGATGGAAGAAGAAGAAGAAGAGGATGAAGATGATAGTCTGCCACTCTCTGCTGTTCTGAAGCTACCAAAACCCCGAAGTCAACCCATGATCACACCTGACTCTCAAAGGGAAATGGTCAGAGTCAAGATAGAAGAAGAAGAACAGCAGAAACAGCACGATGAGCAACTGTTGAAGATGGTTGACAAGGAATTTCCTCAGTCATCATCTATTCAAGCCATGAAAGGGCATGCTCAAAGGCTGTACACTCTCAGGCACACCTTTCAGTATCAGAAGGAGAGAGTGAGAGTATGGCCAGACCCCAGGGTGAGTTCTAGAATCCATAAAAGAACTATCCCACACAGATACAACGGCCAGGTACGAAAAACAATAGAATCTACCATCATGTTGCCGTTGTAGTCTCACCTTGGGAAATCATTGATGAATTCAAGAAAGCTCACCAAGCAAAGAAGACACCTCAAGCCTTACTAGAAAACAAGATGATTAAGAAGGGGTTGTTATATAAAAAGCTTGAAGACATCCAAAAGAATGAGCTCCAGTTACTCCTTGAAGGCAACCATCCTGATGAATTTGTATATAGGGAGGTAACTACGGTGGAGCTGAAAAATGGCAGGACCATGAAGTACTTATCAGAGTACTATGGTCCAGAGTTCTTCTTCGAAGGAGGAGCAGAAGAACTCTCTCAAGAGGAACAAGTTGTTCTCCTTGAGGCCTATGTTCGTGAGTCATACAGACTCATTATGGGGAAGTAAATCTCATGAATGGGATAACAACTCTGTGTCCAGTTCCCCAAAACAGAGTTCCCATTCATACTCTGCCAAACAAATATTTGAGATTTCTTCCCAGGCGGGAGCTTACATGGGTCATCTTCTCTACTGATCAAGAAGGAAAAAGACCAACATTTTGCCATCAATAAGTGGGAGTATAAATAAGTTAGAGGTTTTGGCTGCATTGGTTCAGGGGGAGTTTGTTGGACCAAAGAACCAATGAGCCAAGATCAGAAAACCTCTAAGTCCCACACGGTATCACAACAACTGCTGAAAGCCTCATCAGTAGTTTGACAAGTGCTGAAGACTTCAACAGCTGAAGATCAAGTGCTGAAGACCTTAACAGCTGAAGAACCAAAGTGCTGAAGTACAACAGCTGAAGAACACAAGTGCTGAAGCTGAAAGACCAAAGTACTGAAGTACAACAGCTGAAGAGTTCACAAGTGCTGAAGATCAACAACTGATGTACAAAGTCTGAAGACAAAGACTGAAGACATCAGCTGATGATATCTACTGAAGTCATCAGCTGATGAAACACCTGAAGGTCAAAGTCTGAAGATCAAGTACTGAAGCCTCAGTAGTTTGTCACAACTGCTGAAGAGTACTTCTTCAGTAGTTGTGATATCAGTAGTTTTATATTTTTATGTTTCAGTAGTTTTGTAAAACGACTGAAGAGCTTGTTCTTCAGTCGTTGTAGTTTCAGTAGTTTTATATTTTGTACTTAACATGCTGATATGTTCTCAGTAGTTGTGAACATTTCAGTAGTTTGTTAAGAATTAGTTATTTTTGTATTGGATCTGCCAGTTGTCACTTTCCGTGATAACAGCAGTGACTGTTGCACTCTATATAAGGAGTGACAACCTATTGTAACAATGGGGAATGAGTAATTGAATGGAATGAATGATTGATTGATTAGAAATATTCTACATCTATAAACATTCCTAGAAATCAGAATACATATTCTCTCCCTATAACCGTATGCGATCTTAATGCTTACAAGTATCGATTGCTTGCTACAATTTGTCTAATTCGTGTTTGTATTCCGCTGCTTTGTATTCTGATACATCAAACTTGTGATCACTGATCCTGTCATAGTGTTCTCAAGGTCTCAGGTGGTGGTGGAACCACTTTATAAACCCAAACCTCCCCAATGTTACGCTCTCTCACTAAGTGTGGAAAATATGAGATGAACTTTGTCAAACTGTGTAGTTTTTTGCTTTAAAGAGTTAACTTCTACTTCTAAGACTGCCTTTTGGTTTCTTAGGGTCTTCTAGGGAGTTAAGATAGTACCTAATGTCATTAGCCTTGGTTAAATGTACTACTTTCAGTTTCCCTAAGCTGTGTATTCAAACAGGTCTACCTTTGATTTGTAACTATGTCATTTGTTTTAAAACTCTAATTGCCTTTGTGCACAGTTTCAAATCCTTTACTAGGCTATCATTATGATCTAGCAACTAGCAAAATGTCTGATCTATGCTTTCTCTAAATTTATCACAGTCATAACAAGCATGATTTTTACAAAGTGGTCAGTTGGTACTTACCTGAGGAGGTTCAGAAGAGTAACCATCAAGCAGCATCAGATGTCTCTGGTTCTTTGATTTGTCTTTGCGTTGAAATCCCTTCTCCAGGCTTGTAGCTGACCTTGTTGCAGTTGTCTCTTCAATATTTGACATCGCTATCTCAACTGCCAATCTCCCTCACTCGCGGAATCATCATCTAAATCTTCTACACTGGCAATATTAGATTCCCCTGGAGAGACAAAACGAAACTCCATCCTGTCCTTCATCATTATGAGCAGTCAAGGCTTTTGATCCTTGCTTGATGAAGTAGAAACTCTAGCTTGCTTGTCTTGACGAGTGAGGACGAGGGAATGGGTTCCCGTTCCAGTCTTCTTTGGCTTCAACTTCTCTCTTGAAGTGCCCCTTTTCTCCACAGTTAAAGCAGGTCACTTTACTCTGTCAAAGCCAATGTGTTAGTTAGTACCAACCAAGTTCGTCCGGTCTTTTTCACAAACTTCTTCGCCCTCCGGACAGCTAGCTAAGGCCCACATAATGTCCATTCTCTCTAGCTCCATTTCATCCACCTGCTCGTAGTCCTCATGCCAGATGCAGTTTCAATCTTCCCAGCAACAAGTCCATCATAAGAATGAACCACTACTGCCAAAAGATCCATGTGCTCTCGAGCTACTTCTACTGTCACGTTTCCAAGATTCTCAGTCTTCGGTCTGGTAGCATTTGATTTGGATCTGATATATTGGGTACTAGAAGACCCTGACGTTTTTGATCCTGAAGGAGAGACTTGTGAAGGACCAGATGAGCTTGACACAAAAGCAGTCTGAAGAGGTGCTCCAGAAGTCTTAACTTGAGAAGTGGCATTGTACAAAGCTGGATTCTGAGTGTACGAAGAATTCTGAGCTCGATACTTCATCCTTAGTGCTTCTTCTTGCAGCTTTAGTATGAAATCATTGATGTCCAACTTTGATAGCAATCCATTCTATCTCAGATTTGACACAAAAGAAGCCCAACTTTCTAGCAACCCATTAGCAAAATTTGACACTTTATCTTCCATGGTAGTTGTGACACCATGTGTGTGTAGCTCGCTCATCAAATGGTAGAATCTATCAATGACATCGTCTAAACTCTCTTTTCCCATCGATGAAAAGTTGTCAAATTCTTTCTTCAGTTCCTTAGCTTTATTTTCCTTCAACGAAGCATTCCCGTCATATCTTTTTTCCAGCTCATCCCATAACTTCTTGGCTTGTTTATTCTCTGAGAATTGGTGAAAAATGTCCTTAGGGATAGACTGTGTTAGCAATGCATATACTTTCTTTCAGCATTATATTTAAATTTATGTGCATCAGTCATTCCTCCTAGAGTAAGTTTCACCCCATCTGCTCCCACCGGCATACTATACCCAATCTCGATAGCTTCCCACAAATTTGGATCCACTCCATTGAGGTAGATCTCAAAACATTGTTTCCAGTGGGGAAACTCATCTAACGTTATGAGTTTTGGTGGTTTATTATGATTCCCCACCTCACTCTCAAGCACAGTAGGCATTGGATCCTTGAGTCCTTGCCGACAATAAACACTGACATCTGATCTTCCATCTCAATTAACTTTTAAGTGTACTAAACAAACTGTCAACTGGTGCAACTGGGTGATGCGAATGGGCTATCCGTGCGAATGAACTATGCGATTGGTTCAATCGCACGACTGAACTAAGAGATTGGTTCAGTTGTGCGAATGAAGCTGATGCGTATGAACACTGCGAACGGATGGTTCAGTCGTACGAATAGAGATGCGACTCTGTCCAATCGTGCGTCTGGTGTATGCGAATGAAGTCCAGTCGTGCGAATGGCTCACTCGTGCGACTGAAGCTGCTGTTTTGCGAAAATTTCTAGGTTAAACGTGTTTTAGCCGTAAAAATTCGAAATTTCGCAAACCCTAATCGCCTAAGGCCGTAGAAACAGACCTTGATGAGCAGGGAACGTCCAAGACAACTTTTGACACAAAAGATTGCGTTTTTAGTGTAAAAACACAAACTTTTTATCAATCTTGATTGAATCACACGTAATCAAGAGCCAATGCTCTGATACCACTTGTTAGGACCTGGTATTTGAACGAAATACTGAATGATTAACGTGTTGACCAAACCAAATAGTGCGGAATCCTATTTGATTGGCGATCCAATCAGTGAGAACGCATGTAGAATCAATAAAGTATTGAATCAAACGTTAAGAATCGATTAGGAATCAATCTACAGCGTTCTATGAACTTGGAGTATCAACTTGGAGGCTTCTGGACGGCTAGGGTACGTCTGGAGTCAAATAGAATGAATGCTCTCGTTTTTCCACGAATTGAGTTGTATTTATAGGTTAGTATTGTTCATTTGTGCGACTGAACCATTAGTATGGTTCAATCGTGCGATTGAACCATGCGGTTGATTCATCCGCATGACTAAGTGTTCAGTCGTGCGACTGAGCCAATCTTATGTTACAATCATACGACTGATCCAGTCTCCTGGTTCAGTCGTGCGATTGAGTCATTCGTATGAAGTTATTCATGCGTATGGTCCATTCGCATGAGCCATTCGCATGAGAACTTCATTTTGTTAAGTTTGAATGTATTAATTAATATAACATTATGTGTAACAATTCAAACAACCACAAAACTAATTAACCAATTCAACATCAACTCATTAATGAAATATTAAACATTATAAATAACAAACAACCAATATCATTTCATTAATCATTCCAAACATTACATCAGAATCAGACAAACAAGATCTATTACATTCATATCATGATCTAGGGACATACATGTATCAACAGAAAGTAATGTAAGTCTTGCAAGCCTTGTATATGGAACACACCTAATAAAGGGTCTTAGTCCAACCGTGTGTGGGTTAGCTATCCCAGAAGGATGCACATCAAGGTCTTTCTTTGTGATTGACAATTTGTATAGAACCTTTGTCACTTACCCTAGATACTGTGGCTAGGCTGTTGTTCCCCATGACGGAAGGTCTATGATAGACTTCGGCCCAGTATCCGCTTTATGCATGATGGTGGGTATAACACATGACAATGGTACACCTGAACTTACCCTAGGTATTGTGGGCAGGCTGTTGTGCGCCATGACGGGGGGTCTATGATAGACTCCGGCCCAGTACAGCTCTATGCATGACGGTAGGGTAAAGTTCATGGTTTTTGATGGATGAAAAGAATTAATGATGAACGTATGAATGAAAGTAAGAAAGTATGAATGAATGAGAATGAATGAGAATGAAAGTAATGAAAGTGAATGGTAATGACATACGATGTAGAAGTTAATGAACGAATGATAAAGATAATAATGATATTATCTACGTGTACGTATGATGTGTGATCACATACAAAAGTAAATAATGGTTTTAACTAAAGTAAAGTATGTTTTATTATAAAACTAGAACTCACTCAGCAATGCTGACTTTTTATGCATTTTCCAGTTGGCAGGTGAGCATTGCTAAGGATGGCACGGGGCAGCTACTTGGCATTTTCGATGGCATTCTTTTATTAATGTTTTTGGATTGTAATGCGAACAAATGGAAATGTGTAATGAATGGTTGTATTAACTTGCAAAAGAAGTATAGTGAAATGAATCGTTATTTTAATGTTCCATTACGATGTTTTTATGAAGGTTAAATGTAATTATATGTTTTATGTGCAATGATTGGCCAGTTGTAAGCATCCCGGGAACGGGGCCTGATTGAGTTTGCGTGGGGTCAAGCTCCTGTTCGAGGAATTGAAGGCGAGGTTGTGGAAATGCCAACACCACTCTGGTCCTGTTTGTGAAGAAGAAAGACAGTAGTATGAGGATATGTATTGACTACCTTAAGCTGAATAAGTTGACGATAAAGAACCGATACCCGTTACCAAGAATTGATGATTGTTTGATGAGCTTCAAGTTGCTAGTTGGTTTTCAAGGATAGACCTTCGATCTGGTTACCATCAGTTGAAAGTGAAAGAGCAGGATGTTCCTAAAACAGCTTTTCGCACGCGCTATGGACATTATGAGTTTCTTGTCATATCTTTTGGTTTGACCAATGCACCGGCTGCTTTTATGGATCTGATGAATCGAGTGTGTTGACTGATGTTAGATAAATCAGTGATTGTGTTTATCGATGATATCCTGATTTATTCGAAGAGCAAGGAGGAGCATGCCGATCACATTCGAGAAGTGTTGGAAACGTTGAGAAGGGAGAAGTTGTATGCAAAATTCTCCAAGTGCGCATTCTGGTTGCGCGAGGTTCAATTATTGGGTCATGTGGTGAATCCTGATGGGATTATGGTGGACCCAGCAAAGGTGGAGGCAGTGATGCAATGGAAGTCTCCAAAGACGCCATCCGAGATTCGTAGTTTCTTGGGTTTGGTGGGCTACTACAAGAGGTTCATTCAAGAATTCTCTAAGATCGCTTCTCCACTAACCAAGTTGACCCAGAAAGATGTGAAGTTCGTGTGGGGTCAAGCTCAAGAGAAGGCGTTCAAGGAATTGAAGGTGACTTGACTCAAGCTCCTGTTCTGTCATTACTCGCTGGAAGTGTAGATCTGGTGGTTTATTCTAATGCTTCCTACTTGGGGTTGGGGTGTAACAATGTAGAGGGGAAAAGTTATAGCCTATGCATCCCAACAGTTAAAGGTTCATGAGGTCAATTATCCTACTCATGACTTGGAGCTAGCAGCCGTGGTCTTTGAGTTAAAGATTTGGAGGCACTATCTTTACGGGACGAAGTGCACCATATTCACTGATCATAAGAGCTTGAAGTTCTTCATTGAGCAGAAAGATTGAACATGAGGCAGAGAAGATGGTTGGACCTTATAATGGATTATGATTGTGAGATCCATTACCATCCGGGCAAAGCCAACGTGGTGGCGGACACCCTTAGCCAGAAAGAGAGACCCGAACTGATTTGGGTGAAAGCATACCAGTTGATCATGACCGATGATTGATGAAGCAAGTCAAAGAGTTTCAAGACGAGGCAATGAAAGAAGATTATCTTAACTTTGAAAGAATGAGAGGTCTGGTTGTGGAGTTGGGTGAGAACACGCTTGGTATTAGAACCCAATTTGGACGAATGTGAATTCCTCGTTTTGGGGATCTACATATGAAGATCATGGATGAAGCTCACAAGACTTGATACTCTATTCATCCTGGTGTTACAAAGATGTACCAGACATGAAGAAAGATTATTGGTGGTCGGGTATGAAGCGTGGTGTGGTGGAGTATGTGAGTGAATGCCTTACTTGTTTACAAGTGAAGGCAGAGCATCAAAAGCCATATGGGAAGATCCAACCTTTGGATTATAAGGCCCCGTTCCCGAGACGCTTACAGCTGGCCAATCATTGCTCACAAAACATGCAATTACATTTAACTTTCCTAAAAACATCGCAGCAGAACAGTAAAATAACTTTTCATTTCAAAATAACTGCTTTTGAAAGTTAATACAATCATTCATTACACCTTTTCATTTGTTCACATTACAATACAAAAATAGTAACAAAAGAATGCTATCCAAAATGCCAAGTAGCTGCCCCGCGCCATACTCAACAATGCACACCTGCCAACTGGAAAATGCATAAAAAGTCAGGTTACTTAGTGAGTTCTAGTTTTATAATTAAACATACTTTACTTTCATTAAACCGATCTTTACATTTGCATGTGATCACACATCATAATATCATTATTATCTTCATCATTCGTTCATTAACTTTCGTTCATTCATCGTACGTCATTACCATTCACTTTCATTACTTTCATTCTCATTCATTCATACTTTCTTACTTTCATTCATACGTTCATTATTACGTCTTTTCATTCCATCAAGAACCATGAACTTTACCCTACCATCATGCATAAAGCTGGTACTGGGCCAAAGTCTATCATAGACCTTCCGTCATGGCCCACAACAGCATGGCCAAGTACCTAGGGTAAGTTCAGGCGTACCATTGTCATGTGCTATACCCACCATCATACATAAAGCGGATACTGGGCCGAAGTCTATCATAGACCTTCCATCATGGCGCACAGCAGCCTGGCCATAGTATCTAGGGTGAGCGACAAAGGTTCTATACAAATGGTCAATCACAAAGAAAGACCCCGATGTGCATCCTTCTGGGGTAGCAAACCCACAAACCGTTGGACTAACACCATACATTGGGGCGTGTTCCGACATACAAGGCTTGCAAGACTTACATTACTTTCCTTCGTTCATTAATGCATGCATTCATTCATCATGTTCCGGTTTTTATTATCTTCAACTTTACGTTACATAATACTTTCATTTCCTTCATTTACATTCAACGTAAAGTCATGGGAAAATAAACATACATAATAAGGAACATCATCATACACAGTCCGCATCATCATATAGGGCATCATACATACATAGCTTACATCATACATACCATCATGCATAACATCATACACATCATGCCAAAACATCAAACATACATCATAACATCATGCCCATCACATCATCTATGACCTCAAAAAGTCAACTTACATAGGCCTGGGAATCTTCCAAGTCAAAGCCTAAATTTCACTTTTTCCCCAAAAGTCAGAAAATTCTCTAAGTGTTCATCCGCATTTGTTATAGTTCATCCGCATTTCTTTTCCTTCATCCGCATTTCTTTTACTTCATCCGCATTTCTTTTAATTCATTTGCATTTCTCTTACTTAGTGGTAAATGTTCATCCGCATTAACTATTCATACGCATTGACTTTCCATTACTCATTTGCATTTCCCATACTTAGTCAATGTTCATCCGCATTAACTATTCATCCGTATTGACTTTCCATTGCTCATCCGCATTTCCCCCAATACTCATTCACATTTCCTATACTTAGTCAATATTCATCCGCATTGACTTCCATTACTCATTCGCATTGCTTCTGAATACTTGGGCAGATTCTAAAACTTAAACATACGAACCCTAAACATCATATCTCAGTTCCCAATCACCATCTATCATGCTCTAAGCTTAAATCTTACATTCTAAGCCTTAGAAACACAACCATAAGATCAACAAGCATGAACACAGCCCAACATCACATCATAATCACAGCATACACACATTCATACATACGTGTAAAACCCCAGTTTCATATAAACATCAGTTCATGCATTTCCAGCCCCAAAATCAGTTAAAAATCAGTAAAAGAGGGGTTCTAGAACTCACCTTTGTAGCTCTTGAGTATGGCTTCTTCCAAACTCATTTGCAATTGAGTTCAACCACCTAGAAACCCACAAAAAATACATACATCCGAACATACAAACACACATAAGCAAACACCCAAGGCAAGGCTAGTTAAGAACACCATAAAACCATGAATTCTTACCTTGAATTCGAATTCTTTCTTGTTCTTCTTCAAAAATCTGAAACTCTGCACTCTCTCTCTAAAATATCCAACGATTTGTGTGTAGAGAGAGTGATGGGCGGCCATGCCACCTTTATCACCAACTTTTCAAAGATTTTGTCCTTTTTGTCACTTTTAATCCTTAGACTTGGGTTGTATTTCTTTTTCCTTCTTTTTATTCACATTCTTCTTTCTTTCTTTTTCTTTAAAAATAATCGGGTGTTACAAGTCCACCCCCTTATTTAGGTTTCGTCCCTGAAACTTGTTATTCCTCCAACAATCATGGGTAATGTTGTCTTATCTAATCTTCAGTCTCCTACGTAGACTAGGACCCATTTCTGTGCTTCCCATGTACACGCACAAGAGGGACGACTTTATTCCTCAGCCTTTTCTCTTTTCAATCAATGATCGCTACTGCTTGCTCCACATAATTAAGCTGTTCATCTACCTCAATATCCTCCAGTAGAATAATCATATCCTCGTCGACTAAACATTTCCTCAGATGAGATACATGGAATGTTGGATGAATTCCACTTAGCTCATCTGGTAACTCCAACCTATAGGCCACCTCTCCTACTCTAACAACGATTCGGAAAGGTCCTATATATCTCGAGCTCAACTTGCCCCGCTTTCGGAACCGACTGATACCCTTCCAAGGTGAGAATTTCAACATAACCCTGTCACCAACTTGGAATTCAATGGGTCTACGTCATTTATCAGCATACGACTTCTGTCTATCTTTGGCTACCTTCATGAAGGCCTTGATCTTTTCAACCTTCTCAGTCGTAGCCTCGATCACCTTGACACTTCCTAACTCTTTCTAACCAATATCACCCCAAAAAACGGGTGTTTTGCATTTCCTACCGTATAGCATCTCATAAGGAGGCATACCAATGTTGTCATGATAATTGTTGTTATATGAGAACGTAACTAACGGTAAGTGGTCATCCCAACTTCCTCCAAAATTGATAACACATGCTCGAAGCATATCCTCCAATGTCTGAATGGTCCTTTCTGACTGACCATCTGTTTGGGGATGATAAGTCATGCTAATATGTAACCTCATCCCCATCGTGTTGTGGAATTTCTTCCAAAATTTAGATGTAAACCGGGTGTCACGCTCAGACACAATAGACACTAGCACACCATGACGAGTTACAATTTCTTTGATGAATAGATCCGGCAACCTCTCCAATGAATATGTCTCACGGATCGGTAGGAAGTGGGCACTCTTCGTCAAATGGTCAACTATCACCCATATGGCATCATATCCTCGCGTGGTACACGGTAGCTTCGTAATAAAATCCATGGTGATATGCTCCCACTTCCACTCTGGTATATTTTATTACAAAGCTCCGCGACCGCGTGAGGATATGATGCCATATGTGTGATAGTTGACCGTCTAACGGAAAGTCCTTACTTCCTACCGATTCGTGAGACGTATTCATTCAAGAGGTTGGCTGATCTTTTCATTAAGGAGATTGTAACTCGTCATAGTGTGCTGGTGTCTATTGTGTCTTATCGCGACACCGAGTTTAAATCAAAATTTTGGAAGAAATTCCACAATGCTATGGGGACAAGGTTGCATATTAGCATGACTTATCATCCTCAAACAGATGGTCAGTTAGAAACGACCATTCAGATGCTAGAAGATATGCTTCGGGCATGCGTCATTGATTTTAGAGGAAGTTGGGATGACCACTTACCGTTAGATGAGTTCTCATATAACAACAGCTATCATGCTAGCATTGGCATGCCCCCTTATGAGATGCTATATGGTAGGAGATACAGGACACCCATGTGTTGGGGTGATATTGGTCAGAAAGAATTAGGAAGCGTCGAGGTAATCAAGGCTATAACTGAGAAGCTTGAAAAGATCAAAGCCTTCATGAAGGTAGCCAAAGATAGACAGAAGTCGTATGCTAATAAACGACGCATGCCAATTGAGTTCCAGGTGGGTGACAGGGTTATGTTGAAAGTCTCACCTTGGAAGGGTATCATTTGGTTTAGAAAGCGGGGCAAATTGAGCCCGAGATATATAAGGCCTTTCTGAATCATTGCTAGAGTAGGAGAGGTGGCCTATAGGTTGGAGTTACCAGATGAGTTAAGTGGAATTCACCCGACATCCATGTATCTCATCTAAGGAAATGTTTAGCAGATGAGGATATGATTGTTCCACTAGAGGATATCGAGGTAGATGAACGGCTCAATTATGTGGAGCAACCAGTGGTGATCATTGATCGAAAAGAGAAGAGGTTGAGGAATAAAGTGGTTCCTCTTGTGTGTGTATTGTGGAAGCACAGGAAGGGATCCGAGTCTACATGGGAGACTGAAGAAGAGATGAGACAGCATTACCCACAACTGTTTGAGGAATAGCAGGTTTTAGGGATGAAACCTATATAAGGGGGGTGGACTTGTAACGCCCGGTTATTTTTGAAGACAAAGAAAGAAAGAAAAAAGTGAAGAAAAAGAAAGAAAAGATATTTTACCCTAGTTGAGGGGTAAAAAGTGTTGAAAGGGCAAAACTTTGAAAAAGTTAGTGATGGCCGCCCACTCTTGCACATCACCTTTCTGCTTACGGAGTCTAGCGAAAGAAAGTGTAGAGTTTCGGATTTTTGAAGAAGAACAAGAAAGAATTCGAATTCAAGGTAAGAATTTATGGTTTTATGGTGTTCTTAACTGGCCTTGCCTCGGGTGTATGCTTATGTGTGTTTGAGTGTTCTGTTGTATGTGTTTTTAGTGTGTTTCTAGGCGGTTGAACTCAATTGCTGGCGAGTTTGGAAGAAGCCATAGTCAAGAGCTGCTAAGGTGAGTTCTAGAACTCCTATTTTATATGTTTCAACGGATTTTGGGGACTGGAAATGCATGAACTTATGTTTTTATAATACTTACGATATGATGATTGGGTTGTGTTCATGATTTGATGATGTTATGATTGTGCTTCTAAGGCTTAGAATTCATGATTTAAGCTTAGAACATAATAGATGGTGTTTGGGAACTGTAATATGATGTTTAGGGCTCAAATGTCTAAGTTTTACAATCTGCCCAAGTGTTCAAAAGAAATGCGGATGAATAGTCATGCGGATGAACAGTCATGCGGATGATCATTGATCACTAAGTAAGTCAATGCGGACGAGTATTGGGGAAATGCGGATGAACAGTCATGCGGATGAGCATTGACCACTAGGTAAGTTAATGTGGATGAATAGTCAATGCGGATGAGCATTGATGACTAAGTAAGTCAATGCGGATGAGTATTGGGGAAATGCGGATGAACAGTCAATGCGGATGAGCATTGATCGCTAAGTAAGTCAATGTGGATGAGTATTGGGGAAATATAGATGAACAGTTAATGCAGATGGGCATTAACCACTAAGTAATTCAAATGCGGATGAGTACTAAGGAAATGCGGATGAGTACTAAGGAATGCGGATGAGTACTGATGAAATGCAGATGAACTAAAATAAATGCGGATGAACAAAGAGAGAAATGCGGATGAATAATTAGAATGGTTTTTGACTTTATGGAGAAAAAGTGAAATTTAGGCTTTGACTTGGGAGATTCCTTGAGGCTATGTAAGTTGACTTTTGAGCTCATAAATGATGTGATGGGCATGATGTTATGATGTATGTTTGATGCTTTGGCATGATGTGTATGATGTTATGCATGATGGTATGTATGATGTATGCTATGTATCTATGATGCCCTGTATGATGATGTTGATTATGTATGTTGATGTTCCTTTCATTGTATGTTTATTTTCCCATGGCTTTACGTTGAATGTTAATGAATGAAATGAAAGTATTATGTAACATAAAGTGAAAGATAATGAAAAGAGGAACATGATGAATGAATGCATGCATTAATGAACAAAGGAAAGTAATGTATGTCTTGCAAGCCTTGTATGTGGAACACACCCAATGAAGGGCGTTAGTCCAATGGTGTGTGGGTTAGCTACCCCAGAAGGACGCACATCGGGGTCTTTCTTTGTGATTGACCATTTGTATAGAACCTTTGTCTCTTACCCTTGATACTGTGGCCAGGATGTTGTGCGCCATGACGAAAGGTCTATGATAGACTTCGGCCCAGTATCCACTTTATGCATGACGGTGGGTATAACACATGACAATGGTACACCTGAACTTACCCTAGGAACTATGGCCAGGCGCTGTGCGCCATGACGGGGGGTCTATGATAGACCCCGACCCACTACCAGCTTTATACATGATGGTAGGGTAAAGTTCATGGTTTTTGATGGAATGAAAAGAAGTAATGATGAACGTATGAATGAAAGTAAGAAAGTATGAATGAATGAGAATGAAAGTAATGAAAGTGAATGGTAATGGCGTACGATGTATGAAAGTTAATAAACGAATGATGAAGAGAATAATAATATTATCTATGTGTACGTATGATGTGTGATCACATGCAAAAGTAAAGAACTGTTTTAACGAAAGTAAAGTATGTTTTATTATAAAACTAGAACTCACTCAGCAACGCTGACTTTTTATACCTTTTCCAGTTGGCAGGTGAACATTGCTGAGGATGGCGCGGGGCAGCTACTTGCCATATTGGATGGAATTATTTTGTTAATGTTTTTGCATTATAATGCGAACAAATGGAAATGTGTAATGAATGATTGTATTAACTTGAAAAAGCAATTATTGTGAAATAAAAAGTTATTTTAATGAATTGTTGCAATGTTTTTATGAAGGTTAAATGTAATTATATGTTTTATGTGCAATGATTGGCCAGCTGTAAGCATCTCGGGAACGAGGCCTTATAGAGTCTCTAGGAAGGTGATGAGTGGACCCTTTTATGAGTTGTCAAGGTAGCTTATAAGATGATGTTGAGGTTCTATGTTATCCCTTTCACTCACATGAAAGGCTAAACTCGTTTGATTGCTAGAGTTACCATATAAGTTTTGCATGTTCATCTCCATCTAGTATCCACTGAGAATACTGTACAAGTCAAATAGAGTAGGAGTCTTAAGGTTCTCAGTCCTCTTGATAACAACACAGTAATGTGTCCATTGTCTAGGAAGAGAGGACATAAACATCCTTACAATGTCACTGTTTTCAAAAGTCACTCCAACATCTACTAGAGTGTCCATAATCTCAACATACCTGAAGTACTGTTAAGTCATGGTCTCACTTGTTTTAAAGGTGAAGTTTTCAAATTGCTGCTTGAGGAGATCATTCTTGTTCTCCTTGGCTTTAGTGAGCCCTCATACATAAGCTGCAATGCTTCCCATAGTTGCTTTGCAGTTTTGCACTTCTTGAAGCCTCTGTAGATAGAGTTTGGAAGAATAGTTTGAAGGGCTATCATGGCTTTTTGATCAATATCTATTCTCATCTTGTCTTCATCAGAGAAATCAGCTACAGCCTTTGGAATCATACCACCACCAGTAGCAGAAGAGGTGCTTGGTATGTAAGGTCCTTCAACAACAGAGTCCCACATCCTGGAGTCTTAAGACTTGATAAAGCCTTTCATTCTTTGACACCAAGTATCAAAGTCTTCAAGAGTGACCAGTGGAGACTTTGTCATAGTTCCAGTTTCTATATCAGCCTTGGTGATATCTACCATTTGAGTGGTTAAGTGTTTTGTGTGTGTGAGGGATCTTAAGATGGTGAGATCTTATATCAAGAGCCTAGAAAGCTCTTATAGCAAATGTAGAACTGTTAGAAGGGGTGAACACTTTACAACACAACAACACAACTGAGGAGAGTTCTTTAGAACACTTAACAGATCAAATAAGGAACTGGTTAACTATTGTAAGAGATGCTAAGAACATAAGTGAAAAAGAGACATAATAAGATAGCAATACAAGTATTTGGTTTTCAAGAAGCATTATATTCCTCTCAAGTTCTATTACAAAGTGTTACAAAGCATATTCGAAAGTTACAAGTACTTGAGATACTTATACTACATCCTACAGCCGGCCATACTTTGAAGGCCAACTGGATACATAAGACTAGAAAACAAAATCAAATGTAGAGTCAAAAGACAGATTGCCTTTTAACTTGTGACAATGCCGTAGCTCACATTATAATATATTACAAAAAGGATAAAGTACATAAAGTAAAAATCTCAGACTCAAGACCTCAATATACAGTTTTCCAAAAGCATGGACATTTTCACCAACTTGTGAAAGTTGGTGAGTCAATCAGAGTTGCAGCGGAAAGGTGGTCTAGCTTTATGGAAAAATAAATCAGATAATATCATGTATATAAAAGTCTTCGGAAGAAATCTATCTTCATAATTGGCTTTGGAAGACTTTGTCTTTGAAGCTTCGGAAGACTTCATATTTGGCTTCGAAAGATATTGGTCTTGGCTTCGGAAGATTTTACAGTTAGAGTACTTCTGGTGTGAGGTGTAAAACTTCCAAATCATTTCTACTTCAGTAACTTAGTTCACGCATGCAGACAGACATTGAATGCTTTGAATGTTTTGACCGCATCAGATTTGTTGGAATCCTTACAATACTACCCCTGATACCCTATCTTATAAAACACCCTTGACCCCCGCCATGATTAATATTGATACCAACAACCCCTTTTGTGAATGTTACCTCTTTTCTAGCCGTTGCCCCTTTGAAATAAGTATTATAACTTTAGGGTATTACTTCACTATAATGGTGCACTTCCGCTACATGACAGCTAGCATATAGGATGTCCCTTACACGCTTGATGAAAACTTGAATATGTTTTTGTTAGCATTAATCGAATGCTTGCAACACTTTTATGATGATTATTATTAGTTTGTATCTAAAGGAATATCTTCATGAACCGAGTTACAATGACATTCAACTTATGTGTGTCCCATATGCTTCATCTTTACAATCACGCACAATCCACAATAATTTTCGATTGGATATTATCAAGCATTGAAACATTTGTATCCATCGAATTAAATAAACTACTAGTTTTATTTTTATTAATAAAATGTTGTCTTGCATTATAATACATAAGTATTGTTTTTTTTTCATTTTTCTATAATTATTTAATCTAGTTATATAAAAATACAAATTATAACAATTAATTGATTTGGTAAAAATTAGAACTGAAAACAAGCTCATTCATTAATCCATCACATCAATTATGAATCTTAAACCATTCTTATAAAAAATTTCCCACCTTCTAATTAAAAATAAAATATAAAAAAATAAAACATACTCTACCTGAATTCTCTTTTTAATCACATATCGAAGTTAAAGTCTTAAGAGCATTTACAATTCTCCCTCAACCTTCTATGTATATTTTTCAATTACGTACAATATTTTTAAAATTTTATCATTTACAATACTCCCGCATCCAGTTATAAAAAAATATATATATTTTTCTTCTCAACAATAACTTATAATATAAAATATTCATTCACGTACAAATAAGTAAGAGAATGTGAATGCGGTTAAACCTAAAAACTTTCCTTTTTTTAAATTTTAAAATCTAGAGTGTCTCAACTCAAACCCTTAAGTAAGAATCAATGACGGTTAAGGTATTTAATAACTTCATATTTTTATCCCATGAATCGATGATCTGAGACCCCGGCCGATAGAGGGAAGAGAGAGAAGGCATCTCTGTCTCTCACACACATAGAGACAGACACAGGTGTTGTCAGACGAGCATCCATTGGTCGGATCCCATTTCTCTGTTTCTCCTCAACTTGATCTAATAAGATTGCAGGTCCTTCGTATTTCTGTTTTCTTACAATTTCACATGACCTCTTTCTCTAAAAGATGAGGGTGAGAGAACACAATGATCAACAAAGACAACAAATAGACGCCCTTCTTATTGGTCGAATCTCAACTCAATTTGATGTTTATCCAAGGTCTTTTTCTATTTTACTACCCAATTAATTCCCTTTTCATTTGTTTATTTTCTCTAACTTAGAGCGTATGTGTCATCCCATGTGAATATGATGATAACAATGTCTTCGCTTCTCTTTTACTTCTTGTTTTTATAGAGTTTCAATTGAAGAAAATTGACATTCTTGAATTTACTATTACTGTATCTAGATTTATTTTCCTACTGAGGAAAAGGGAATGTGTAAGATTTTGAACTCTTGTTTTTGCCAAAGCTAATCGATCATCAAATCATTTCCAAAATGGAGATTGACATCATTTTCAAATAGGTAGTTAAACACTAATGAAATGTTGGTGAGTTATTTTCTACAAACAAACAGCGGAGCGATTCATAATGAAATGAATGGACACCAAAATATCTAATGTGCTGTCAAGTTCATTTTTACATTTTTACCAAAAATTATCATATAATAAATTAATAATACTAGCTAAAGTCTTTGAATGACGATCAGAGTCTTTGAACTCTGTTGCCCTCTGTTTTGGGTGAGAATTTGATTTTCCTTTAAAAAATAATAAAAAAATTGTTAATAGAAAACTGCAGCAAATAAATAAATAAATAAATAAAGTGTGGTGGGGATAGTGAGGTATGGAGAAATTGTGTCTTTAATAGGCTAGTTGTGTTGTGTCCTTAGAAAAATGTCCAAGTTCTCTTTCCTTATATGAACTACTAATCATATAGGACAATTATTATCAGAAAATTTGGCATACATACAAATAACAAATCATGTATGCACATTTGCACACATGTATTTATTTGAAATTAAAGAATGGTCACACCAGCAATGAACTCAAGTCCATTGCCTTCTGCCGACGTTTTGAGAGGATGGTCCCCTCGTACAAGTTAATCTTTCAGAGTCTTGATTTTATAAACTAACGTAATCCGAATATTAATTCTACATAATTTCGTTGTAGGTTTATTGCCTTTTCTAATTCTTCAGTACCACTTCTAAAACATCAATATCTTAGAATAATGTCACAAAACTGAAGCTACATAATTGTGTACTTATTTTTAGTACCAACATGAGGACATATATGCCAAATTTGAACTTGTGTGGAAGTTGCAATGTTTGACTGTGAACATTAGTATTAGAGAAATACAACATTCTCATTACATTATATGAAAAACTCAGAGTGAAGATTAATTCTGATCTATATTTACAAGTCAAATGTATGCATCAGCACTAATTTACTGTTCATAGTAGTGGGTGGGTTGACTCAAAATTTTGTTTTTAAGATTTATCATCATGGCTGAAAACAGCATTCTGTTATGGTCTAATACTACACGGAGACTTATAATTGGTTAAAATGATGATCGTGTTAGATTTGTGTTCGTTTTAACATGTTAGTTGAGTCTATTGTTGTTGCTAGATCAGATGTTGTATAATGGCCGGCTTAAGTAAGGGTATAAACGGGTGGGTCTAGGTTGACTTTAAAGTAGTCCTAAAATCTTATATTTTTGATAAATATTTGGTGTCTCAAATATGATTACCAAAAGCAGCACTATTTTTAAATTTTTTCATATAATGATATAGGAGGGTTTATGATGTTTGGGCTCCTTGTGACCTTAAATAACTAGGACTGAGTGACAATTTTTTTATAGTTTGCTTTTCGTACTATTTAGTTGACAAGATTTGGAAGAGAATGATTTACATAACTATTGAAAGATTGAAACTCTCGTAACGACACAAGTCATACAAGCATTTATCATTGGATAATGCAGGTAAGACTGGAAATGCCACATATATAGATGCATACACATACATCATTCATTCAAGCCATGATACATACATAATCAAACTTGCATATGTACATACAAATATACATAAATAACTTTTTTCAAAACATGTAAATAAAACTGTATGTGCAGTGTTACTTTTATTATAGAAGGGACAGATGCAAGAATGAAGAACCTAGTTATTTGCCAAAACAGGAAAGATCCAATTAAACATTGCTTTCATAACTAGATTGGGAGCCTGAGACACCACTGGTTTTGCGCTGGGCGTTTTTAGCGAGTTTTGGTTTATCAGGGTTCACACAAGTGAACCTGTGGCGCAGCTGGTTCGGTTTCTAGAATATTGGTTTTAAATTAGAGGATATAATACAATAGACAAACAAGGGAAGCTGCTAGACAGCTATTTATATCTCTGCCTTTTTCATTGTGTATTTCATGCTTTTCAGACCCTTTTCTTTGCATTTCATAACTTCCCATCTAGAAAGTGAATTTAGATTATCTTCAAAGCAAATGGAAACGGACAGAGTTAACGAAGAGCCCCATCTCTCTGGTGCTTATATCCGTAGCTTGGTCAAACATTTGACCTACAAAGATCCATTACATGCAAGTGATGAAAATGGTGAATTTTACAGTAAAACACAAAAACAGCAACGGACACCAACAGATACACAACCACCACAACACAAGAAACAAGTTAGAAGAAGGCTCCACACCAGCAAACCTTATAAGGAAAGGCTTCTAAATATGGCCGAAGCGCGCAGAGAAATCGTCGCTGCTCTTAAGTTCCATAGAGCTTCCATGAAACAACAAGAAGCAGCAGCAGCAACCAATAATCACACCCTTCAATCTTCACCACAATCTTCCTTAGAACAAGAAAAATGGTCTAAAGCAAAAACAATTCACAGCCTTTATCCTTCAACCACCAGCACCAACTCCTATTGGCCCATGTCGACATATGTCCCACCGGTGCCACCACCGCCGTTGTCCTATGATGACAGCCAGAATGTCATACTCCCTAGTCAAAGCTTGGGGCTCAATCTCAATTTTCAAAGTTTTAGCAATTTAGATAGTAGCATTTATCAAAAACCATTGTCAGTTGAGTCACCATCATCATCATCCACCCCATCATCTTCGTCGTCACCAGCGCCACGAAAACCAAATTCCTCAGGTGATCTACACCAGGCCATGGATGATGAGGAGATGGAGGAGATTAGATCATTAGGAGAACAACACAAGATTGAGTGGAATGATACGATCAATTTAGTGACTTCAGCTCGATGGTGTAGTTTCTTGAACACCATGAAGATTGAAGCACAGGATGGTGATGGGTTTCATCAGTTTAACCAAATTATGGAATTCCCACCATGGCTGATCAACGCTAATGGAAGCTCATGCCTGCAACAACACTGTGATGACCATTTCTCAGATGCGTACTTTCAAGATTCTGCTTTGCCTTGGTAAGATTCTCCATCTTGGTTCATTTATTAAAAATGTTTGAAAAATTTTTAACATTTAGGAAATTGGAAATGTTTTATGTTGGTATTTATTAACCTAATCAAGAAATCTAAACTTTACATACAAGATCTGACTCCCCCAACTCCAGACGTTGAGTAGATTCATGACAAAATGGGTGGGTAAGGTAACGAATCAAAACAACTTCAGGTTGAAACGTGTCATTTTAACAAAGGTCAAAGGGCCGGGTTCGGTTGGATTGCCGAGGTTCACCTTTTTATATCGTTTCTTTTATTTCTTTTTATAAATAATGCCATAAGTATGCTTACGAAATAATGTACTTTAAAGTCTTGTGACTCGATCCCTTTTGACTCCATACATACATATGTTTTTTTCATTTTTACTGTTTTAGCCATGGTAGTGTTGGTGGTACTGCAGTTGTTGTTGCTGTTATTGCCATTTTAGCCAACATTATAATCATCTCTGTATAGTTGCAGTTAGACTTTAACACCATGGCAGTGAGACCACACAGGTCCCCCACCTAGATGTCTTATGTTTTTTTTTTAAAAAAACACTGCCTTTATTGTGCGAGGCAAATAATACATAGTTTATAAAAAAGATAAATTGCAAACATTTAAATATTAATTTAATCGAATGAGTCATAGTTACAGATTCTGTTAAGATTGAATAGTATTTTAAGCATTTGCAACTTGCAAGATAGTCAACTGCCTATGTGCACGCACATGCCCATGCATGCACATACATGCATTACGCATATATATATGCATTTGTTTTCTTAACAATGTATATATAATATACAGAGAGAACAAGGATAAAATTAGTAGGTTATTTTTTGCAGTGACTGTGGAACTTTGCTTATTAAGATCATAGATAATGAGAAGTTAAAAGTTCCGAAAGGTTAAAACACCGAGATTCTCTCTTGTTTACTTTATTCTACGTTAAAGTTAGTTTCATTATTTAAAAAAAGATTAAATAACTTTACATATTTCTTACTTTGATTTTAAGGAAATTATATCCTAAATTAGAAATGTTATAATTTTTAAATTGAGAATAGTGTAGTTATATTTTGATTTTATTTTTGAAAAACTATTTTTTATATTCTTAATACCAATAATATAACATGCGCAATTATATAACATTTAATATGACAGAGCATAGGTGTTAACATGTGTTGCGTGAATATAATTATACATCTATCTCATAATATTTTTGCAAATTTTGAATACATGTTGCTTAATTTTTGTGTTACTATACTCTACCTTTAAAATACACATGTCACATCTTAGTATCTCCATTATCCGTCCAGAAAGTATATTAATAATATTATACTTTTTTGATATTGAAAAATGCAGCATGGATATAGATGAAATTGAGCAATTGACGGGGAGTGGCTTGCCTGAAAAATGATAGAGCAATCAATTTGTGATAGAGTTTCCCCGCTATTTTTTTTATAATTATATTGTCTTATCAGTATTCATCTGTGTGATTAGTTTGCTAGTAAAATGGCATAGAAATGAACCCCAAAAGGTATAGCTTTTGTATTCAACATTCATTGGACCTCTGTGGCAATATGGCATCGAATCCAAGGTATCTCTTTATAAAATAGTAATAAAAAATAAAATAAGTAAACAACAAAATAAAGAACATCATGCCAATAAACTATTATATTGATTACATGGTTAAAAAACTATAACAAAATTTTATTTATATTTTTTATATAAATTTCTTTCATTTTGATAATGTTTAAACAATTTATCAAATTATTCGCAAAGTGAGATCTTATGATTTCTATGAGATGCAGTTAGGTGTTATCATACTAAATAAGAATTTGAAGTCTCTCAAACTAAAATTGTTTTTTTGTTGAAAATTTGTTATAATTGTGTGTTAAATAATGTCTTTCGAAACTAAAGAAAGCATTTAATTTCTTTTTTTATATTTCAATTATTTTCTTTTAATCATGTTATGAAAAAACTAAGAAAACTAACTCTAGTCAGTCAAACATTTTTCATTTTATTATAATTTTTTTATATTTGGAGTTTAATTACGTAAATTTGTCACCTTTTTAAATTTGGTAGTTATATTATTATATTTAAATTTTCTTAAATATCTCCCATAATCATTTCTAACTATTAATTTTTGGAATCAATTCATTATAACTAGAAATTGATGACTAGAAAATATCCTACCGAAAATTTCAATATGAAAATAACAATGTTTCAAGTAGAAGACTAACTGATGATCATAATACTTATTATATTACTATCAACTTTTAGGCTCTTGATTGTGAGATCTTACCATCCTAATCAACCTGTTTTCACTCCTCCTTACACCACACTCAAAATGGCCCTCAACAAGTCTGATGTAGAGATGGGAACAATGACTAAAGCTCCTATCATCACACCTGAAAACTTCAGGTCATGTCGCAGATGCATGGAAGGCTTCATCAGGTATCAAGAGAGCAAGATGTGGTATTCTATTATCAATGGACCGTATAAAGCCAAGGTGGCATCACCTGGTGGAAACGGTGCTATGATAGAGAAGGCTATTGAAGACTACTCTAATGAGGACCGGAAGAAGATGGACATTGATAGCAATGCAATGACTATTCTTATGACTGCAATACCCAACTCCATCATGGTGGGGTTTGAGCATTGCGAGTCAGCTAAAGAACTATTCGATGCACTTTCTCAAATGTACTGTAGCTCAAACGACTCCAAGAAGGACTCATTGAACTAGCAGTTTGAGAACTTCACCTACATTGCTGGAGAAACTCTCAATCAGCAATATTTCAGGTACATGGATCTCATTTCTTCCCTTCAGTCTGTGAAGATTACTCTTGAACTTAGAGACCTCACAAGGAAGTTCATGAGTGCTCTTCCTAATGAGTGGACATTCTACTGTGTCTGTATCGAGAGAACAGAAACTCTGAATAACCTCACCATGACCGAACTCTATGGCATCCTTGATGGATACCGTTTGGAGATGGAGAGCAAGAAAGGCCATCAGACAAGCAGACCCTGAGTCTTCCTGCTAGCAATGCCTTGATGATTGATGAAGGCTCAGGACTCACACAACCTTAACAGTACCTAACTTATACCCAACAACCATCCTGCTCATCTGGACCATACATTACATTTTCTAAGACTCCAAGGTCTCAACAGACTCAACATAGTTCCTTTTAGGACAACTGTGCTTTTGTCTCAGGAAATGGACACTATAGTCATTTTCAGTAATGCTTTGATGATCTAGAGTGCTTCAGTACAGATGATATGGAGTACGTGGACATTATCCAACAAATGGCTCTTTTAACCTATAGAGCAAAGAAGTTCTTCAAGAGAACTAGAAGGCAATTTCCCCAGAACCCAACCAACAACAAATCTAGGTTTGACAAAACCAAGGCTGCAGGATCGTTGAAGGGTGTAAAGTTACAACACAACAACACAAAGAGAAGATAAACTAAACTTAGATCAAACAGTAAACTGGATTAACCAAGAGGTGACACTAAGAACACAAGTAATATATGAGACAGAACACAAAGAACACAAGTGTTTGGTTTTCAAGAATGCAGGATATTGCCATCTCTATGTTCTATTACAAGTATTACAGAAGCATATTCGAAAGATACAAGAACATGAGATACTTATACTGTAGGATTCTATATGCCCAAGACACGTAGAATATTGATGCGGTTAGTACGTTATGATCTAAGTCGGGTTATACCCAATAACAAGCTTGGAAAACACAATTTAATATTTAATTGATGATATGATCATGCAATTAAATATTTACACCGATTTAGAAAATGGGTTTTCTAAATAAGTTGCATATGAGATGGAACAACTTATTTGGATATTTTGTTCAATAATATTATTGGAATGTTATTTAAATTAGTTAGATAACATCAAATAATAAAAACGAGTGTATAAGTCACACAATTAAAAGGTTAATTGTATAACAAATTGAAAGACTAGTTTATCTAATATGTGTGTTAAAGTTTAAAGGGGGAAACCCTTTAAATTAAAAAGATTCGGCCGCCCCCTTTGGTCTCATTGGCTCTTTTGTTTCTTGAACACCAAATTACATAACTAGTCTTACACTCAAGTTTTTCATAATCTCAATACATGCAAAAGACTCAAAAAAAATAGAAAACTCCTCTCTCTCTCTCTCGCTCTCTCAACCTCACGGCCAGCAATAGCAATTGGGAGTTTCCTTTGAGTGCTTTGGTGTAGTTTTCTTCCTAACAAGAAGGTGTTTTGCAAAGGGCTTGGGGTATACAAGCTTGAGGGGTCCTTACCTTGGAGCCTTGGCCGATTTTGAGCATCAAACATCCACCTTTCTGTCGGTTTAAGCTGCGGAAGGTAGTTCTTCACAGCTCATTATAGCTGTGATTTTATGTAGTTTTTACTTATGTTCATAGCTTGCTCATTCACATATTATGATCCTTTGATTTTGGGTTTGCTTTTACATTTATATGGTCACCTAAAGAACACGTTTTTCATCTTATAAGTAAGTGTATAAAGTTGTTATTCCGCTGCGTTTTCAGAAAGTTTAATGGGTTAAACTAAACCATAAACATCATTCAACAAACAAAATAAACCCCATCAAACCCTAAATTTTCAGCCAACATAAACTGAAAATTAGGGTTTGTTTGTCCAAACAAACAACAACATATCAACCAATTGACATTCCCATCTTTCAAGGTTTAATCATAAGCATGAAGATTTAACTTTGAAAGACATGGGGTTTATTGAATCAACCAAAATCAGCCTATAATGAGTTGATAATCATCCTATAAAACCAATTTTAAAGGAGAACAACAAGCAAGTTATCCACATAACCGGCTCTTGATGTCATTGTTGGGTTTGCAAAATCAACCAAAATCATTTAATGAGTTGATGTCATTGTTGGGATGTAATAATAGATTAGGAGTAATTTTCTTTTACTAGAAAATATGTATTAGGATATATATATTTTGTAAAATAAGATGCTCGGGAAGGAAGCACAAGAGGAAGATACAAAGAAAAGGACTTGAAGCATATGGATGCAAGTTCAAGTGGGAGTCTATGTTGATCTCCTTTTTTTTCGTGTTGTATTCAATCCTTAGGAAAGACCAAATGACCGCACTTGTGATGGAAAACAAGTGTGGTCACAATAGTAGCTATAGTTATGCACATTGTGGTTGTTAATATTATGCTTGTTTAATTGTGATTTTATGAATGATTGTATGATATTTGGATATGGTGGACAATCTTAATATAAATAATCTTAACAAGCTAATACAAAAATGGTTCTTAATCATTAAGTGTTAATGAATGGTTATTAAAAGGATTAATGGTTTCGTAATAAAATGGGTTTTATTAAAAGGACCATAGGGTATCTTGTATTTGAAAGCATGCAAATACAAGTACATAGAGTTTTCTAAACTAGAATTATGAAATCTCTAAACTTTTCACAAACAAGTTTAACATCGTCCTTTTGCACAACACTTGAGTCATTTGGAAACTCTTAATGGGATAAAGGTCACCTAACCATTTAGAGGGAACTTGTGATTTAAGGTGAGGATACCACATTGGTGGGATAAAGGTCACATAACCACTTATGTGGATAAACTCACATGCGTGTGCAAGTAGGGTAACTTGATTTGCAAACCATGTTAAATGGATCACCTAAATATGGTTTCCAAATGGTGTTGATGGGATTAACATGCCGACTTTACATATGATGTTTAAAGTCGATCCCATACCTCTAGAAGTTGCAAATGGTTGCAACCGTCAATCGTTGACCACCTTATTAATTTAAATCGTGGGATAAAGGTCACCTAACCACAATTTAAATGTAATGTTGGGTTCTAGATTTTAATATAAAAATTGACCTTAAAAGGCATTATTATTAAAAATAGCAATATCGAAAATACTAAATAGATCTTTGTTAAATTTTGTAGATGGCCACCAATAATGACAATCATGATAACTCATCCGCGTCCACCCAATCATTACGAGCGATCCTCCAAAAGGAACGTCTAAATCATAATAATTTCATTGATTGGTATCGAAACTTGAGAATTGTTCTCAAGCAAGAGAGAAGATCATATGTTTTAGACGATCCTGTCCCCGATCAGCCTTCTAAGGATGATGAAGAGGCCTACAACGATTGGTTGAAGTACACTGAGGACTCCATCCAAGTGTCTTGTCTCATGCTAGCGAGCATGACTCCGGATCTCCAAAAGGAGTATGAACATCACGGAGCTTATGACATGATAACCCAGCTGAAGGAAACGTTCCAACAGCAAGCAAGGGTTGAGCGCTTCGAAACGGTTCGAGCACTCCATGCATGTCGTATGGACGACAACCAATCAGTTTCATCTTATGTACTTAAGATAAAATCCAGTCCAGCACTCTAGGACCAAACATATAGAGATCAGACATCACTTTATTCGAGATTGTTTTGAAAAAGGTCTGAGTGATCCTAAGTTTGTGCCTAGTGCTGATGAGCATGCAGATATTTTTACTAAGCCTTTGGATAGTTCTACTTTCCAAAACCTTGTGTTAAGGCTTGATATGCTGCAGCTAGAATAAGTGATAACTACTGATGATCTCAGCAAATAAGTACTAATGATCATTAGTGACCATATCACATATTGTACTGCTTCTGTTACAACAACTGATAAAGTACAACTACTGATGTAGTTGTAACTACTGATGTTGTCAAAACAGATACGTACTGATGTCCTATGAAACAATTGAAAACAACAAAAAGGCTGATGAGTAAGTATTGAGGACACTATGAAACAGCTGAAAGGCTATGAATTAATGAAAACTACTAATGAGAACTTTCTCTTTAGTTGTTTCTACAACTGCTGTTTCATCCTAAACAACTGATGACAAAACCATGTCTTCAGTAGTTTCACAACTACTGATGACTAATACCAAGTCATCAACTGTTTACAACAACTGATGACAAAACCATGTCTTCAGTAGTTTCACAACTACTGATGACTAATACCAAGTTATCAGTTGTTTTCAAACATCTGAAGTCAAAACCATGGTCTTCAGTAGTTTTATAACTGCTGATGCCTAAAACCACGACATCAGCCGTTTCAACGTCTGAAAGGGTAATACCATGTCAACAGTCGTTTTAAAACTACTGATGACTAACACCAAACCCTTCAGTCATTTTCTAACCCGTACCCTATAAATATCCCCGACCTAATCCTTCAGAGCCTCATCTTCTTCAAACCTAACGTTCATATCTCCAAAACTTCTCTCTCATTAATGGCGACCATGCAGCTCAACCGCGACACAACTGTGTAGCTTACCTCACCAAATCGCCATTCTGGGCTAAGTTCGATAACGCTATTGATCTTATGGTCCAGTCACCCTACAAAACGGCCTTTCTTCTCAATCCAATCCTTCATGCCGAATCCCTTAACCAGTTTTGGATGAACGTCACCCTCACCACTGGGGAGAACAACACAGAGTCTCTCCGGTCGGTCGTCAACAACCACCAAGTGGTCATCACTCCCGATATACTTCGTCAAACCCTACACCTGGATGATGCCACTTTTCCTGCTAGATATCCAAAGGGCACAACTGATTTATCCTTTGCCCACCATGGATATCAGGGAAACCTAGTGCCTCCACCATACTGAAGAAACATTTCCATGATGCTGAACGTCTCATATTTCACATGGTAAATGTCTGTTTGGCTCCTAAGACTTCCTCTTGGGATCAAATTTCTACAAGGTGGCAGCATGTACTATTCTCTATCCTTGAGCAACAGAACCTAAACTTCTCTGAAATCATTTTTCTGGAACTTAAGGACATGGCCTCAAAATCTATTTCTAACCGCTGGATATTATATCCTCGGTTCATTATGGCCATAATAGAGAATCAGCTAAAAGCTGAGGGACTTGTTGGTCTCGGAGTCCCTGCAACGGCTGTATTGCCTGAAGTATACTCCAGGCACAACTCTGACCAAACGTTGAAACAGGCTGCCAGGCTGCGAAAAACCCACGTAGTTGGAACCCACAGCCACCACCTCCAGAACCAAAGTCCCCACTACACCCAAATCCAAAAAGCCAAAAAAGGCTACTCAGGGAGATGAGTCCCCTGAGGATGCCCCTGTACCACAAACACAGGAACCACACACTGGTCTTAACCCCCCAGTTGTGACACTGACTCAACCAGCCACAGCCGCACAGGTATCCTCTCAACAGGATCCTGTTGCAACCAACATTGGGGAACCTACACTGCTGGACCTATCTCCCTTGAGAGGGTTACCATTGAAGCGCACCATTCACCCCGGGTGCAATCTGCTTCCACCCAATCACCACATGCAACCGCCCCCCAAAGTCCTACATTACTTGTTGCACAAGTGCTGACTCAGTTGCACTCCTCACCCCCTCCCCAGATACCAATTACAACTGGGAATACTTCTACCATTGAGGGGGAGGACCAAAGTGCAGTTGAGAACCCACAGCATAGGGGTTACAATGTCCCTTCTCCTAGTGTAGCAATGGAGATTGGAACTTCTGGTGAGGCTGCCACTTCTCCTGCTTCAGCATATGATCAGGTTGTAGTTGGTACCATTACTGAGACCTTACCAGAGGCAACTGCTGATGAAGGACAAAGTCCTGAGGCAGGAAGTCCCCAGTTCCAAGATAAAGGGGCACATGCTACAACTGAGCTACACCCAGTGCATGTTCATCTTGATCCTATTAGGAGGTCAGGTGATTCAGTAACTACTGATGATGACCTGGGCTTCTTTTATGATGTAATCGCCCAAAACACCATCCTGGAAGAGGAGGTGAGCAGACTCAAAGAGCTGCTTGCCAAAACTTCTAAGGAACAAAGACCATCTACCTCTACCACCTCACATATGGCACCTTCATCTAAAGGTCTCACAAACACTGAGCCACTCCCAACAACTCAGCCACCTGCCTCTGCTTCTGGCACTATTTCTCAGGAACATAACCCTCCTGAGCAAATAGTTGCTATCCTTCAAAATTCCCTCCCTCTCATCACACCCATAATCACTGACATAGTGATCAAAGCCATTGATGAGAGGCTTTCCTCAGTAATACAACCATTGATAGAGGTGGTTGTGGGCAAACAGCTTTCTGGCAATCAACCCCTTGCAACCAATGCAACCAAAAGGGGGAGATTAAGTCAGTGAAAGCAAAAAGAAAGAGGAGTACAGAGGAGAAAGAAAAGGAGAAAGAAACAGAAGGGATAGTAGTGGAAAAGGAGTTGGAGTTGAATGTGGAGACCGATAAAGAGAAGGAAAAAGAGAAAGCCTTGGAGCTACTGATAAAAGAGGCTGATGCCGAACACAGCAGATCAATGGACAACATCATTGATCAGCTGTTTAGGCAAGGCCATGACACCGATAAACTTGACTCTGAGATTCGACGATTAGAGATTGAAGAAATCCAGAATAGATGGGCAAGTTATGAAGTGTTAGAAAGAGAAAGGCTTGAGATCATGATTAGATTTATTGCAAAATATCTTGGAAGATCAATGATCGAAATCAAATCTTGGTCCAGGGACAGTATCTTGGCAATCACCACCAAGATCTGTTCGTCTGAAGCATATACTAAGGGACTTGTTATTGAAGCTTTGAATGAAGCGGGTGCTGGGAGCAGGACTGAGCTAGCCAAGCAATCAAAAGCCACACTCACCTCAAAAATGCTAGAACAGCCTGTCAACATTCCCACACCAAAACCACCCAAAACACAACCCACCAAACCAACTCCCTTACCCTCAAAACCCATAACCGATGATATACCTTTGAAGAAGAAGAGAAGGGTATTGAGGCTAGAAGATGATGAAGAAGATGATGAAGATAGGCTGCCACTCTCAGCTGTGATTCAGTTGCCTAAGGCCACAAGTCACTCCTCAGCAATTACTCCTGAATTCCAAAGACAAATGGTTAAAGTGAAGCTAGAAGAAGAAGAGCTTTATAAACAGCATGATGAGGAATTGCTGAAGAGAGTTGACAAAGCTTATGCAGCCACATCTTCTATCATCAATATGAAGAAACAAGCCCTCAAACTTTACACTCTCAAGCATACCTTTCAATATCAAAAGGAAAGAGTGAGGATTTGGCCTGATCCTAGGGTGTCTCACAGAATTCATAAGAAAAACATACCTCAGAGATACATTGGCCAGGTGAAAAAGATCGTAGATGAAGTGATCTCTCTGGTTTTTGTAGTTTCACCTGGAAAATCCTAGAGGACTTCAAGAAAGCCTATAAAGCTAATCTAACCCCTCAGAAGATGCTGGAAAACAAAATAGTGAAAAAGGGGTTAGTTTACAAGAGGCTTGAGGAAGTCAGGAAAAATGAGCTCCAGTTGTTCCTAGAGGGTAATCACTCGGATGAGTTTGCTTACAGAATAATAACAACTGTGGAGCTAAAGAATGGGAAACAGGCCAAATACCTGTCTGAGTATTATGGGCCTGAATCATTGTTTGAAGGAGGTGCTGAAGAGCTAACCATGGAGGAACAAATCACCTTCCTTGAGGCCTACACAAGAGAGTCGTACAGACTCATCATGGGGAAATAGATCTCATGAATGGGGTAACAACCTGTGTCCAATTCCCCAAAACAGAGTTCCCATTCATACTTTTCCAAACAAATCTTTGAGACTTCTTCCCTGGCCGGTGCTTAAAAAAGGGTCGCTTCTGAGCTGATCTAGAAGACAAAAAGACCAACATTTCTGCCATAATAAGTGGGACAATCTAATAAGTTTAGAGGTATTGGCTGCACTGGTTCAGGGGGAGTTTGTTGGACCAAAAGAACCAAGGAGCCTGATCAGAAAAACCTCTAAGTCCCACAGACATCACAACAACTACTGAAGACTTGATCAGCTGTTTGACAAAGTCTGAAGACTGCAACAGCTGAAGAACTAAAGTACTGAAGAACAACAACTGAAGATCTAAAGTGCTGAAGACTTCAACAGCTAAAGACTAAGTACTGAAGAACAACAGCTGAAGTTCTAAGTGCTGAAGACTTCAACAGCTGAAGACTAAAGTACTGAAGTACAACAACTGAAGTATAAAGACTGAAGACATCAGCTGATGACAACAGCTGAAGCTCAAGTACAAGTACTGAAGCCTTCAGAGTTTGTTACAACAGCTGAAGAAACATTCTTCAGTTGTTGTGATGGTTTACCTTTCAGTAGTTTTCTTTGTTTTAGTATTTGTAAAACAACTGAAGAGTATGTTCTTCAGTTGTTATAGTTTCAGTATTTGTAAAACAACTGAAGAGTATGTTCTTCAGTTGTTATAGTTTTAGTAGTTTTTTTCAGTAGTTGTAATAACAGTTAACACTTAGCATTTTTGTAAGAAGATGTCAGTTGTTTGACATCTTTAGTAGTTGTGTTAACTATCAGCAGTTTGTAATAAATTCTGTTAGATGTCACTATCAAGTGACATCAGCAGACGTCACATCTCTTATATAAGAGGTGTTGACCTAATTGTAATTGTGACATTCCGTTACCACGAAAGTGAATATTGGATGAAATATTATTTGCAAAATTCTCTGTCTATAACCGTTTTTGTTCTTACATTGAATATCTCTTTGTTCTTGTGAATTGGCTAATTCATTGTTAGAATTCCGCTGCTATACTCTCTAATCAATCAAACGTAGATCACTGATCGTAACAAAGTACCTCTTCCCTAGCCTTATCATCAGTGATTTGGCATTTAAGTTTATAAATCTCATCATTTTTCTCTTTAAGCATAGACTCAAACTCAGCTTTTCTTTTGGAATGATCTTTTCTAGCTCTATGTTCTTATTAATTAAAGCTGCATTTGCTTCTCTAATAGAGGCAATGCTGCTATGCATGTTTCAGAACATAATTTGGCCTTAGCCTCAGAGGATACCTGTGATACCTGTGATGAAGAGGCATTTGAGGATAATCCATCTGCAGACTCCAGAGCCATAAGTGCCAAATTCCCAAAAGGACTGTCACCACCATGTTGACCAGCACCTGTGAACAGTTGTTCATGACCAGACATGTCATCTGGTAAACTGCTCCAGTCAACAACTCCAGGGGTGAAGAAGCTGTGTTGTTAAGGTTGAGGAGGTTAATGAGATTGAGATGGTTGAGGCTCAGGAAGAGCATGTGGTTGTTGAGCAATGGGTGCTTGAACCTGACTGGTTTATGGCATGTAATAACAAGGGTAAGGATATGGCATTGGACCCTGAGGAACAAAATATGCAGGGAAAGTCACAAAGGGTGCAGAAGAATTAGATCCAGATGATCTACATTCTCTAGCAAAGTGTCCAAGCCTGTGGCATATGTGACACCTCAACTTACTCTTGTCAAAACCAACTTAGTTTTGCCAGAGAGTCCTGGGAACTTTCTTCCAGTTCTTTTGTAGAACTTCTGAGATCTGATATTTATCAAGGCCATTTGGCTCAAAATATCCATCTCTTCTAAGTCATCATCAGCAATCCCCTTGAGATCATCCATGATGAAGCATAGATGTCATTATTACACCCAGTAACTGACTATCAACACTCACAAATGCAGAATCAGAAGTGTTTGAAGAGAAATCAATATGCTCATCATACTGGCATTCAGATGAAGCATATTCTGACTCATGACCAACCAAGGCAGTGTTGCCTGGTATAAAGTCTTCAGTGAGCTTACCAAATGAAGCCAATTTCCTTTTCTACTCTATCTCTCTTTCGAATGTAAGCAGTTTCCCATGAAGTTGGGTGAGAGATAGACTATCCAGATTTGCACTGGAGCGTAGAACAATTGTATATGTGTCCCATCTCTCAGGCAGTGATCTGAGGAATCTGTGGTTCATTTGGCTTTTGGTATATTCATGTTTAACCATTTTCAACTCAGAGATTAAACATGAAAACCGCTCAAACTGCTGAGTCAGAGTCTCACCCTTTCTATGAGCAAAAGTCTCATACTGTTGGGCGAGGATTTCCCTGTTGTTTGCTAAGACCTCATCAGTGCCACCAAGTTGTTCTTTCAGTGCATTACAAAGGTTATGAGCAGTTTCATGATGCATAAGCCCGGAATAGATTTCATTAGGCAGTGCCATGGCCAGAATTCCATGGGCTTTAGCATCAATCTCAAACAACTTCTTGTCCTCATCAGAGTATTGTTCCTTCTTCTTCGGAATCAACTGATTTGTTTCCGGATGATTCACCATTGGCTTATGTGGTCAATGTATCACGGATGTCCAACAACCTGAACTATTGACAGACAGGTGATGGAGCATTCTTCGTTGCCAAATGTTATACTCATTCCTAACCAGCATCGGAGGCTTGGTTGAGGAACCAGTATTGTGTGGATCATTAGAAGGTGTAGTCATTTTCGAAAATTCAGACAAATTCAAGATAAGCAAAACAAATTTAGCTCAAAACCACTAAGAACCTCAATTAAAATAGCCAAAAGCGACAGAACTTCAATCTCTATAATAGATTCATGCGAATTTGCTAGTTCGATCAAACTTAGAGCAAATGAGCAGTTTCAATGATCAATTGTTAGATCGATCAATGATTAACCAGCTCTGATACCATTTGATAGGATCTCAGCATCTAGTTTGATCGATTCGAATGATTTCAGCAGCGGAATAGAGTACCAACTAGCACAATTTGAGCAAGAATACCAAAGATATAGCAATGAACAGAATTAGTTATAGAGAGAGAAAGTTTCTTCAAAAGGAATATTTCATTCAATCACACGCTTTGGCATGGCTTTCCGCAAAATTACAATTTAGGTCATTCTTCCTTATAAAGGAAAGATGACGTAGGCTGATGTCACTTGATAGTGACATCTAACCATTATTTAACAAACTACTAAAACACTAACTACTGAAGATGTCAAGCAGCTGACATCTTCTTACAAGAAGATAAGTGTTTACTTATTACAAAACTACTGATAAGAAACTACTGAAACTACAACGACTGAAGAACAAGCTCTTCAGTCGTTTTACAAAACTACTGAAAGTAAACATAAAACTACTGATAACACACACTACTGAAGAAGTACTCTTCAGCTGTTGTGACACTACTGAAACTCAGCACTTGGTCTTCAGACTTGAACTTCAGACGTTTCATCAGCTGATGACTTCAGTAGATGTCATCAGCTGATGTCTTCAGTCTTTGTCTTCAGACTTTGTACATCAGTTGTTGATCTTCAGCACTTGTGGACTCTTCAGCTGTTGAACTTCATACTTTGGTCTTCAACTTCAGCACTTGTATTCTTTAGCTGTTGACCTTGTACTTTGGTCTTCAGCTTCAGCACTTGTGTTCTTCAGCTGTTGGACTTCAGCACTTTAGTCTTCAGCTTCAGCACTTGTGTTCTTCAGCTGTTGAGCTTCAGCACTTTAGTCTTCAGCTGTTGAAGTCTTCAGTACTTGATCTTCACTGTTGAAGTCTTCAGCACTTGTCGAACTGCTGATAAGCCTTCAGCAGTTGTTGTGATATCATGTGGGACAGAGGTTTTCTGATCTTGGCTCATGGGTTCTTTTGGTCCAACAGTTTGGAACCTATGTCCGTTACCATCTGGGCAAGTACCTATAGGCACAAAATGGGTTTTTAGAAACAAAAGAGATGACAGAGGGTTGATCATTAAGAACAAGGCAAGACTGGTGGTTCAATGATACACTCAAAAGGAGGGAATTGATTATACTGATGTCTTGGACCTGTTGCAAGACTTGAGGCAGTTAGGATCTTCCTTGCTTATGCTACATCCAGGAATTTCACTGTCTACCAACTTGATGGAAAGTGTGCCTTTCTATATGGGGATATAGATAGGGAAGTCTACGTGTGTCAGTCTCCAGGATTTGAAGACCCACAACACCCCAACTATGTGTGCAAATAGGATAAAGCTCTATATAGGTTGCACCAAGCACCTAGGCTATGGTATGAGACTTCGTCTTAGTTTCTTCTGACGAATGGTTACACTTGAGGTACCATTGATAAGACTCTCTTCATAGGAAGTCTGGAAAGGATATTTTGCTTGTTCAAGTCTATGTTGATGACATCATATTTGGCTCCTCAAACAACTGAATGTGCAAAGACTTTGAAAGCATTATGTAGAAGAAGTTTGAGATGAGTTCCATGGGAAAAATGGACTTTTTCGTTGGAATTCAGGTGAGGAGGGTTTTTCATCAATCAATCCAAGTATGCCAATGTCATATTAGAAAGACTAAAATGAAAGATTGTAAGCCAGCCATGACACCCATACCCAGAAACCATAATCTTTGTCCTGACCTTGAGGGGGAGGATACTGATCAACATCAGTATGGCTATTATTGGTTCTCTGATGTATCTCACAACTAGTAGACTTGATATCATGTTTGTAACCTGTATTTGTGCAAGATATCAGGGTGCTCCAAAGGTGTCTCACCTAGCTGTTGCCAAGAGAATCCTCAGATACCTTAAAGGAGCACCTAAACTAGGTCTCTGGTATCCTAAACAATGATTTTTATCTGTATGGATACTCTGACAGTGACTATAGTGGCTGTAACATTGACAAAAATCAACATTAGGAGGATGTCAATTTCTTGGTGGAAGGATAATCTCATGGAAATGCAAGAAACAATCCTGTGTCTCTACATCAACTACAAGTTTGAATACATTGCTGCTGCAAGTTGCTGTGCTCAGCTGCTATGGATTTAGAATCAGATGTTAGACTATGGGTTCAACTTATGAGCACTCCTATCCACATTGACAACAACAGTGCTATTTCTATCACTAAAATTCCTGTGAAGCACTCCAAGACAAAGCATATTGATATCAGGTATCATTTCATTAGAGATATTCATGAGAAGAATTTGATTAAACTAATCAAATGATTCAAATGAACAATATGCTGACTTTTCACCAAGCTTTTGATGAATAGAGATTTAAGTATCTCATTACACCTATTGGGATGATAAACATTGATTAGTTCACCTCTTTTGAAAAACCTTTTAATATGTAATGTTTTATGTCAATACAATCTAAGCCCTGTTACAAAGAGTTTCTCCCTTTGAAAATTGTTTTTAAGTAAAAATTCTTCCCTCGGAAGATATTTTACATTTCTTCCGAAGCAAAATTCCTCCAAGGATAATTTTCTTCTTGGAAGAGTTTTAGTCTCAGAAGAAGCGATTGATTACATATCAGATCTACTTCCGAAGCTTATAAGCTCTCTATTCGATGGAAAATATTTACTCTTGGAAGTAACACTTTACTTCGGAAGTAAGATTTGCCTTCGGAACACAATTACCTTCGGAAATACTTTATACTCAGAAGAGAAACTTTACTGTGTAACTTAAATCTTTTGGCCCCACACTGTAAAAAGTAAAGATTTTGTTAGTGATGTCGGATTATTTAACTAAACTAAACCTTACCGCCCCTGTCACATCATCCACTAAAACATCACATCACCTTATCCAAACACCTCTACCACCATTTCACCCCTTTTAAATAATCCAGATTATTCACTTTCATCTGCTTACCACATTTTTACTACCCTAAAAGCTTTCTTCCTTCCTAATTTACCCAAGCTCAAACTCACCCACCTTCACTTTTCACAAATGGCACTTAACCCTCAACACAATCAAGTCACGCTTCTTGATTTCACAAGAGATGCCGACTTCTCTGAAATCATCTCCTTTCTTACCTAATTATCTTATTACACGGCCCTGACTGTTAATCCAATCAAATGGCTGAATTTTAGGATAACGGTAATATTGAAACCTTAAATGGATTCGTGTAATTTGATCGAGCATTTGTGGCCAGGAGTTGGTCATTACTGAAGAACTCATCAGGGAGCATCTCGAGCTTCATGATGACTGTGCACCCACAGAGTTCCCCAAAGCAGATTTGGACAACACTTATATTCAAATGGGATATGGTGGAGATGTCAGTAGGTCAACTATCTACATGTTCAACTTTTCTTACAACTGGAAGTTCCTGCTGCATGTTGTTCTTCACTATCTGCCAAATAAATCTGGCGAATGGGATCAAATTCCATATGAACTAGGATGCCTATTTCATGGAATGGTGAGAGGCCACCGATTCAAATATTCAAGATTTATGCTGACAAATCTCATGGGAAATCTCCAGAGGGAAACATTCTTTATGTATCCTAAATTTCTCCAGCACATTATCAAATGTGAGCTGGACTAGAGTCGGCTTATCTATGCAGCCACTCTACATGTCCCTCATATGAGGTCAACCATGTTAAAAACTTTAAAGAAGGTGTCCATGAACTTCACTAGAAGGTATACTCCTCTACTTCCAGGTATGATTGAGCAAATAGCTTCTGGTGACATCCCTGTTCATCCCACAGGTGATGAACCCACACCAACAACTGCCCCCAAACTGCCAACTCTACCTTCTCACCCCATCACCATGGCTTACCAACGACGCCCCAAACAAACCCTAGTTCAATCTACTCTGATTGAACAAGCTCCTCCTGTTCAATCCAAAGGACTTGAGTGGAACATTAGGCTTCCATTTAGTCTGAGGTCTCACCATCCTTCAACATTGACCTTAATACGGGTCTTGAGTCTCCTCAGTCTCAAACCCATGAGCCCACTATCAAAACTGAAAGCCCTCAGTGTGAGTATCTATACTCCTCTGGGCAGCCTCAAAGGGACAGCCCCACCAGAGGCTCAATGCCTGTAGGCATTAATCAAGGTCCTAGGTCATTAGGTTTACCCTTTCCATCCTTCACTGACCTTTTTTTCAAAACTGATGAAGAGATTACGTCTTTTCATGGCAATGAAGTTGATCTACAACACTCTCTCAAAGATCAACAAAGCCTAGAGAGACCTCTTATCTCTAGCCCCCATCAACAAACCTTTACTGAGGTGAGTCCGACTGATTTGGAGGGGACTCATGCAGATTCAACTGCCACTACAGAAGATGCCTAAATGGACCTTCTGGACAGTGGTGACATTTCTAAGACTGAATCTATGACAACCATGCCTTTTGATGAATCTGAAAGAGACATCACCAAGGAAGGGAAACCAGGGTTCCAAGAAACCACCTCTGGTGGTGAGGATGAATGTACTAGGTATGTTACCTCATCTCCCCGTGATTCTTCAAAAGAAGATGAGGGAAGACTGCAACTTATTATACAAAACCTTCTTTCTAAAGTCTCAAACCTTGAATCCAAGGTTAGGACTTTAGTGGATAGTCCACTACTCAGAAGCTTGAGATAGACAATCTCAAGGCTCAACTAGCTGAGAAACAGATTGAGAGATCTGTTAGGCATGTACCCATTCAGGTCTCCTTGACCTCTTCCTCTAGCTCATCTAGCTCTTAAGAGGATGCTAGCAAAAAGGGGGAGAGTGTTCAGAGACAAACACATGAGGAAGTACTGAGCCAAACTTCAAGTTCCAAATATTCGGCTCCCATCACAACTACCTTTTCTGAGCCATCCCAAGTTGTACTACAAATTGACCCAAGGATGCTCAGAGATCTCTATAGACTCTTCTCCAAGTTTCTATTAAGACCCGCTCTAGATCAGCCTAGCCCTGATGCGGCTATGATGTACTTTGGAGCTGAAGAGCTTAAGAGGTAACGTGCACCTTCTACCACTATGGAAGAAGTTGGTCAACCTAAGGTCCAAATGGAACCTAAGATTCAATTTGAAGGGGAAATGAGGACTCATGGCCCAGCAACCAAAACAATTGGGATAGAAACACACTCCCTCAAACTTCCGAAGCTGAAGTCAAAGCCTTAGAAGAACAAGCTAAGTCTTCCAAAGTTGAAATGGAAGCTGCGGAAGGATTGTTCTGACTGTCTGAGGATTGCAATTCTAGAGCTAGCATCTGAGGTGAATAGTGAGGACTTTCTCAATCAACCTCTAGCTCAGACACCTTCACTACCTCTCTCACAATCTGAATCCTCCCTCCAAGAACCACCAAAGTCAATCACTTCAAAAGATGATAAAGGAAGAAGAAAATGACTGCGGAAGAGGTTCAGGAGGAGGAAAGGATTGAAAAGCTTAAAAGAAAAGGCAGACTTCCAACTGGGAAGCTGTTAGCTGCCAGTTCCAAAGAAGCTGCAGCCAACCAGGAGGCAATCAATAATAAGAAGGGTAGAGATCATTGATCAACTCATCAAGTTTGGAGCTGCCAATGAAGACATACTCCTGCTACCATTAGAGGAGTTGATAGAGCTGGAAAAAGCAACCGGGCTGCAGAAGGAACAACAGAAGGAAGCAGAACGGTTGGCCTTAGAGGAAGAAAAAGAAAGAGAAAAGAGGGAAGCTGACATGCAGCTCCGGAGGGAAAGGATAGCTTTCCTAACCTCCCGAGGTTTCTCTATTCAAGAACTATCTCCACACAGTGATGAGATGATCGTATGGTTCTTCAACAAAGAGCAAGATAAACTGGAGAAAGAGAGAAGTTAAAGGAGAAGAAGAAGAAGGAAGAAGAAGCTCGGGTCACTGTGACGAAGAAGATAGGTGAGAAAGCCTTGATTAAAGACTATATCTGGGCTCACGGCTTCTCTGGCAAGCAGGTGGAAACCATGTCTGAAAAGACACTCCAACGAATTGTTAGTGAAATCAAGGTTGACATTCGTTTGGGCAAAAGGAAAGAGATGTATAGAAGGGTACATGGGATGATCTTTAAGCCAACCACTCAACACCAACTTGAAAAAATTCCTTCATCGTTCACCATCACAACTGAACCCTACACACCTGAACCTACACCACTATCCTTACCCACTTCCTCACCTTAACCACACAAATTGCCCATTTTTCAACCCAAAACACTTTCCAGAACCACTACACCACAACCTACCTAACAACTTTCCAAACTTCCCCTCAGCCTTCCAAACATCTCTCCCTAGAGGAATTCAAGGCATTCAAGACAAGCTCTCAAATTGCACAACCCTGAGTGACATCTCTTGTGAAGAAAACTCTATCAAACTGACTTGTGTTGATGGATCTTCTTGTTCCTTCACAAGAGATAAATTTCTTGACTTGCCTAAAGGACACTAGACCATGCTGCTAGACTTCTTGGTCTCAACGTTGACTCTTTAAACGATGAAGAGAAGAAACTGAGAAGAAAGCTGGTGACTCTGCTGGACACAAAGAAAGGGGACAAGATTCCTAGTCAGCCTCTTGTTCCTAGAAAGAAAATCATCTAGTGGAGGTTCAATGAAGCCTCTCACAACTTTTTTGTGGAGAGAGAGAATGGAGAAAGCAACAGGCTGAATGCCTCCTCTCTACTACACTCTAACAAATTTGACATTGTTGAGTTAGGAGAGAAACCATTCTCAAATCCTTCCAACTCTGAAACTACTGTTCATATCAGAAGTCATCTAAGAAACCTTCATCTTGTTGAGCTTACAAACAACGCAAGGATTGAAAAATATTTGAAACTAAGAGAGAAGGAATACAAGGAGGTCAACCACCAAAAGCACTGCTTTCTACAGATGGTGGAAGGCCCTGAATTGGAACTTATAGTTAGATGGGAGTCTGACTACAACTCTCATCAACTAACTCTTTTCAGAGGGACCCAACAGAGGGTGCACATCATTAAGGGCGACAGACTGGAGTTCCTGTTAACTAATGATCTGTACAAGCTTCTCAGTACTACTTCAGGGAAGAACAAAGAAACAGACAAATATCTACTTTCCTTGGTGCTAAAAGCTTTGAGGAGCAGGAATAAGTGAAGTTTTGGTAGCTTCAGCCTAAGGGGAGTTTATTGGATCAAGAGGAAGGCTAGTGCAACCAAAACCAAATCACTTAGACAAATTTTGGTGTAACTTACAAAGGACTTCCAAAGCTAAGTATAGGACTTCCTAAGGAAATAGAGTTCTTCCGATGACAATGCAAGGCTTTGCTTCCGAAGACAAAATCTACTTCCGAATAAAAAGTGCTCACTTCCAAAGATCAAGTCTTAGAAGAAAATATCATAAGTAAACTTCCAAGTATGAAGAACAGAAGAAGTCCATCAAGCCTCAGAAGAAGTAACCTCTTCCGAAGTATAAGTGGCTTTGGAAGTACTTGTTCTTCCGAAGACATTTAACCTTCGAAGACACTACTATGAACTAGTGGATAAGTATGGTCTCTAACACTCCGCTGCAGACCTCTGATACTGCATGGAGTTTTCCCAAAAGACCATGTAGTTGACCATACTTTATACCATTGTTCACCTTTTTATGTTAGTACAAGTTACCAACTTTAGTTGGTGACAAAAGGTAAGTCATGGACATGTCATGACTACCATATCTTAGATAAGACATTATCTAAGATACCTTAAACTATAACTTTGTAGTATTTGCTTTAGTTAGAGGATTCCAGCTGGTTCAAAGTATATCCGGCTGTAGGTAGTATTATACATAATTTCTCATTGTAACTCATAACATCATGCTTGTAAAAGTCTTGTAATACTTGAGTTGAGAAGCAATATATGCAAGTACCATGAAAATTATTTTTGTGTTCTTTGTTACTTATTATTTTACTATCAACTCTTAGAATAGATTCTTCTTCACCTATCTGATTGTAACATAAGTGAGTTTAAAAGAAAACCAAGTGTTAAGTGACAAAACCGATCCTGTAGCATCATACGTGGCTTTTTTTCATTTTATACATTATATGTGAGCTTTTAAAATTCTAGGGGTTTATTGGATATTTTTGAGGCTTAGAACCCTGTTAGGATCAGTGATCTACGTTTGATTGATTAGAGAGTATAGCAGCGGAATTCTAATAATGAATTAGCCAATTCACAAGAACGAAACGATATTCAATGAAGAACAAAAACGGTTAGAGAGAGAGAATTCTGCAAATATATTTCATTCAATATTCGCTTTCGTGGTAACGGAATGTCACAATTACAATTAGGTCGACACCTCTTATATAAGAGATGTGATGTCTGCTGATGTCACTTGATAGTGACATCTAACAGAATTATTCCAACTGAAACACAACTACTGAAGATGTCAAAACAGCTGACCTCCTTACAAAAATACTAAGTGTTATCAGTTATTATAACTACTGAAAAGCATAAAACTACTGAAACTACAAACTGAAGAACAAGCTCTTCATCGTTTTACAAAACTACTGAAAGTAAAAACATAAAACTACTGATATCACAACTACTGAAGAAGTACTCTTCAGCTGTTGTGACAAACTACTGAAACTTCAGTACTTGATCTTCAGACTTGAACTTCAGACGTTTCATCACCTGATGACTTCAGTAGATATCATCAGCTGATGTCTTCATCTTTGTCTTCAGACTTTGTACACTAGTTGTTGATCTTCAGCACTTGTAAACTCTTCAGCTGTTGTACTTCAGTACTTTGGTCTTCAGCTTCAGCACTTTTGTTCTTCAGCTGTTCAGCTTCAGCACTTGTGTTCTTCAGCTGTTGAACTTCAGCACTTTAGTCTTCTGCTGTTGAAGTCTTCAGCACTTGATCTTCAGCTGTTGGAGTTTTCAGCACTTGTCGAACTGCTGATGAAGCTTTCAGCAGTTGTTGTGATATCATGTGGGACTTAGAGGTTTTCTGATCTTGGCTCATTGGTTCTTTTGGTCCAACAACTCCCCCTAAACCAATGCAGCCAAAACCTCTAATTTATTTATTTTCCCACTTATTGTTGGCAAAAAGGTTGGTCTTTTTCCTTCTTGATCAGTAGAGAAGATGACCCATATAAGCTCCGGCCTGGGAAGAAATCTTAGATATTTGTTTGGCAAGATATGAATGGGAACTCTGTTTTAGGGAACTGGACACAGAGTTGTTATCCCATTCATGAGATCTACTTCCCTTGTATAAGCCTGTAGGATTCTCTGGTGTATGCTCTGAGAAACATGATTTGTTCTTCCATGGTCAGGTTCTCGGCTTCACCATCAAACAATCCTTCTCGCCATACAGCTCTGAGATGTACTGGCCTGTTACCATTTTTGAGCTCAACTGTTGTAATCTGTCTGTATGCAAACTTATCAGGATGAGTCCCTTCAAGTAACAGACTGAGCTCATTTTGTTTGAAGTTCTCAAGCCTCTTGTAGACTAACCCCTTTTTAATAATTCTGTTCTCTAACATCTTTTGGGGTGGTTGTTTAGTCTCATAGGCCTTCTTGAAGTCTTCGACAATCTCCCAGGGTGATACTACAAGGGCCACTGTGATCTCTTCATCTACGATCCTTTTGACTTGGCCCTTGTATCTCGAAGGAATGTCTTTCTTTACAATCCTGTGAGCCACCCTAGGATCAGGCCATACTCTCACCTTTTCCTTCAGTATTGAAATGTGTTGGCAAGAGTGTACAACCTCAAGCTTCTTTCTTCATACTAATAATTGATGACGAAGCAGCATAAGTTTTGTCAATGCTTTTTAGCATTTCATCATCATGAAGCTTTTGCTGCTGTTCTTCTTCAATCTTTACTTTCACAGCATCCATCTGTGAGGTGGGAGTGATGGGCATGGGTTTGGCTTTCGCCAATGTTAGAACTGCAGACAGAGGCACCTATCTTCTTCCACATCATCCTCTTCTTCTTCTTCTCTTCTTATCCTCGGCACCCTTCTCCTCCTTCTAGGTGCATCACTAGATGATGGTTGGGTGGTAAAGGAATTGGTTTTGAAGATTGAGGATGTTTGGATTTGGGCTTTGAGATTGGTTTGGAGATTTGAGGGGTAGGCTGTTTTTGAGTGGGTGAAGGGAAGGTTGTTCAAGCATTTTGGTTATGAGTTGGCCTTTGTAAGTCTTGCCATTTCAAACCTTTTTCCAGCCCCAGCCCCATCAAGGGCTTCAATGATAATCCCCTTATGAATTGCCTCAGACAGACAGATTCTGGTGGCTATAGCCAGAATACTGTCTCTGGTCCATGAACGAATCTCCATCAAAGATCTTCCTAAGTATTTGGCAATGAAACGAATCATGATCTCCAATCTCTCCTTTTCCAGTACATCATACCCAGCCCATCTGGTTTGAATCTCCTCCACTTCCACTTCCTAATCTCACTATCTAATGTGGCTGTATCAAAACCTTGCTTGAAGAGTTTCTCAATGATTTTGTCCATGGATCGGCTGTGTGTCATCTGCATCTTTTACCAGCTCTTCCAAGGATTTTTCTTCAGCAGTAGGTTGATCACCAGCAATTTTCTTTCTTTTGTAAGTGATCAGTTGTTGTTGCTTTTCTTTTTCCAACTCCTGGATTTGCTCTTGTGCCTTCTCATCCTCAGTTCTTTTCCTCTTCTTTTCTTTCGCTGCAGTACTCTCCCCCTTTTTGGATGCATTGGTGGTAGGGGTTTGTACCGCAGAAAGTTTCTTTTGCACATCATTATCAATCAGTGGTTGTAGAGTTGAGGAAATCCTCTCATCAATGGCTTTAAAACAATGGCATTGATAATGGGAGTGATGAGAGGTATGGATTGTTGGAATACAGCAACCATCTGCACTGGGGGTTCTGTCCTGGAGAGATAGTGCCAAAAGCGAAGCGGAGGCTCAGTGGAGTGAGAGGGTGAAGTGTTTGGGGAACCTTCAAATGAAGGTGCCATCTGTGGGTTGGTGGAGGCAGATGGTCTTTGTTCCTTAGAAGTTTTGGCAAGCAGCTCTTTGAGTCTGCTCACCTCCTCCTCCAGGATGGTGTTTTGGGCGATTACATCGTAAAAGAAGCCCAGGTCATCATCAGTAGATACTGAATCACCTGACCTCCTGATAGGATCAGGATGAACATGCACTGAGTGTAGCTCAGTTGTAGCATGTGCCCCTTTGTCTTGGAACTGGGGGCTTCCTGCCTCAGGACTGTGTCCGTCATCAGCAGTTGCCTCTGGTAAGGTCTTAGTAATGGTACCAACTATAACCTGATCATATGCTGACGCAGGAGAAGTGGCAGCCTCACCAGAGTTCCAATCTCCATTGCTACACTAGGAGAAGGACATTGTAACCCCTATGCTGTGGTTCTCAGCTGCACTTTGGTCCTCCCCCTCAATGGTAGAAGTGTTCCCAGTAGTAATTGGTATCTGGGGAGGGGGTGAGGAGTGCAACTGAGTCAGCACTTGTGCAACAAGCAATGTAGGACTTTGGGGGGGGGGTTTGCATGGGGAGAGGGTAAAAGCAGTCTGCAACTGGGGAGGAAGGTGCTCTTCAATGGCAATCTTCAAGTGAGGAAGACAGATGTGTGGGTACCCCTTGTGTGGTTGCTGCAGGCTCCTTTTGAGAGGAATCCTGAGCGGCTATGGCTGGAAGAGTCCTATATATCCACTAGGGGGTTATAACCAGTGGATATAGCCTGCGTTTGTGTTGCAGGGGCATCCTCAGGGGACTCATTTCCTGAGTAGCCTTTTGGTTTTCTTTTATGGGTTTGGTGGGGACTTTTGATTTGGAGGTGGTGGCTGGGGGTCCTGCTGCGTGGGTTTGCGCAGCTTGGCAGCCATTTTGAGTGATTGGTCAGAGTTGTGCGGGAGTATACTTCAGGCAAAACAGCCATAGCAGGGACTCCCAGGCCAACAAGTCCCTCAGCTTGAAGCTGGTTGTAATTATGGCCATTATGAACCGCGGTATAATATCCAACGGTTAGCAGTTTGTTTTTGGGCCATATCCTTGACCTCTGAAAATATTATTTCTGAAAAATTTAAAGGCTGTTGCTCAAGAATAGAGTACATTACCTGCTGCCACTTTGTACACATTTGATCCCAAGACGAAGTCTTAGAGCCAAACAAGACATTTACCATGTGAAAGATTAGACGTTCAGCATCATGGAATGTTTCTTCAGTATGGTGGAAGGCACTAAGGTTCCCTGATATCCATGGTGGGCAAAGGATAAATCAGTTGTGCCCTTTGGATATCCAGCAGGAGAAGTGGCATCATCCAGGTGTAGGTTGACGAAGTATATCGGGAGTGATGACCACTTGTGGTTGTTGTTGACGACCGACCGGAGAGAGCTGTGTTGTTCTCCCAGTGGTGAGGGTGACGTTCATCCAAAACTGGTTAAGGGAATCGGCATGAAGGATTGGATTGAGAAGAAAGGCCGTTTTGTAGGGTGACTGGACCATAAGATCAATAGCATTATCGAACTTAGCCCAGAATGGCGATTTGTGAGGTAAGCTACACAGTTGTGTCGCGGTTTGAGTTGCATGGACGCCATTAGGAGAGAGAAGTTTTGGAGAGATGAACGTTAGGTTTGAAGAAGATGAAGCTCTGAAGGTAGGTCAGGGATATTTATAGGGTACGGGTTAGAAAATGACTGAAGGATTTGGTGTTAGTCATCAGTAGTTTTAAACGACTGTTGACATGGTATTACCCTTTCAGACGTTGAAACAGCTGAAGTCGTGATTTTAGCATCAGTAGTTAGAAAACTACTGAAAGCCATGGTTTTGACTTCAGATGATGAAACAACCGAGGACTTGGTGTTTGTCATCAGTAGTTGTGAAAACTACTGAAGACAGTGGTTTTGTCATCAGTGTTGTAAATAGCTGAAGACTGGTATTAGTCATCAGTAGTATAGAAACTACTGAAGACATGGTTTTGCTTAGTTGTTTAGAATGAACACAACAGTTGTAAAACAACTGAAGAGAAAGTTCTCGTCAGTAGTTTTCGTCAATTCATAGCCTTTCAGCTGTTTCATACTGTCCTCAACACTTACTCATCAGACTTTGCATCTGCTTTTCAGGTGTTTCATAGGACGTCATACTTATCTGTTTGTATGATTTCAGTAGTTGTAACTACATCAGTAGTTGTAACTACATCAGTAGTTTGGAAACAGATAAAGTACTTCAGTACTTGTGAGGCATTTAGCCGTCGTAGTTATAAAAAAACTGAAGGTGAAAGGACTCATCAGACTTATAGTGACATGGTTACCAATGATCACCAGTAATTTTACTGAAATCATCAGTAGTTGTCACTTATTCTAGCTGCAGCATACCAACCTTAACACAAGGTTTTGGAAAGTAGAACTATCCAAAGGCTAGTAAAAATATCTACAAGTCATCAGCACTAGGCACAAATTAGGATCAATCAGACCTTTTCAAAACAATCCTGAAATAAAGTGATGTTGATCTCTATATGTTTGGTCCTAGAGTGCTGGACTGGATTTTGGACAATACACAGCTGAAGCACTATCCATAATAATGGAGTCTTAGTCTCTGTAATGCCATAATCCAGAAGTTGGTTCTGAAGCCAGGTACCTGAGAAGTACAACTTGCAGCAGCAATGTACTCGGCCTCAGCAGTTGATGTAGCAACAGATGTTTGTTTCTTACTCTGCCAAGAAATCAAACAGTTGCCTAGGAATTGACAACCACTAGAAGTTGACTTTCTAGTTAACTTGCACCCTGCATAGTCATTATCTGAAAAAAAACTAATTTGCAATAGGCCAGTGGAATACCATAAACCCAGAGATTATGTACCTTGCAAATATCTAAAGATTCTCTTGACTGCAATCAAATGAGACTCTTAGGAGCTGCCTGAATCTAGCACAAACACATGTAGCAAACATAATCTGGTCTAGAAGCTGTTAAATACATCAAGGACCCAATCATACATCTGTAAAGTGTTTCATCAACAGCTTTACCTTTCTGATTAGCATCCAGTTGTGTGGTGTTGCACATGGGAGTAGAACAGGGCTTACAATTTTGTAAATCAAACTTATTCAAAAGATCTTTTGTATATTTTGACTGATGAATAAAGGTTCCATCAGCCTTTTGTTTAATTTGCAAACCTAGAAAGAACTGTAATTCTCCCATTGCACTCATTTCAAACCCTTTTTCATTAATGTTGTAAATCATCACACAACTGGGGATCAGAGGATGCAAAAATGATATCATCAACATAAATCTAAACAAGTAGCTTATGCTGATCCACCTCTTAATAAACAAAGTTTTATCATGGAGCCTCTAGTGAAATTATTCTTAAGAAGAAATTAGAAAGTGTCTCATACCAGGCTCAAGGAGCTTGTTTCAACCCATAAAGGACTTATCAAGTTTATACACCCCTTCAAGATGTTATTATCCTCAAAGCCTGGTGGTTGACACACGTAAACTTCTTCCTTTATTTTACCATATAAAAAGGCCTTTTGACATCCATTTGAAAAACTTTAAGATTGTGGAATGCGCATAGGCTAAAAACAATCTGATTGCCTCTAGTTTGGCTACAGGGGCAAAGGTTCATCATAGTCAATACCTTCTTCTTGTGAAAACCCCTATACAACCAGTCTAGCCTTGTTCTTAACAAAGCCCATTTCCATCAGTTTTATTCCTAAACACCCGTTTAGTGCCTATTGCCACTTACCTGGGGAAGAGGAACCAGTTCCCACACTTGCTGTTTCTTGAAATGAAGTAGCTCAAGCTGCATAGCTTCAACCCATCCATTGTCTCTCCAAGCAACATGGTAGTTCTTTGGCTCTAGCTGACTGATGAAGAGAGCATAGAAGCAGAAGTTAGACAATTGACTTCTTGTTGAAACACCAGCATTGATATCACCAATAATCTGAGACATGGGGTGATTCTTCAGTTCTTGATAAACAATGAGATCTGTGCAAGTGTTTGTAGAACCTTCAGCAGCAGCAGATGTTGATGCAGACTCTTGAAACCAAGAATTAGATGGTAACTCAAAAGATGTAGAGGAAACAGAGATCTCATCAGCATTTGTTGTGGATGGAACTGCTGAAGCTATAGGAACATCAAATTTAGCAGACACAGGGCAGTTGGTCACTAAACTTGAAGAGGTGAGTATTGGATATTATCATCATCATCACATACCACCGGTGGAAGACATGCTGCAGAAGATGATTGATCCTTAGGATCTACAACAGCTGGAGGTTGATAAGAACATATTGCAGTATGTCCAAATCAACAACTCCACAGGTTTTTGTGGAATCTTGTCCAAAGGAGATTCATTAAACTTCACATGCAAAGTCTCTTCAATATCTTTGTTCTGCATTGAAGACTCTGTATGCCTTGCAAGTAGATGAATAACCAACAAAATACCCTGCATCCACCTTAGGATCAAATTTATGGAGTTGATCCTTTGTGTGAGAATAAAACAGGGACACCCAAATGCTTGAAAATTGAAATTTAAGGAGCCAAGTGATGGAGAACTTCATAATGGAGTTTTCATCAACCTCTGATTACTAAGACTCTATTTTGCACATAGCAAGCTGTGTTAACACTTCAGCCAAAAGGTCATGGCAAACCAGAGTCAGCCAGCATGGACCTTGCAGCTTCAATTAGGGTCCTGTTCTTTCTCTCCACTACTACCATTTTGTTTTGGAGTCCTTGGGATGCTAAACTGCCTTTGATTCCCTTTGAAAGATAGAAGTCATCAAGTGTATGGTTTCTGAATTCAGTTCCATTGTCACTCCTAATACACTTGACTGGAAGGGAATACTGCTTCTCAATATACAACACAAGTGAATAATCTTCTGAGCAACCTCATCCTTTGAATGTAGAAAGAAAGTCCATACAAATCTGGTAATCATCCACAATTACCAGAGAGTATTTCTTCTTTGCCATGCTCATTACTCTCACAGGACCAAATAGATCCCTATGCAGTAATTGCCAGCAGGCAGTGGACTTAGGCTCTTCAATAGGAGGGAATGAGACTTTGTGCTGTTTTCCTTTTAAACAAGCAGTGCAGGTTCATCACAGTGGAACTCCTTTATTGTAAGCCTCTGACTAAATATTGTGGATAAGCTGATTCATGTTTTTGAATTAACATGACCCAGCCTTTTGTGCCACAGTTTAGATTCTTGAGAAGAGGCTTGGAAAATAGGCAAGGATTGCCTTTGAGATCTATTTTCTTGGAAAGATCTAAGGCATACACTCTTCCTGTCCTGTTGGCTCTCCAGAAGAGTGTGTTCATCCAACACCTTGTCAATCAAATGCAAAACTTTGGATGACAGAATCTACAGTTCTGACTGGTGAAAAGAGCAACTGGCCTTTATCACACATTTGACTGACACTCAGAGATTGTACTTGAGATTTTCCACATGATTAACATCATCAAACTTTATTTCTCCATTGGAGACAAAGCCATTTCCAATGATGTAACCCCTAGCATCATTGCCAAAAGAAACAAACCCTGTTTCCTTGAGAGTAGTCATGAAGAAGAGAGCTTTTCCCAGTCATGTGCATAGATTCCCCACTGTCCCACATCAGATGCTACTTTGGCATGTTGGAGAACCCTGCAATAATAAACAATTAGTTAGTTTTGGAGACCCAAAACTTTTTGGTTTTGGGCCTGGTCTCATCAACAGATGGTAAACTAACAGGTTTATTGGAAACAACAGCCTGAGAAGAAGAAGATGGTGAAGAAGAGGAATCCTTTGGCTTGGACCTCCTTTTCTGTGTTTCAACATAGGAGCATCTAATTAGTTAACTCTACCCAATAGATGTTGAACCATCATAACCAGCTGTGTCTGATTTTGTGATAAAGCTTTCAACTCATCAGACACATTGCCAGTGGAGTTTGATAAGTTCCTATGTTGCACCTTCTTCTTCTGAGCACTCTCAGCTGTCACCTGTTTAAACCCTTCCTTTTTGGATTTCTGAGGACTTAAGGGTTACAGGATTTGATGTTGCTGATACAAATGTGGTCTCAAACTCAGTTTTCATTTTTACCATTTTTTTAATTTCTTCTTTATGTTTGAGTTTGGAACCTCTTTTGTACCAGCAATCATCTGTAAGATGATTGAACAAACCACATACTTCACATGGTTTCTTCTTCATCTTAGGTTGATCATCAACTAAAGAGGGTGAAGCAACTGAAGACTTGCTCTTCAGTACTTTGGAAGCATTGTTTGCTTTCTTGACTACCTCTTTAGTAGTCTTCAAACTCTTTCTACTGATAGTTTTTTCTTTTTAGTACTGGCAGTAGTTGGAGTTTGAACTTCAGGTGTTAAATCCTGCTCTCTAGTCCTTTCAGGACTTTTAGAATTAACTCCTGAGTTGATCAACTCATTGATCATGTGAGTGTCAGCATTGGAACCATCAACATCAGCTGATAGGTTCTGAGAGGGCTTGGTGCTGACTTCTACTTCTGATTGTGCTGTATCAGAAAGTAGATCACATGATGAGATGGATGGTTATTACTCTCACCATTAGATTCTACCTCTGCTCTGGGAGTAAAATCTGTAGGTGGAGCAGTGTGATTGTAACCAATGCCAAACTTCACATTGGAAGCAGATGCTTACTAAGAAGCATTTCAAAACCTTTGCATGATTGTACCATCTATCACACTCTACTGGGTGACTGCAAGGGTTCTTTGAGATCTTTATACTTCTCTAGAAGTATCTCTTCCCTAGCCTTATCATCAGTTATTTGGCATTTAAGTTTGTAAATCTCATCATTCTTATCATTAAGCACAGACTCAAATTCAGCTTTGCTTTTGGAAATTATTTGTTCTAGCTCCATGTTCTTGTTGGTTATAGCTACATTTGCTTCTCTAATAGATGCAAATGCTGCTATGCATGTTTCAGAACATAATTTGGCTTTTGCCTCAGAGGATACCTGTGATACCTTTGGTGTAGAGGCATTAGTGGATGAAGTATCAGCAGAATCCAAAGCCATAAGAGCTAGATTTACAAAGGGACTTTCACCACCATGTTGACCAGCACCTGAGAACAGTTGTTCATGACCAGACAAGTCATCTGGTAAACTGCTCAGTCAACAACTCCTGGGGTGAAGAAGCTGTGTTGTTGAGGTTGAGTTTGTTGATGAGATTGGGAAGGTTGTGGTTCAGGCAATGCTTGTGGTTGTTGTGCAATTGGAGCTTGAACAGGATTTGGTTGAGGCATATAATGGCAGGGATAAGGATATGACATTTGACCTTGGGGAACAAAATATGCAGGAGATCTAGGATGTGAATGATGACCAGAACCAGCAGGATGTTGCCCTCTGTTTTGTGGATTAGTACTAGGAAAAGTCACAAAGGGTGCAGAAGAGTTAGATCCAGTTGATCTACACTCTCTTGCAAAGTGTCCCAGCCTTTGGCATTTGTGACACCTCAACTTACTCTTGTCAAAACCAACTTTGGTTTTGCCAGAGAGTCCAGGAAATTTCCTGCCAGTTCTCTTATAGAACTTCTGAAATCTGATATTAATCAGTGCCATTTGGCTCAGAATATCCATCTCTTCTAGATCATCATCAACAATTCCTTTCAAATCATCCATGATGAAGCATAGATTGTCACTATTACTGCCAGAATGACTCTCAATACCAACAAATGCATGATCAGAACTATTTGTAGAGAAATCAATATGCTCATCATAATTGCTTTCAGATGCAGCATATTCTGACTCATGACCAACCAAGGCAGTATTCCCTGGTACAAAGTCATCAGTGAGCTTTCCTGATGAGGACAGTTTCCTCTTCTGCTCTATCTCTCTTTCAAATGTAAGCAATTTCCCATGAAGTTGGGTGAGAGATAGGCCATCCAGATTTGCACTGGAGCGTAGGACAATAGTGTATGTGTCCCATCTCTCAGGCAGTGATCTGAGGAACCTGTTGTTCATCTGGCTATTGGTGTATTCCTGTTTTACCATTTTCAGCTCAGATATCAAGCAGGAAAAACGCTCAAACTGTTGAGTCAGTGTCTCACCCTTTCTATGAGAGAATGTCTCATATTATTGGGCAAGGATTTCTCTATTGTTTGCTAAGACCTCATCTGTGCCACCGAATTGTTCTTTCAGGGCATTCTAGAGATCATGAGCAGTTTCATGATGCATAAGCCCTGAATAGATTTCATTAGGCAGTGCCATGGCCAGAATTCCATGGGCTTTAGCATCAATCTCAAACAGTTTCCGATCTTCATCAGAGTATTGTTCCTTCTTCTTCGGAACCATTTGATTTGTTTCCGGATTGTTCACCATAGGCTTATGTGGTCCATGTACCACAGATGTCCAACAACCTGAACTGTGAACAGACAGGTGATGAAGCATTCTTCGTTGCCATATGTTATACTCGGTCCTAACCAGCATCGGAGGCTTGGTTGAGGAACCGGTATTGTGAGGATCATTAGAAGGAGTAGTCATCTCAGATTCAATCAAATTCGATTAAGCTAAAACAGATTTAGAACAAAACACAACAACCAATTGAACCAAAAGAGATCTCAAAATAAATGAGCGAAAGCGACAGAAATTCAATAATCTATAACCAGTTCTTGCGAATATGCTAATTCAATCAAACAGAGATATCAATTAGCAGTTTCAATGATCAATTGTTAGATCGATCAATGATTAAACTGCTCTAATACCACTTGTTAGGATCAGTGATCTACGTTTGATTGATTAGAGAGTATAGCAGCGGAATTCTAACAATGAATTAGCCAATTCACAAGAACGAAACGATATTCAATGAAGAACAAAAACGGTTATAGAGAGAGAGAATTCTGCAAATATATTTCATTCAATTTTCGCCTTCAGTTCAGCAGACACATCAGTACTTGTTTTTGACTGGTTCCTGTGACTCACCATGTCCTTCTTTTTGAAAGACACAGACTTAGTCTGGTGTTTTGATATTCCATGAGGATTACTTTCAGTTGTTTTATGATAAACCCCTTCCTTCTTTTTAGATTTTTGTAAGAACTTAGGTTATCAGTTTGAGATGTTTGTGGTACAAACTTGGTTTCAAATTCATCTTTTATTTTATTAATTTTCTTTTTAATGATTTTATCTTTGTTGAATTTGGAACCCTTTTTGTACCAACATTCATCAGTGAGATGATTGAATAGACCACATATTTCACATGGCTTTTTCTTCATCTTTTGTTGTTCAACTACTGAAGAAGATGAAACTACGGAAGGTGTGTTCTTTAGTACTTTCTTCCTCCCAGTACTTATGTTAAGTACTAAAGGATTTGTAACAACTGAAGATTTGTTCTTCAGATGTTTTCTATCAGTACTTTTGGATTTCTTGATAGACTCTTCAGCAGTTGTCAAACCATGTTTGTTTTCATTTATTTTGAAATGCTCTTCAGGTGTTGTTACTTGCCCTTCAGTACTTTGAATATTTTGTGAGACAACACCTGAAGTGCTTAGTTTTTCTTGATCATGTGTTTATCAGTAGTGAGACCATTAGCAGATTGATTAGCTGAGGTACTAATACTGACTTCATCCACTGATTTTGGATTATCACTTGAGGATGAGACACATGATGATGTGGTTTGGGAATTGCTTTCACCTTCAGATTTTACTTCTATCTTGGGAGTAAAATCTATAGGAGGTACAATGTGATTATACCCAATCCCAAACTTCATATTTGAAGCTGTTTGCTTGCTGAGAAGCATTTCAAACCCCTTGCTGGATGTTACCCAGTGTTCACACTTGTTGGACCAAAAGAACCAATGAGCCGGATCAGAAAAACCTTTAAGTCCCACAGACGTCACAACAACTACTGAAGACCACAACAGGTGAAGACAACAGCTGATTACAAAGTCTGAAGACAAGTGCTGAAGACAAAGTCTGAAGACAAGTGCTGAAGACAAAGTCTGAAGACAAGTGCTGAAGACAAAGTCTGAAGACACAAGTGCTGAAGACAAAGTCTGAAGACAAGTGCTGAAGACAAAGTCTGAAGACAAGTGCTGAAGACAAAGTCTGAAGACAAGTGCTGAAGACAAAGTCTGAAGACACAAGTGCTGAAGACCAAAGTATCAGACGTTGTCACAACAGCTGAAGAGGTCTTCTTCAGTAGTTGTGACGGTTTACCTTTCAGTAGTTTTATGTTTCATCTTTTCAGTTGTTTGACACAACAGCTGAAGAATACTTCTTCAGTTGTTGTGCTCATCAGTTGTTTTATATTTATCAGTAGTTTTGTAAAACTACTGAAGAGCTTGTTCTTCAGTCGTTGTAGTTTCAGTAGTTTGTTCTTTTGTACTTAACACTCTGATATGTTCTCAATAGTTGTGAACATTTCAGTAGTTTGTTAAGAGTTAGTTATTTTTGTATTAGATCTACCAGTTGTCACTTTCCCGTGATAACAGCAGCGATTGCACTCTATATAAGGAGTGTCAACCTATTGTAATAATGGAATGATTTGATCAGAAATATTCCATATCTATAAACATTCCATGAATCAGAAATATATTCTCTCACTATAACCGTATGTGCTCTTAATGCATACAAGTATCGATTTCTTGCTACAATTTGTCTAATTCCTGTTCTTATTCCGTTGCTTTGAACTCTAATACATCAAACTTGTGATCGCTGATCCTGTTAAATGGTATCAGAGCTGGTTCATCATTGATCGATCTAATAATTGATCATTGAAACTGCTATTCAAGATCTAAGTTTGATTGAATTAGCTTTTGTTTTTGCAAGAAACGGTTATAGAGATTGAATTTTCTGTATCTCTGGTCATTCATCCTGAGATCTTTTCTTGGTTTTCATTGAGTTTGTTGTGGTCTGTGTAAAACTTTTAAAAGCTTGAATTAAATTGTTTTTGAACTGAAAATGACTACTCCCTCCAATGATCCTCATAATACTGGTTCCTCAACCAAGCCACCAATGCTGGTTAGGAATGAGTATAACATATGGCAACGACGAATGCTCCATCACCTGTCTGTTAACAGCGCAGGTTGTTGGACATCAGTGGTACATGGTCCACACAAGCCTATGGTGAATAACCCGGAAACCAATCAAATGGTTCCGAAGAGGAGGAGCAATACTCAGATGAGGATAAGAAGTTGCTTGAAATTGATGCAAAAGCCCATGGAATTTGGCCATGGCACTGCCCAATGAAATCTATTCTGGGCTAATGCATCATGAAACTGCCCATGACCTCTGGAATGCCTTGAAAGAACAATTTGGAGGAACAGATGAGGTCTTGGCAAATAATAGAGAAATCCTTGCCCAACAATATGAGACATCTCTCATAGAAAGGGTGAGACACTGACTCAACAATTTGAGCGGTTCTCTTGTTTGATCTCTGAATTAAAAATGGTCAAACTTGAGTACACAAATATTCAGATAAATAACAGATTTCTCAGATCACTGCCTGAGAGATGGGACACATATACTATTGTCCTACGCTCCAGTGCAAGTTTGGACAAACTATCTCTCACCCAACTCCATGGGAAACTGCTCACGTTTGAGAGAGAGATAGAACAGAAGAGAAAGCTGTCTTCATCTGGAAAGCTCACTGAAGACTTTGTACCAGGCAACACCGCCTTGGTTGGTCATGAGTCGAATATGCTTCATCTGAATGCCAGTATGATGAGCATATTAATTTCTCTTCAAACACTTCTGATTCTGCATTTGTGAGTATGATGGTCAGTTTACTGGGTGTAATAATGACAATTTATGCTTCATTATGGATGATCTCAAGGGATTGCTGATGACGACTTAGAAGAGATGGATATTTTGAGCCAAATGGCCTTGATAAATATCAGATCTCAGAAGTTCTACAAAAGAACTGGAAGAAAATTCCCAGGACTCTCTGGCAAAACCAAAGTTGGTTTTGACAAGAGCAAGTTGAGGTGTCACAAATGCCAAAGGCTTGGACACTTTGCAAGAGAGTGTAGATCAACTGGATCTAACTCCACTGCACCCTTTGTGACTTTTCCTGGCAATAGTCAACAACACAGAGGGCAACATCCTGTCACTTCTAGTCATCATCCTCAACAACGATCTCCTGCATATTTTGTTCCTCAGGGTCAAATGCCATATCCTTACCCTTGTTATTACATGCCACAGTCAAATCAAGTTCAAGTTCCTATGGCACCACAACCTCATGCACTACCAGAACCTCAGCCATCCCAATCTCAACAACAAACTCAACCTCAACAACACAGCTTCTTCACCCCAGGAGTTGTTGACTGGAGCAGTTTACCAGATGACATGTCTGGTCATGAACAACTGTTCTCAGGTGCTGGTCAACATGGTGGTGACAGTCCTTTTGGGAATCTAGCTCTTATGGCTTTGGAGTCTGCTGATACTTCATTTTCTAATGCATCTACACCTCAGGTATCACAGGTATCCTCTGAGGCAAAAGCCAAATTATGTTCTGAACCATGCATAGCAGCATTTGCTTCCATTAGAGAAGCAAATGTAGCTTTAATTAATAAGAACATTGAGCTAAAACAAATTTTTTCCAAAAGAAAAGCTGAGTTTGAGTCTGTGCTTAAAGATAAAAATGATGAGATTTATAAACTGAAATGCCAAATAATTGATGATAAGGCTAGAGAAGAGGTACTTCTAGAAAAGTACAAAGATCTCAAAGAAACCCTTGCAGTTACCCAGGTAGAGTGTGATAGATGGGTACAATCATGCAAAGGTTTTGAAATGCTTCTTAGTAAGCAATCTGCTTCCAATGTGAAGTTTGGCATTGGTTACAATCACACTGCTCCACCTACAGATTTTACCCCAAGAGCAGAGGTAGAATCTGATGGTGAGAGTGATAACCAATCCATCTCATCGTGTGATCTACTTTCTGATACAGCACAATCAGAAGTAGCAGTCAGCATCAAGCCCTCTCTGAACCTATCAGCTGATGTTGATGGTTCAAATGCTGACACTCACATGATCAATGAGTTGATCAACTCAGGGTTAATTTCGAAAGTCCTGAAAGGACTAGAGAGCAGGATTTAACACCTGAAGTTCAAACTCCAACTGCTGTCAGTACTGAAGAGAAGAAAACTGTCAGTAGAAAGAGTTTGAAGACTACTAAAGAGGCAGTCAAGAAAGCAAACATGCTTCCAAAGCATGGAGAGCAAGTCTTCAGTTGCTTCACCCTCTTTAGTTGATGATCAACCTAAGATGAAGAAGACCATGTGAAGTATGTGGTTTGTTCAATCATCTTACAGATGATTGCTGGTACAAAAGAGGTTCCAAACTCAAACAAAAGAAGAAATTAAGAGAAAATGGTAAAATGAAAACTGAGTTTGAGACCACATTTGTATCAGCAACATCAAATCCTGTAACCCTTAAGTCCTCAAAGAAATCCAAAAAGGAAGGGGTTAAACAGGTGATAGCTGAGAGTGCTCAGAAGAAGAAGGTGCAACATGGGAACTTATCAAACTCCACTGGCAGTGTCTGATGAGCTGAAAGCTTTATCACAAAATCAGACACAGCTAGTAATGATGGTTCAACATCTGTTGGGTAGAGTTAACCAACTAGATGCTCCTATGTTGAAACCACAGAAAAGGAGATCCAAGCCAAAGGATTCCTCTTCTTCACCATCTTCTTCCTCTCAGGCTGTTGTTTCCAATAAACCTGTTAGTTTACCATCTTTGATGAGACCAGGCCCAAAACGAAAAAGTTTGGGTCTCTAAAACTAACTGATTGTTTATTTTTGCAGGGTTCTCCAACATGCCAAAGTAGCATCTGGTATGTAGACAGTGGGGGATCTATGCACATGACTGGGAACAACTCTCTTCTTCATGACTACTCTCAAGGAAAGAAGGGTTTGTTTCTTTTGCAATGATGCTAGGGTTACATCATTGGTAAGGGCTTTGTCTCGAATGGAGAAATCAAATTTGATGATGTTAATCATGTGGAAAATCTCAAGTACAATCTCTTGAGTGTCAGTCAAATGTGATAAAGGCCATGTTGCTCTTTTCACCAGTCAAACTGTAGGATTCTGTCATCCAAAGTTTGCACTTGATTGACAAGGTGTTGGATGATCACACTCTCCTGAGAGCCAATAGGACAGGAAGAGTGTATGCCTTAGATCTTTCCAAGAAAATAGATCTCAAAGGCAATCCTTGCCTATTTTCCAAAGCCTCTTCTCAAGAATCTAAACTGTGGCACAGAAGGCTTGGTCATGTTAATCTCAAAACATGAATCAGCTTACCCATAATAGTTTAGTCAGAGGCTTACCAATAAAGGAGTTCCACTGTGATGAACCTGCACTGCTTGTTTAAAAGGAATACAGCACAAAGTCTCATTCCCTCCTATTGAAGAGCCTAAGTCCACTGCCTGCTTGCAATTACTGCATATGGATCTATTTGGTCTGTGAGAGTAATGAGCATGGCAAAGAAGAAATACTGTCTGGTAATTATGGATGATTACTCCAGATTTGTATGGACTTTTGTTAGGATCTCAGCCCTTGGTTTAATCGATTGAACAGATTTAGCAGCGGATTAGCTCAGAATTAGACAAATTCAACAAGAACAATTGATATAAAACGATAAAAGAATTTTGTTATAAAGAGAGAAATATCCGACAAAAGGAATATTGCATTAGGATTGTCGGCCTCAAAGGCACGATTACAGGTGAGTCATCTTTCCTTATAAAGAAAAGAATGACGTAGGCTGATGTCACTTGAAAGTGACATGTAACCGTTTTATAACTACTGATGTTTAACAACTACTGAAGATGTCAAAACTGACATCTTCTTACAAATGTTCCTAAGTGTTAAACATCTCATTTACAACTACTGAAAAACATAAAACTACTGAAACTACAACGACTGAAGAACAAGCTCTTCAGTCGTTTTACAAAACTACTGAAACATAAAACATAAAACTACTGATATCACAACTACTGAAGAAGTACTCTTCAGCAGTTGTGACAAACTACTGAGGCTTCAGTACTTGATCTTCAGACTTTGACCTTCAGGCGTTTCATCAGCTGATGACTTCAGTAGATATCATCAGCTGATGTCTTCAGTCTTTGTCTTCAGACTTTGTACATCAGTTGTTGATCTTCAGCACTTGTGAACTCTTCAGCTGTTGTACTTCAGTACTTTGGTCTTTCAGCTTCACACTTGTGTTCTTCAGCTGTTGTACTTCAGTACTTTGATTCTTCAACTGTTAAGATCTTCAGCACTTGATCTTCAGCTGTTGTTGTCTTCAGCACTTGTCAAACTACTGATGAGGCTTTCAGCAGTTGTTTGATACCGTGTGGGACTTAGAGATTTTCTGATCTTGGCTCATTGGTTCTTTTGGTCCAACAAACTCCCCCTGAACCAATGCAGCCAAAACCTCTAACTTATTTTACTCCCACTTATTGATGGCAAAATGTTGGTCTTTTCCTTCTTCTTGATCAGTAGAGAAGATGACCCATGTACGCTCCGGCCTGGGAAGAAGTCTCTGATGATCTGTTTGGCATGATATGGTTGGGAGCTCTGTATTGGGGACTTGGACACCGAGCTGTTGCCCCAACCATGAGATCTACTTCCCGTGTATTAGCCTATATGATTCCCTGGTGTAAGCCCTTAAAACATGATTTGCTCATCCATTGTCAGCACCTCGGGCACACCATCAAATAATCCTTCTCGGCCATACACTTCAGATATGTACTTGGCCTGTTTTCCATTCTTGAGCTCAACCGTGGTTATTTGTCGATAAGCAAACTCATCTGGATGAGTTCCTTCTAAGAGCAGTTGAGCTCTTCTTGTTTGAAGTTTTCAAGTCGTTTGTAAACCAATCCCTTCTTTATAATTTGTTCTCTAACATCTTTTGAGGTGGTTGTTTGGCTTCATAGGCTTTCTTGAACTCTTCAACAATTTCCCAGGGGACACTACAAGCACCACAGTGATGTCTTCGTCGACAACTCTCTTCACTTGGCCCTTGTATCTTGAAGGAATTTCTTTCTTGACAATCCGGTGTGCCACCCTAGGATCAGGCCATATCCTTACTCTTTCCCTTTGGTATTGAAAGGTATTGGCAAGGGTGTACAATCTTAATACTTCTTTCTTCATGCTGATCATTGAAGAGGATGTAGCATATGCTTTGTCAATGCTTTTCAGCATTTCCTCATCATGTTTTTGCATCTGTTCCTCTTCAATCTTTATCATTACATCATGCATTTGAGAAGCAGGAGTGATGGACATTGGTTTAGCCTTAGGCAAAGTAATGACTGCAGAGAGTGGCAGTCTGTCTTCATCCTCCTCTTCATCTTCATCAGGCCTCAGTACCTTTCTTTTCTTTTGGCTAGGTACATCACTGGCAATGGGTTTTTGAGGTAAAGGATTTGGTTTTGTGGGTTGGATGGTTGGTTTAGAGGGTAAAGGAGTTGTTTTAGTGGGTGTGGAGATAGTGATTTTGAGGATTGAGGTTCAGACTGTTTTAGCATTTTGGCTGTAAGGGTGGCTTTGGTAAATTTTGTCAGTTCTTTTCGATTCCCAACCCCAGCTTCATTCAATACCTCAATCACTAGACCTTTGGAGTATTCTTCAGACGAACAAATCTTGGTGGTTATTGCAAGATGTTGTCCCTGGTCCAGGCCCTTATTCCATTAGAGATCTTCCCAGGTATTTAGCTATAAATCTGATCATTATTTCCAGCCTTTCTCTTTCTAGGCATCATAGCTAGCCCATCTGGAATTGATCTCCTCTGTTCCATCCTTCTGATCTCGGAGTCTAGTTGTTTGATGTCAAACCCTGCCTATACAACTGCTCAATGATTTTATCCATTGAACGGTTATGGTTGGCGTCAGCTTCTTTCACCATATCCTTCAGCTCCTTCTCCTTCTCAGACTCTCCTTTTCTCTTTTGATATGTGACATGAAAGTCTTTTTGACTTTCATTCACTTCAGCTCCCTTCACATTCTCCTTCTCCTTCTCATTTACAACCTCAGATTCTTTCGCCTTCTCCCCATCTATCCTCTTCCTTTTTCCTTTAACTAACTGACTCTCCCCCTTTTTGGTTGCATTGGATGCAAGGGTTTGAGCAGTAGAAGAGATTTAGTCACCAACTCCTCCACCAAGGGTTGTATTATTGTAGGAAGCCTCTCATCAATGGCTTTGATCACTATATCTGTGATCATGGAGTGATGAGAGGTAGGGAATTTTGAAGGAGTAGCAACTGATTGATCAGGGTGGTTCTGTTCCTGAGAATCAGTGCCGAAAGCAGAGGCTGGTGGCTTGGAGGTATATACTGGCTCAGTGTGTAGGGGACCTTCAGAAGAAGGTGCCATCTGTGGGTGTATTGTGGTGGCAGATGGACTTGCATCCTGAGACATCTTGGCCAGCAGCTCTTTGAGTCTGCTAACCTCATCCTCTAGAATGGTGTTTTGAGCAACTACATCAAAGAAGAAGCTCAGGTCATCATCAGTTGTGACTGAATCACCTGACCTCCTGACAAAGTCAGAATGAACATGCCTTGAGTGTAGATCAATGTAGCATGTGCCCCTTGTTCTCGGTTCTGGGGACTTCCAGCCTCAGGACTATGTCCTTCATCAGCTGTTGCCACTGGTGAGGACTTAGAGATGTTACCAGCTGCATCCTGGTCATTTGCTGAGTCAGAAGCAGTGGCAGCCTCACCAGTAGTTCGCACCTCCTTATCTACACTAGAAGATGGAACATGATAACCCCTGTGCTGTGGGTTGACAGAAGCATTGTGATCCTCCCCCTCAGGTGTTGAGGTTATCCCAGTAGTAATTGGTGTCTGGGTGGGGGGTGAGGAATGCAACTGCGTCAGCACTTTTGCAACAATGATAGTAGGGCTTTGAGGGGCGGTTGCATCAGGAGGGTGTGGAAGCAGTGTGCACCCGGGACAGGTGGTGCTCTTCAATGGTAATCCCCTCAAGTGAGGAGGATCCCAGCATTGTGGCTTCCCTGTGAGTGGTTGCTTCAGGTTCCTTTTGAGAGGAAACCTGAGCGGCTTCAGTGGGTGGAGTCACAGTCTCTACTGGGGGGTTATTTCCAGCAGAGATAACCTGCGTTGGTGCAGCAGGAGCATCCACAGGGGACTCAATTCCCTGAGTAGCTTTCTTAGGCTTCTTCTTTGTGGGTTTGGAGGGGACTTTGGATTTGGAGGTGGAGGCTGTGGGTTCCAGCTGCGTGGGTTTGCGCAGCTTGGCAGCCTGTTTGAGAGTTTGGTCAGTGTTGTGTCGGGAGTATACCTCCGGCAATACAGCCAAAGCAGGGACTCCCAGACCAACTAGTCCCTCAGCAGAAAGCTGATTCTCTATTATGGCCATTATAAACCGAGGATATAGTATCCAACGGTTAGAAAGTGGTTTTGTGGCCATATCCTTGAGTTCAAGAAAAATTATTTCAGAGAAGTTTAGTGGTTCTTGTTCAAGGATAGAGAACAATACCTGTTGCCATCTGGAAGACAGTTGATCCCAAGAGGAAGTCTTCGGAGCCAGGCAAACATTTACCATATGAAATAATAATCGTTCAGCATCTGGAAAATGTTTCTTCAGGATTGTTGAAGCACTAAGATCACCCTGATATCCATGTTGTCCAAAGGAAAGATCAAGTTGGCGCTTAGGATATCCAACAGGGTAGGCAGCATCATCTAACAGTAATATTTGGCGGATGGTAGCAGTAGAGATGACCACCTTATGCGAGTTGATAGATGAATGGATAGATTCTCCAGTAACGGTCGCATTCATCCAGAACTGACGTAGCGAATCGGCATAAATGATTGGATTTAAAAGGAAAGCCGTTTTTAGTGGGGATTGGACCATAAGATTTATAGCATTTTCAAATTTGGTCCAGAAGGGCGATTTTGTAAGGTACGCGACACAGTTGTGTCGAGGTTTGAGTTGCATGGTCGCCATTAATGAAGGGGAAAGGTTTTCAGAGCTTTTGAAAAGTTAGGTCGTGAAAGAATGAAAAACTCTGAAAGAGGGATCAGGTATATATAGTGTACGGGGATGAAACGACTGAAGGTTTTGGTGTTAGTCATCAGTATTTGAAGCTACTGATGACGTGGTATTAACTTTCAGACGTTTGAAACGACTGATGGTATTGTGTGGTCAGCAGTTATAAAACAACTGAAGACATGGTGTTACTATCAGACGTTGAAACAACTGAAGTCTCTGATTTAGGCATCAGTAGTTTTAAAAACTACTGAAGACAAGTTGGACTTCAGATGTTGAAACAACTGAGGACTTGGTATTAGTCATCAGTAGTTGTGAAACTACTGAAGACCGTGGTTTTGCCATCAGTTGTTGTAAACAACTGAAGACTTGGTGTTAGTCATCAGTAGTTGTGAAACTACTGAAGACATGGTATTGCTTCAGTTGTTTATAAAGAAACAGCAGTTTGTGAACTACTGAAGAGAGAGTACTCATCAGTAGTTGTCGTCATTCATAGCCTTTCAGCTGTTTCATACTGTCCTCAACACTTACTCATCCTTTTAGCTGTTTTCAGTAGTTTCATAGGACATCAGTACTTATCTGTTTCTACTGATTTCAGTAGTTTAACTATATCAGTAGTGTAGAACAGATAAAGTACAGTACTTAAAGCATTTAGCCTTCAGTAGTTATAAAAACTACTGAGGGTAAAATAACTCATCAGTACTTATATGTGACATGGTTACCAATGATCATCAGTAATTACTGAGATCATCAGTAGTTGTCACTTATTCTAGCTGCAGCATACCAAGCCTTAACACCAGGTTGTGGAAAGTTGAACTATCCAAAGGCTTAGTAAAAATGTCTGCAAGCTCATCAGCACTAGGCACAAACATAGGATTAATTAGACCCTTTTCAAAACAATCTCTTTAAAATGATGTCTAATTTCTATATGTTTGGTCCTAGAGTGCTGGACAGGATTTTTGACAATGCAAGAGCTGAAGCACTATCCATTAATAATGGAGTCTTAGTCTCTGTAATGCCATAATCCAAAAGTTGATTCTGAAGCCAGAGTATTTGGGATGTACAACTTGCAGCAGCAATGTACTCGGCTTCAGCAGTGGATGTAGCAACAGATGTTTGTTTCTTACTCTGCCAAGAAATCAAACAGTTGCCTAGGAATTGGCATCCACCAGAAGTTGATTTCCTGGTCAACTTACATCCTGCATAGTCACTATCAAGAGGCAACTAATTTGCAAGAATGTCCAGTGGAATACCATAAGCCTAGAGATTGTGTGCCTTGCAGATATCTAAAGATCCTCTTGACTGCAATCAGATGAGACTCCTTAGGTGCAGCCTGAAATCTAGCACAAACACATGTAGCAACATAATATCTGGTCTAGAAGCTGTTAATACATCAAGGAACCAATCATACATCTGTAAAGGGTTTCATCAACACCTTTACCTTTCTGATCAACATCCAATTGTGTGGTGTTGCACATGGGAGTAGAACAAGATTTACAGTTTGTAAATCAAACTTATTCAAAAGATCTTTTGTGTATTTAGACTGATGAATGAAAATTCCATCAGCTTTTTGTTTGATTTGCAAACCTAGAAGAACTGTAATTCTCCCATTGCACTCATTTCAAACTTCTGTTGCATTAAGGTTTGGAAATCCTCACACAATTGGGGATCAGAGGATGCAAATATAATATCATCAACATAAATTTGAACAAGTAGCTTATGCTGATCCACCTTCTTAATAAATAAAGTTTTATCTATGGAGCCTCTAGTGAAATTATTCTGTAGAAGAAAGTTTGATAAGGTCTCATACCAAGCTCTAGGTGCTTGTTCAACCCATAAAGAGCTTTATCAAGCTTATATACCCATTCTGGGTGCTTATTATCCTCAAAGCCTGGTGGTTGACACACATAAACTTCTTCTTTTATTGTACCATATAGAAAAGCACTTTTGACATCCATTTGAAAACTTTAAGATTGTGGAGTGCAGCATAGGCTAAAAACAATCTAATTGCCTCCAGTCTGGCTACAGGGGCAAAGGTTTCATCATAATCAATACCTTCTTCTTGTGCAAACCCCTGCACACCAGTCTGGCCTTGTTCTTAACAATTAGCCCATTTTCATCAGTTTTATTCCTAAACACCCATTTAGTGCCTATTGCACACTTACCTGGGGTAGAGGAACAAGCTCCCACACTTGCTGTTTCTTGAACTGAAGAAGCTCAAGCTGCATGGCTTCAACCCATCCATTGTCCCTCAAAGCAACATGATAGTTCTTTGGCTCTAGCTGACTGATGAAGAGAGCATAGAAGCAGAAATTGGACAACTGGCTTCTGGTTGAGACACCAGCATTGATATCACCAAGGATTTGAGATATTGGGTGATTTTTCAGCTCTTGGTAAACAATCAAATCTGTGCAAGTGTTTGTAGGGTCTTCAGCAGCAGCAGATGTTGATGCAGATTCTTGAAACCATGAAGATGGTGGCATTCAAATGAAGTTGAGGATGCAGAAATCTCATCAGCATTTGTTGTGGATGGTGCGGCTGGAGCTACAGGAGCATCAGGTTTAGAGGACTCAGGCAGTTGATCACTAAACCTGAAGAGGTGATTACTACTATCATCATCATCTTCAGTAGTAACACCAGGTGGTGAACTGTTGACAGGAGCAACAGCAGGAGATTGATAAGGAACATATTGCAGTATGTCCAAATCAAAGAGCTCCACAGGGCTTTGTGGAATCTTGTCCTTTGGAGATTCATTGAACTTGACATGTAAGTCTCTTCTTCACATCTTTGTTCTGCAATTGAAGACTCTGTATGCCTTGCAAGTTGATGAATAACCAACAAAGTACCCTGCATCCACCTTAGGATCAAATTTCTGGAGCTGATCCTTTGTGTTGAGAATGAAACAGGGACACCCAAATGCTCTAAAAAATGAAATGAGAGGGGCCAAATGATGTAGAACTTCATATGGAGTCTTCATCAACCTCTGATTTATTCACTCTATTCTGCACATAGCATGCTGTGTTGACAGCTTCAGCCCAAAAGTCAATGGCAGTCCAGAATCAGCCAACATAGACCTTGCAGCTTCAATGAGGGTCCTGTTCTTTCTCTCCACAACTCCATTCTGTTCAGGAGTTCTTGGAATACTAAACTGTCTCTTTATTCCCTTGGAAAGGTAGAACTCATCAAGTGTATTGTTCCTGAATTCTGTTCCATTATCACTTCTAATACACTTGACTGAGAGGGAATACTGCTTCTCAGCATACAACACAAAGTTTATGATCTTCTGTGCAGCTTCATCCTTTGAATGTAGAAAGAAAGTCCATACAAATCTGGAGTAATCATCCACAATTACCAGACAGTATTTTTTCTGTGCCATGCTCATCACTCTCACAGGACCAAAGAGATCCATGTGAAGAAGTTGTAAGCAGGCAGTGGACTTTGGTTCTTCAATAGGTGGAAATGAAACCTTGTGCTGTTTTCCTTTCAAACAAGCAGTGCAGTTGTTTTCACACTTGAACTCCTTCATAGGCATTCCCCTCACTAAACTATGGTGTATCAGCTGATTCATGTTCTTGAAATTAACATGTCCCAGCCTTCTATGCCATAGATTAGATTCTTGAGGAGAGGCCTTGGAAAATAGGCAAGGATGGCCTTTGAGATCAATTTTCTTGGAAAGATCTAAGGCATACACTCTTCCTGTCCTGTTGGCCTTCAGGAGAGTGTGAGCATCCAATACCTTGTCAATCAAACTCAGAACTTTGGATGACAGAATCCTGCAGTCTTGCTTGTGAAAAGGGCAACATGGCCTTTGTCACACAATTGACTGACACTCAAAAGATTATACTTGAGATTTTCCACATGGTTGACATCATCAAACTTTATTTCCCCATTGGAAACAAAGCCCTTCCCGATGATGTAACCTCTTGCATCATTGCCAAAGGAAACAAATCCCTTCCTTCCTGGAGAGTAGTCATTAAGAAGTGAGTTGTTCCCAGTCATATGCATAGATCCTCCACTGTCTACATACCAGATGCTACTTTGGCATGTTGAAGAAACCTGCATAAATAAACAATCAGTTAGTTTTGGAGACCCAAACCTTTTTGGTTTTGGGCCTGGTCTCATCAACAGATGGTAAACTAACAGGTTTATTGGACACAATAGCTTGAGGTGAAGGAGATGGTGTAGAAAGGAATCCTTCGGCTTGGATCTCCTTTTCTGGGGTTTCAACACAGGGCCATCAAGTGGTTAACTCTCCCAACAGATGTTGAACCATCATTACCAGCTGTGTCTGATTCTGGGAGAGAGCTTTCAGCTCTTCAGACACATTGGTATTGGTGTTTGATGATGAGTTCTTGTGTTGCACCATCTTCTTTTGAGCAACCTCAGCTATTGCCTGTTGCACTCCTTCCTTTTTAGATTTCTTTTTGTCATAGGAGTAACAGGATTTGATGCTGCTGGTACAAACTTGGACTCAAACTCAGTTTTCATTTTAGCCAAATTTTCTTTAATTTTCTCTTTTTGTTTGAGTTTGGATCCCTTTTTGTACCAACAATCATCTGTGAGATGATTGAATAGACCACATATTTCACATGGTTTCTTCTTCATCTTCTTCTGTTGATCATCAACTAAAGAAGATGAAACTACTGAAGACTTGCTCTTCAGCAGTTTAGAAGCACTTTTTGCCTTCTTGTCAACTTCCTTAGTAGGCTTCAATCCTTCCTACTGACAGTTTTCTTCTCTTCAGTGCTGTCAGTCATTAGGATTTGAACTCCAGATGTTATCCCCTGCTCTCCAGTACCCTCAGTACTGCTAGGGATAACACTTGGGTTGATCACTCATTGATCATGTGAGTGTCAGCAGTTGAACCATCAATATTAGCTGTTAGGTTCACAGAGGATTACTACTGACTTCAACTACTGATGGTGCTTTATCAAGTAGTGAATCACATGATGAGGTGGATTGGTCATTACTTTCTCCATCAGAATCCGCTCCTGCTCTTGAAGCAAAAACTGTAGGAGAGCAGTGTGATTATAACAATTCCAAACTTCACATTGGAAGCTGTTTGCTTACTAAGAAGCATTTCAAAGCCCTTGCAAGATTGTACCCATCGATCACACTCTACCTGGGTGACAGCAAGAGTATCTTTGAGGTCTTTGTACTTCTCTAAGAGTACATCCTCCCTAGCCTTATCATCAGAAATTTGGCATTTTAATTTGTAAATCTCATCAGTTTTCTCTTTTAGCACAGACTCAAACTCAGCTTTATTTTTGGAAATTGTTTGTTCTAGCTCTACATTTTTATTGATTAAAGCCACATTTGCTTCTCTAATAGAGGCAAATGCTGCTATGCAAGTTTCAGAACATTTGTCCTTAGCCTCAGAGGATACCTGTGATACCTGTGTTGAAGAGGTATTTGAGGATGATCCATCAGAGGATTCCAAAGCCATGAGAGCTAGATTTCCAAAAGGATGCTCACCACCATGTTGACCAGCACCTGAGAACAGTTGTTCATTACCAGACACATCATCTGGTAAACTGCTCCAGTCAACAACACCTGGTGTGAAGAAGCTGTGTTGTTGAAGTTGATTAGGTTGATGAGATTGGGATGGTTGAGGCTCAGGGAGTGCATGTGGTTTTGAGCAGTGGGTGCTTGAACCTGACCTGGTTGTGGCATGTAATAGCAGGGGTATGGATATGGCATTGGCCCCTGTGGAACAAAATATGCAGGAGATTGTGGTTGATGATGATAACCAGAATTGACAGGTTGTTGCCCTCTGTTTTGTTGACTATTGCCAGGAAAGTCACAAAGGGTGCAGGAGAGTTAGATCCAGATGATCTACATTCTCTTGCAAAGTGCAAGCCTGTGGCATTTATGGCACTTCAACTTACTCTTGTCAAAACCAACTTTGGTTTTGCCAGAGAGTCCTGGGAATTTCCTTCCAGTTCTTTTGTAGAACTTCTGAGATCTGATATTTATCAAGGCCATTTGGCTCAAAATATCCATCTCTTCTAAGTCATCATCAGCAATCCCCTTGAGATCATCCATGATGAAACATAGATTGTCACTATTACAACCAGCAGAATAACTATCACACTCACAAGGCAGGCTCAGAAGTTTTGTAGAGAAATCAATATGCTCATCATACTGGCTTTCAGATGACGCATATCTGACTCTTGATGTCCAATCAGGGCAGTGTTCCCTTGGACAAAATCCTCAGTGAGCTTGCCAGATGAAACCAATTTCCTTTTCTGCTCTATCTCTCTCTCGAATGTAAGCAGTTTCCCATGAAGTTGGGTGAGAGATAGGCGATCAACATCAGCATTTGAGCGTAGAACAATGGTATATGTGTTCCATCTCTCAGGCAGTGATCTTAAAAATCTATGGTTCATCTGACTCCTGGTATATTCATGTTTAACCATTTTCAATTCAGAGATTAAACATGAAAACCGCTCAAATTGTTGAGTCAGAGTCTCACCCTTTCTATGAGAGAAAGTCTCATATTGTTGGGCGAGGATTTCCCTGTTGTTTGCTAAAACCTCATCAGTACCACCAAATTGTTCTTTGATGGCATTCCAGAGGTCATGAGCAGACTCACAATGCAGAAGCCCAGAGTAAATCTCATTAGGATAGCCATAGCCAAAATTCCATGGGCTTTTGCATCGATTTCAAACAACTTCTTGTCCTCATCGGAGTATTGCTCCTTCTTCTTGGAACCAACTGGTTTTTTCCGGATCATTCACCATTGGCTTATGTGGTCCATGTACCATAGATGTCCAACAACCTGAGCTATTGACAGACAGGTGATGGAGCAATCTTCTCTGCCAAATGTTATACTCATTCCTCACCAAGATCGGAGGCTTGGTAGAGGATCCAGTATTGAAAGGATCATTAGAAGAAGTAGTCATTGTGGAAAATCAGACAGATTCAAGTAAAAACACAATAAATTTAGCTCAAACCACACAGAACCTCAAATAAAACGGCCAGAAGCGATACACTCTCAATCTCTATAACAGATCCTTGCGAATTTTGCTAATTCGATTAAACTTAGAGCGATTGAACAGTTTCAATGATCAATTGTTAGATCATCAATGATTACCTGCTCTGATACCATTTGTTAGGATCTCAGCCCTTGTTTTAATCGATTGAACATTTAGCAGCGGATTAGCTCAGAATTAGACAAATTCAACAAGAACAATTGATATAAAACGATAAAAAAATTTTGTTATAAAGAGAGAAATATCCGACAAAAGGAATATTGCATTAGGATTGTCGGCCTCAAAGGCACGATTACAGGTGAGTCATCTTTCCTTATAAAGAAAAGAATGACGTAGGCTGATGTCACTTGAAAGTGACATGTAACCGTTTTATAACTACTGATGTTTAACAACTACTGAAGATGTCAACAACTGACATCTTCTTACAAATGTTCCTAAGTGTTAAACATCTCATTTACAACTACTGAAAAACATAAAACTACTGAAACTACAACGACTGAAGAACAAGCTCTTCAGTCGTTTTACAAAACTACTGAAACATAAAACATAAAACTACTGATATCACAACTACTGAAGAAGTACTCTTCAGCAGTTGTGACAAACTACTGAGCTTCATACTTGATCTTCAGACTTTGACCTTCAGCGTTTCATCAGCTGATGACTTCAGTAGATATCATCAGCTGATGTCTTCAGTCTTTGTCTTCAGACTTTGTACATCAGTTTTGATCTTCAGCACTTGTGAACTCTTCAGCTGTTGTACTTCAGTACTTGGTCTTTCAGCTTCAGCACTTGTGTTCTTCAGCTGTGCTTCAGTACTTTGATTCTTCACTGTTAAAATCTTCAGCACTTGATCTTCAGCTGTTGTAGTCTTCAGCACTTGTCAACTACTGATGAGGCTTTCAGCAGTTGTTGTGATACCGTGTGGGACTTAGATTTTCTGATCTTGGCTCATTGGTTCTTTTGGTCCAAACTTTCTTTCTACATTCAAAGGATGAGTTGCTCAGAAGATTATTCACTTTGTGTGTATATTGAGAAGCATATTCCCTTCCAGTCAAGTGTATTAGGAGTGACAATGGAACTGAATTCAGAAATCATACACTTTGACTTCTATCTTTCAAGGGAATCAAAAGGCAGTTTAGCATTCCAGGACTCCAGAACAAAATGGAGTAGTGGAGAAAAGAACAGGACCCTCATTGAAGCTGCAAGGTCCATGCTGGCTGACTCTGTTTTGCCACTGACCTTTTGGGCTGAAGCTGTCAACACAGCTTGCTATGTGCAAAAAATAGTTTTAGTAAGTCAGAGTTGATGAAGACTCCATATGAAGTCCTCCATCATTTGGCTCCTCTGATTTCATTTTCAAAGCATTTGGGTGTCCTTTTTATTCTCAACACAAAGGATCAACTCCATAAATTGATCCTAAGGTGGATGCAGGTATTTTGTTGGTTATTCATCTACTTGCAAGGCATACAGAGTCTTCAACTGCAGAACAAAGATGGTTGAAGAAACTCGACATGTTAAGTTCAATGAATCTCCAAAGGACAAGATTCCACAAAGCCCTGTGGAGTTATTTGATTTGGACATACTGCAATATGTTCCTTATCAAACTCCTGCTTTTGCTCCTGTCAACAGTTCACCACCTGGTGGTACTGCTGGTGCTGATGATGATGATGATTGCCGTACTCACCTCTTCAGGTTTAGTGATCAACTGCCTGATTCAGCTAGACCTGATGTTCTGTAGCTCCAGTAGCACCATCCACAACAATGCTGATGAGATCTCTTCGAATTCACTTCTTTGAATTACCATCCACTGATTGGTTTCAAGGAAATGATTCACCATCACCATCTGTTACTGCTGAGCCTGCTACAAACACTTGCACAGATCTCATTGTGTATCAAGATCTGAAGAATCACCCTATGTCTCAAATCATTGGTGATATCACTGCTGGAGTATCAACAAGAAGTCAATTGTCAAATTTCTGCTTCTATGCTCTCTTCATCAGTCAGCAAGAGCCAAAGATTATCACATTGCTTTAAAGGACAATGGATGGGTTGATGCCATACAGCTTGAGCTTCTTCAGTTCAAGAAACAGCAAGTGGGAACTGGTTCCTCTACCTCCAGGTAAGTGTGCAATAGGCACTAAATGGTGTTTAGAAACAAAACTGATGAAAATGGGCTTATTGTTAAGAACAAAGCCAGACTGGTTGTTCAAGGGTTTGCCAAGAAGAAGGTATTGATTATGATGAAACCTTTGCCCCTGTAGCCAGACTGGAAGCAATTCGATTGTTTTTAGCTTATGCTGCTTATCAAAACCTTAAGTTTTTCAAATGGATGTCAAAAGTGCATTTTTGTATGGAAAAATTAAAGAAGAGGTTTATGTATGTCACCCTCCAGGCTTTGAGGACAATAAACTTCCTAATTGGGTGTATAAGCTTGATAAGGCTCTTTATGGGTTAAAACAAGCTCCTAGAGCCTGGTATGAGACATTATCAAACTTTCTTCTGGAAAATAATTTCACTAGAGGCTCCATAGATAAGACTTTATTCATTAAGAAAGCTGGGCAACATAATCTACTTGTTCAAATTTATGTAGATGATATCATTTTTTTGCATCCTCTGATCCAAAGTTGTGTGATGCCTTTACAAGTTGATGCAACAGAAGTTTGAAATGAGTGCCATGGAGAGTTACAGTTCTTTCTGGGGTTGCAAATCAAACAAAAGGCTGATGGAATTTTTATTTCATCAGTCCAAATACAAGATCTTTTGCAAAATTTGATTTACAAAACTGTAAGCCTTGTTCTACCCCCATGTGTAGCACCACACACTGGATACAGATCAAAAGTAAAGTAGTTGATGAAACACTTACAGATGTATGATTGGGTCCTTGATGTATTTAACAGCTTCTAGACCAGATATTATGTTTGCTACATGTGTTTTTGCTAGATTTCAGGCTGCACCTAAAGAGTCTCATCTGATTGTAGTCAAGAGGATCTTTAGATCTGCAAGGCACTCCATCTCTAGGTTTATGGTATTCTACTGGACATCTGGTAAATTAGTTGCTTTTTCTGACAGTGACTATGCAGGGTAAGTTGAGCAGGAATTCAACTTCTGGTGGATGTCAATTCCTAGGCAACTGCTTGATTTCTTGGCAGAGCAAGAACGACCTCAGTTGCTACATCAACTGCTGAAGCAGAGTACATTGCTGCTGCAAGTTGCACCTCTCAGGTACTCTGGCTTCAGAACCAACTTCTGGATTATGGCATTACAGAGACTAAGACTCCATTGTTAATGGATAGTGCTTAGCGCTGTGTATTGTCAAAAATCCAGTCCAGCACTCTAGGACCAAACATATAGAGATCAGACATCATTTTATAAGGGATTGTTTTGAAAAAGGTCTGATTGATCCTAAGTTTGTGCCTAGTGCTGATGAGCTTGCAGACATTTTTACTAATCCTTTGGATAGTTCAACTTTCCAAAACCTGGTGTTAAGGCTTGGTATGCTGCAGCTAGAATAAGTGACAACTACTGATGATCTTAGTAATAAGTACTGATGATCATTGGCAACCATGACACATATAAGTACTTATGAGTTCTTTTACCATCAGCAGTTTTTATAACTACTGAAGGCTAAATGTCTCACAAGTACTGAAGTACTTCATCTGTTCTAAACTACTGATGTAGTTACAACTACTGATGCCGTTACAACTACTGATGCCGTTACAACTACTGAAATCAGTAAAACCAGATAAGTACTGATGTCCTATGAAACAACTGAAATCAGCCAAAAAGGCTGATGAATGTGTTGAGGACAGCATGAAACAGCTGAAAAGCTAAGAATTGACGAAAACAGCTGATGAGAAATTTCTCTTCAGTCGTTTGTACAACTGCTGTTTCATTCTAAATAACTGAAGCAATACCATGTCTTCGGTAGTTTTCTAACTACTGATGACTAATACCAAGTCTTCAGTTGTTTACAACAGCTGATGACAAAACCACTGTCTTCAGTAGTTTCACAACTACTGATGACAAACACCAAGTCCTCAGTTGTTTCAATCATCTGAAGTCAAAACCACGGTCTTCAGTAGTTTTCTAACTTCTGATGCCTAACACCACGACTTCAGCTGTTTCAACGTCTAAAAGGATAATACCATGTCAACAGTCGTTTAAAACTACTGATGACTAACACCACATCCTTCAGTCGTTTTCTTACCCGTACCCTATAAATATCCCTGACCTAATCCTTCAATGCTTCATCTTCAAACCTAACGTTCCTCTCCGAAACTTCTCTCTTCTCAATGGCGTCCATGCAAATTAAACCGCGACACAACTGTGTTGCCTACCTTACTAAATCACCTGTCTGGGCTAAGTTCGATACTGCTATCGATCTTATGGTTCAGTCCCAATACAAAATGGCATTTCTTCTGAATCCCATACTACATGCCGAATCCCTCCAACAATTTTGGATGAACGTTACTATTACCACTGGGGAGAACAACACACCATCTCTCCAGTCGGTCGTCAACAACAAAGAACTAGTCATCACTCCTACAGTTATCCGCCAAATTCTTCATCTGGATGATGCTATTTCTCCTGCTCGATATCCGAAGGGCACCACGGACCTATCCTTTGCCCAACATGGATATCAAGGCAATCTCAGTGCCTCCACTATCATGAAGAAACACTTCCATGACGCTGAATGCCTAATTTTTCACATGGTGAATGTATGTTTGGCTCCTAAGACGTCGTCTTGGGATCAAATGTCGACAAAGTGGCAGCAGGTAATGTATTCTATTCTTGAGCAACAACCGTTAAACTTTTCAGAAATAATATTTTCGGAGCTCAAGGATATGGCTCAAAAACTAACTGTTAACCGTTGGATACTATATCCACGGTTCATAATGGCCATCATTACAAACCAGCTTAATGCTGAGGGACTTGTTGGCTTGGGAGTCCCTGCTACGGCTGTTCTGCCGGAAGTATACTCCCGGCACAACTCTGACCAGACACTCAAATTGGCTGCCAAGCTGCGCAAACCCACGCAGCTGGAACCCACAGCCACCACCTCCAAATCAAAAGTCCCCACCAAACCCACCAAAAAGAAACTCAAAACGGCTACTCAGGGAATTGAGTCCCCTGAGGATGCCCCTGCAACACAAACGCAGGATATATCCACTAGTCCAAACCCCCTAGTGGATATAATGACTCTTCCAGCCATAGCCGCTCAGGATTCCTCTCAACAGGAGCCTGCAACAACCACACAAGGGGTACCTACATATCTGGGATCTTCCTCACTTGAGGGGATTGGCATTGAAGAGCACCAACCTCCCCAGGTGCACACTGCTTCTATCCCTTAACCCCATACAACCGCCCTCACAGCCCAACTTTAATAGTTGCACAAGTGCTGACTCAACTGCACTCCTCACCCCCTCCCCAGAAACCACTTACTACTGGGAACACCTCTACAATTGAGCGGGAGGAACACAGTGCACTTGAGAACCCACAGCACAGGGGTTTACCACTTCTATCTCCTGGTGTAGATAAGGAGCTTAGAATATCTAGTGAGGCTGCCACCTCTTCTGAATCAGCACATGATCAGAATGAGGCTGGTAACATTGCTAAGACCTCACTAGAGGCAACAGCTGATGATGGACATTGTCCTGAGGCTGGAAGTCCCCAGTACCAAGCACAAGGGGCACATGCAACAACTGGTCTACACCCAGTGCATGTAAATCCTGCTCTAAGCAGGAGGTCAGATGATTCAGCTTCGGCTGATGATGACCTGGGCTTTTTCTATGATGTTCTTGCCCAGAACACAATCCTTGAAGAGAAAGTCAGTAGGCTGCAAAACCTACTTGACCAACTCTCACAAGGAGAAAGACCATCTGCCTCCACCAACCCACAGATGGCACCTTCTGTTGAAGGTTCCCCAACACTGAGCCACTCCAAACTCAACCACCTGCCTCTGCTTCAGGCCCTATTCTCAGGAACAGAACCCTCCTGAGCAAATAGGTGCTGTACTTCAAAATTCCCTCCCTCTCATCACACCATAATCACTGATATTGTGACTAAAGCCATTGATGAGAGGCTTTCCTCAACTTTACAACCCTTGATTGATGCTGCTGTGCAAAAGACACTTTCTGCGGTACAAACCCCTTCCTCCAATGCATCCAAAAAGGGGGAGAGTACTGCAGTGAAAGAAAAGAAGAGGAAAAGAACAGAGGAAAAGAAGGAAGAGAAGCAAGCCCAAGAGGAGAGAAAGAAAAGCAACCACTGCTCACTTACAAGCGCAAGAAAAGTGCTGAGGATCAACCTACTGAAGACAAATCCTTTGAAGAGCTGGTAAAAGAAGCTGACACTACACACAGCCGATCCATGGATAAAATAATTGAACAAATCTTCAGGCAAGGGTTTGATACAGCCACAATGGATAGTGAGATCAGAAGGTTGGAAGTGCAAGAGATTCAAACCCGATGGGCTGGTATGATGCTCTTGAAAAAGAGAGATTGGAGATAATGATCCGCTTCATTGCAAAATACTTAGGAAGATCGTTAATGGAGATTCGCGCATGGACCAGGGACAGTATTCTGGCTATAGCCACCAGAATCTGTCTGTCTGAGCAATTCCACAAGGGGATTATTGTTGAAGCCCTTGATGAGGCTGGGGCTGGTAAAAGGTTGGAAATGGCTAAACTTACAAAGGCGAAACTTACTACAAGATGCTGGATCAACCTTCCCTTCCACCCACTCAAACACTGCCTACCCCTCAAATCTCCAAACCAATCTCTAAGCCCAACACCAAACATCCTCTTTCTTCAAAACCAACTCCCTTACCCTCAAAACCCATAGCCGATGATATACCCTTGAAGAAGAAGAGAAGGGTATTAAGGCTAGAAGATGATGAAGATAGGCTGCCACTCTCAACTGTGATTCAGTTGCCTAAGGCCACAAGTCACTCCTCAGCAATTACTCCTGAATTCTAAAGACAAATGGTTAAAGTGAAGCTAGAAGAAGAAGAGCTTCATAAACAGCATGATGAGGAATTGCTGAAGAGAGTTGACAAAGCTTATGCAGCCACATCTTCGATCATCAATATGAAGAATCAAGCCCTCAGACTTTACACTCTCAGGCATACCTTTCAATATCAAAAGGAAAGAGTGAGGATTTGGCCTGATCCCAGGGTCTCTCACAGAATTCATAAGAAAAACATACCTCAGAGATACATTGGCCAGGTGACAAAGATCGTAGATGAAGTGATCTCTCTGGTCTTTGTAGTTTCACCCTGGGAAATCCTAGAGGACTTCAAGAAAGCCTACAAAGCTAATCTAACCCCTCAGAAGATGCTGGAAAATAAAATAGTGAAAAAAGGGGTTAGTTTACAAGAGGCTTGAGGAAGTCAGGAAAAATGAGCTCTAGTTGTTCCTAGAGGGTAATCACCCGGATGAGTTTGCTTACAGAATAATAACAACTGTGGAGCTAAAGAATGGGAAACAGGCCAAATACCTGTCTGAGTATTATGGGCCTGAATCATTGTTTGAAGGAGGTGCTGAAGAGCTAGCCATGGAGGAACAAATCACCTTCCTTGAGGCCTACACAAGAGAGTCGTACAGACTCATCATAGGGAAGTGAGTCTCATGGATGGGGGAACAGCGCAGTGTCCAAGTCCCCAATATAGAGTTCGCATCCATACTTTGCCAACCAAATCATCAGAGACTCATTTCCAGGCCAGTGCTTATATGGGTCATATTCTCAACTGATCAAGAAGGAAAAAGACCAACCATTCTACCAATAATAAGTGGGACCTCAATAAAGTTAAAGGTTTTGGCTGCATTGGTTCAGGGGGAGTTTGTTGGACCAAAAGAACCAATGAGCCGGATCAGAAAAACCTTTAAGTCCCACAGACGTCACAACAACTACTGAAGACCACAACAACTGAAGACAACAGCTGATTACAAAGTCTGAAGACAAGTGCTGAAGAGAAAGTCTGAAGACAAGTGCTGAAGACAAAGTCTGAAGACAAGTGTTGAAGACAAAGTCTAAAGACAAGTGCTGAAGACAAGTCTGAAGACACAAGTGCTGAAGACAAAGTCTGAAGACAAGTGCTGAAGACAAAGTCTGAAGACAAGTGCTGAAGACAAAGTCTGAAGACACAAGTGCTGAAGACCAAAGTATCAGACGTTGTCATAACAGCTGAAGAGGTCTTCTTCAGTAGTTGTGACGGTTTACCTTTCAGTAGTTTTATGTTTCATCTTTTCAGTTGTTTGACACAACAGCTGAAGAATACTTCTTCAGTTGTTGTGCTCATAAGTTGTTTTATATTTATCAGTAGTTTTGTAAAACGACTGAAGAGCTTGTTCTTCAGTCGTTGTAGTTTCAGTAGTTTCTTCTTTTGTACTTAACACTCTGATATGTTCTCAATAGTTCTGAACATTACAGTAGTTTGTTAAGAGTTAGTTATTTTTGTATTAGATCTGCCAGTTGTCACTTTCCCGTGATAACAGTAGCGATTGCACTCTATATAAGGAGTGTCAACCTATTGTAATAATGGAATGATTTGATCAGAAATATTCCATATCTATAAACATTCCTTGAATCAGAAATATATTCTCTCACTATAACTGTATGTGCTCTTAATGCATACAAGTATCGATTTCTTGCTACAATTTGTCTAATTCTTGTTCTTATTCCGCTGCTTTGAACTCTAATACATCAAACTTGTGATCGCTGATCCTGTCAACACTCTACTTGAGTAGCTGCAAGTGTTTCTTTGAGATTCTTATGATTCTCTAAAATGACCTCTACCTTTGCCTTTTCATCAGTGATTTGGCATTTTAATTTGTAAATCTCATCATATTTTTCATTTAAGACAGACTCAAACTCAGCTTTTCTTTTAGAAATCACTTTCCCTAGGTCAAGATTTTGATTAATTAAAGCTACATTTGATTCTCTAATTAAGACAAAAGCAGCTATGCATGACTCAGAACACAACTTGGCCTTAGCCTCTGAAGATACCTGTGGTACCCGTGATGATGAAGCATTTGAGCATGAACCATCAGTAGACTCCAGGGCCATAAGAGCAAGGTTTCCAAAAGGATTTTCACCACCATGTTGACCCACACCAGAAAACAATTGTTCAGGATAACCAGAAAGATCATCTGATAAGCTACTCTAGTCAACAACTCCAGGTGTGAAAAAGCTTTAATGTGATTGAGATTGAGATTGTTGATTTGATTGAGATGGTTGAGGCTTAGGTAGGGCATGTGGTTGTTGAGCTATGGGTACTAGAACCTGACTGGACTGAGGCATGTAAAAACATGGATAAGGATATGACATTGGACCTTGAGGGACAAAATATGCAGGAGATGACTGAATTTGTGAATGATGACCCGAACTGGTAGAATGTTGCCCTTTGTTTTGTGAGCTATTGCATGGAAAGGTCACAAAGGGTGCAGAAGAGTTAGATCCAGATGATCTACACTCTCTTGAAAAATGTCCAAGTCTATGGCACTTATGACACATCAACTTGCTCTTGTCAAAACCAACTTTGGTTTTTCCAGAGAAGAAATTTTCTACCTGTCCTTTTGTAAAAGTTTTGAGATCTGATATTGATTAATGCCATTTGGCACAAAATATCCATCTCTTCCAGATCATCATCAGCAATTCCTTTCAAATCATCCAAAAAGCACAAATTATCACTACTACACCCTGAATTACTATCAACACCAACAAAAGCAGGATCTCCACTGTTTGAAGAGAAATCTATATGCTCATCATAAGAACTTTCTAATGCAGCATATTCTGACTCATGACCGACCAGAGCAGTATTTCCTGGTACAAAATCATCAATGAGCTTCCCAGATGAAGCCATTTTCTTTTTCTGTTATAGCTCTCTTTCAAATGTTAACAGTTTCCCATGAAGTTGGGTGAGAGATAGATTGTCCAGATTTGCACTGGAGCGTAGGACAATAGTATATGTGTCCCATCTCTCAGGCAGGGATCTGAGGAATCTATTGTTCATCTGACTATTTGTATATTCATGTTTAACCATTTTCAGCTCTGATATCAAACAGGAAAATCGCTCAAATTGTTGAGTCAGTGACTCACCCTTTCTATGAGAGAATGTCTGATATTGCTGGGCAAGGATCTCCCTATTGTTTGCCAAGACCTCATCAGTCCTCCAAATTGTTCTTTTAGAGCAACCTAGAGATCATGAGCAGTTTCACGATACATAAGTCTAGAATAGAATTCATTAGGCAGTGCCATGGCCAGAATTCCATGGGCTTTAGCATCAATTTCAAACAGTTTCAGATCTTCATCTGAGTATTGCTCTTTCTTCTTCGGTTCCATCTCATTGGTTTCTGGATTACTCACCATAGGCTTATATGCTCCATGAACCATAGATTTCAAACAACCTGAACTGTTGACAGACAGGTGATGGAGCATTCGGCATTGCCATATGTCATACTCACTCCTAACAAGCATCAGAGGTTTTGTTAAGGAGCCAGTATTGTGTGGATCATTGATTGATGTAGCCATTTTCACCGATTCAAACAGGTTCAATGAAATGTTAACAGATCTAGCTCAAAAACTCAACAACTCATTTTGAAACAAGACGAATCTCAAATTAATTCACCAGAAGCAACAGAAAATCAAACTCTATAACCAATTCTTGCAAATTTGCTAATTCGATCAAATTTAGATATCAAAAAAGCAGTTTCAATGATCAATTGTTAAATCGATCAATGATTAATCTTGCTCTGATACCATTTGAAAGGATCGAGATCTAGTTTGATCAATTAGATTAAGATTTGCAGCGGAATAGAACAAGAAATAGACAAAATTTAAGCCAGAATAATATGAATATTCAATCAAACAGTGACGGTTATAGAGAGAGACAATTTTCTGCAAAGAGAATATTTTCATTCACGCATAAGCTTCGGCTGCCAAGAAATTAGGTCAACATTCTTTTTATAAAGGAATGTGACATCAGCTGATGTTACTTGATAGTCACAGCTAACTGATTTATACAAACAACTGAAAGTAGACTAAACTACTGAAGATGTCCACAACAACTGAGGACACCTTCACCAAAAGCTAAGTACAAGCTAAAATTAAAACTACTGAAGTAATAACATCTGAACTGTAAGAACTTCAGATGTTTTACATAAAATAAAACTACTGATTACAAACTACTAAAAAGTAAACCATCACAACTACTGAAAAGAACTACTTCAGTTGTTGTGACAACTTTTGAGAACTTGGTCTTCAGACTTTGTCCTCAGTAGTTGTCTTCAGACTTTGTCTTCAGAAGTTGTCTTCAGACTTTGTCTTCAGCTGTTGTCTTCAAACTTTGTCATCAGACTTTGTCTTCAGACTTTGTCTTCAGACTTTGTCTTCAGACTTGTCTTCAGACTTTGTCTTCAGACTTTGTCTTCAGACTTTGTCTTCAGACTTTGTCTTCAGACTTTGTCTTCAGACTTTGTCTTCAGACTTTGTCTTCAGACTTTGTCTTCAGACTTTGTCTTCAGACTTTGTCTTCAGACTTTGTCTTCAGACTTTGTCTTCAGACTTTGTCTATCGTAGTTGTCTTCAGACTTTGTCTTCAGACTTTTTCTTCCGCTGTTGTAGACCACTTCAGTTGTTATGATGTCTATGGGACTTAAAGGTTTTTTTGATCTGGCTCATTGGTTCTTTTGGTCTAATAATACCGAAGATGCGTCTATAGCCCATACAGAAGACACTCATGATCCTTCACCTCATGTTGAACATTTTGACTATTTTCTAAACTCTCAACATGACTTACCTGGAATCATGTATGCCAGTTGAATCAACTCCATCAATGAGAATCCATAAGATTCATCCAGTCAAAAACATCATTGGAGATCTTACAAAGAGAACTACAAGGAGCGAAAGTGGTACTGTCAACCTTTGTCTCTTCAGTTGTTTTCTTTCTCAAGTGGTCCCTCCAAACATCATTGCTACTTTAAAAGACAATAGTTGGATTGAAGCTATGCATGAAGAGCTTCAACAATTTTGAAAGCAAAAGGTATGGTGTCTAGTTGATTTGCCTGAAGGTCAACATCCTATTGGAACAAGGTAGCTATACAAAAACTTACTAGATGATAGAGGGATTATTGTAAGAAACAAAGCAAGGTTGATTGCAGAAGGATACACATAAGAAGAAGGAATAGACTATGATGAAGTTTTTGCACGAGTTGCAAGAATTGAGGCCATAAGAGTGTTTCTAGCTTATGCATCATATAAGAAGTTCACAGTGTATTAGATGGATGTTAAGTGTGCATTCCTATATGGGAAGATTGATGAGGAAGTTTATGTGTCACAACCCCCGGTTTTGAAGATCCTCATTATCCTCATAGGGTATACAAGGTAGATAAAGCCTTGTATGGTCTTCATCAAGCACCAAGAAAGTGCTATGAAACACTATCATCTTTCTTCTCAAGCATGGCTACAAAACAAGAACATCAAGATCTCTTAGTTGTTCAAATATATGTTGATGACATTATATTTGGCTCAACTGATAAGAGATGCGTATAAACTTCAAAGAGCTGATGAAATCTGAATTCAGATAAGTTCAATGGGTGAATTAACCTTCTTTCTTGGTCTTCAAGTTCATCAAAAACCAGATGGGATCTTCATCAATCAAGAAAAATACATACATCAAATTTTGAAGAAATACAATCTTGATGAAGTATCCTTATGTAAAACACCAGCATTAACAATTGACAAGATTGTTCGTGATCCTTCAGGAAAATCTATTGATAAAAAATTATATAGATCAATAATAGGTTCACTTATGTATCTAACTGCTGGTAGACCTAGCATTATGTTTGCTCTGTGTGTGTGTGTGCTAGGTACCAATCTGATTCAAGGGAGTCTTATCTAAATGCTATAAAAAGGATTTTCAGATACCTCAAAGGAAAAACAGGACTTGGTCTTTGGTATCCAAAGGATGGTGACTTTACTCAGACAATGACTATGGTGGATGTAACAGTAACAGAAAATCAACAATTGGTGGATGTCAATTCATCGGACCAAGGCTAGTATCGTGGCAATGCAAGAAACAAACCATTGTATCTGTATCCACAACTGAGGCTGAGTACATAGCTGCTTTAGCTGGTTGCTCTTGAGTCCTTTGGTTGCAAAATCAATTGCTTGACTATGGTTACAACTTCCTTCAGACTTCAATTTACATAGACATTTCTGCTGCTATGTTTATAACTGCTAATCCTATGCAACATAGTAGAAAAACATATTGAGATAAGATATCATTTTCTGAGAGATTGCTCAGAAAAGGATTTGATTAAGTTAGTCAAAGTGGATACAACAAATCAGTTTGCTGATTTATTCACTAAAGCCTTTGATTCAGTTAGATTTAATTTTCTAATTGAGTCTCTAGGCATGATTAACTTAGATTAATCAATTTGAACAAACAAAATACTATGTGTAATGATGCTTCAGCATGACATATGCTTGGGAAATGATAGTACACTATAGCTTTGCTTATTCCTGAATTCATAAATAATAATAAATCTAAACAAGTTTCTTGACATGTGAGTAGATTCATCTTGTGTGGACACAACATTGAGTGCATGCCAAACATAATGCGTGATTGTTTGTGGGAAACTTCATTTTGAGAATACAAAGTGAGTCTTATTCTAATGTGACCAAATCACTCATCTAAACACACTATGTACAACACTTTATAATATCTATCTTTGCAAATCATACTCCCTCTATTTTGTGTGAACAAAGACCTGGGTGTATGATCACCATACTGAATATCAGTTACAAAAGGTGAAAAGATCATGATGCTCATCATCCCTCTATTTTGTGTGAACAAAGACCTGGGTTAAAGGCACCTCTGTTTTATATGAGTAAAGACCTACCTAATGATGATCATACCTAAGCTCTCAAAGGAATCCTATGTGATCAATTGTATATTAATCTAGAGCTTTTACATCATTGCATTAATGAGATGCCAAATGCATCTCAAGATAGAACTTATAACTTAAAGTACCTTTTTCTTAAGTGTGAAAAAGTGATGATTTAACTTGCAAAGGGAGGACAACATCTTTCTGACTTGAATGTGAAGTCCGTAACAGTTATTTCAAAATCAATATGATAACATGATAAATAACATGCCTAGTTGATACATGAACTCTTGTATGGATTTAAGAGGACAGTATACTTGCAATCAGAAGTTTGTTCAGGTATCAATTCAATAAAATAACTCAAGAGGAAGAGGCATAGTATTATAGTATGATCCCATCATATGTGTATATGTCTAAGCATCATCATACAGTTAAATGTCACTCATGCTATTCTTCTTAGAAATTTATGATAAATGCTTAATGTCATCATTAATCACAAATTTAGGGGTAGTAGAATTCATGAAGTTAATTTTATCAATCAACAGCTTTGTCTATTTCATGATCAATTTGAAGGAATTGGAATCTGAGCACTATCATAGCTCCTGGATACATGAAATTTTCTTTAAAATCATTTTAAACTTTCTTATGCTAAATTGTCATGTATACAAAGTCAACAAGGTCCAAAAGCAATAAATGGGTCTAAGCAATGGACTTGGACCTTACAACAATATTTCTCTGCTTCGTGCCATCTTAAGCATCAGCAGAAGCTACAGTGTTGAAAATTTAAATGTTTATCCGTAGATTGGTAAACTGCGGATGAGCTAAGATCAACAAATATAATTTAATTTTATAGTTTGGTAATCTGTGAAAATGTAAGTATACTTCATCAGCAGATGTCGTTAAGATATCCTCAGATGATTTATCGGATCCGTAGAATTTGTTGAGGGTCCCACTTCATTAGTGTGGTAAAATTAATGTGTCTGAAAGTATAAATGATATTGTTTGACTTCAAAATTCATTATTCGCTTTTTCAGTTCACTTTTTCTGACCTAGAAAAACACACTCTCAACAAACTTTTCCCCCTTCTATAACATTCAAATTTTACCAAATCAAAATATTAAACAAACATATATCTGTGTTCTTAATCCGCTGTTTTCAAGGTAAAATATGCCATAATATTCAAGAATGAACTATTTGATTCTTGTTTAATCTCACAACTCATCGTATTCTCATATCAATAATGTGATTCTAATGAAATCTTCTTCTTATGAATAGATGGATAATCGATATGCGAGAGAGCACAATGTGTGTGCTATCTTAAACCTAGACGACCCTGTTTCAGAAGGGTGTGAAGATATTATCCGATATCAAAGAAGATCTAGGTTGTTCTATGCCTTATCAGCAGAGCCTGTGATTAACCAATCGCACATTACTAATTTCTGGAACTCCGCCCAAATACAGGAAGATGGTCAAGTTATTATGGCATGTGAAGAATCGAAGGCTGAGAGTCGATGAACAGACAATAAGAAGGGTTCTTGAGTTGGGAGATGTAGAAGTTGGTCATCCTAATGTGTTTGAAAATGAATACATAGAGAAACTTTTTCTCCTAATGGGGTATGATGGTGATTTTGAGAAGGGAGAAATCAAGAAAGGAAGACTCTGCAAGTCGTACATATTTATCTACCACACTTATCCTAAGTGCATTTGAAACAGGACATCTGGACTTGACAAATTTTCAAGGCATATCTCTTGAGGCATTATTGGTGTTTTTGAGGGAAGAACCTACAATTACTCAAAGTACATCTTCAACTGCTTATGTGATCACATCAAAGTACAGAAGGTTGACAAGATGTATATGTTTCCAAGGTTTCCGCAACTGATCATTAATGTTGATCTGCTTGGAGCTACTGTGGATGGTGGTGTGTTTGTCAAAGCACACCTTTGCAGATCCGTACTGAATAAAATATCTGGGAAATATGAAGGAGGAGACATGCCCATGTTTGATCATGTGGTAGATGCTCATGCAAACATTAAGAGCTTGTGTGGGAAGATCAATAGGAGGTTTCATCAATCAACTCTGTTCAAGACACTCACTCACCAGATATATCACCCATACATCATCAACGTCAACCATCCCTACCAATCACCAACCAGCCAAAACATAGAACTATCTCTCCAATTAACCCTCTATCACCAAATCAACAGCAATCACCCCAACCACAATCACCAGCCAGCCAAAACACAGAACCAATCTCTTCAATTCACCCTCAATCACCAAATCAGCTTCAAATGCAACTTTTTCAACAACCTCCAAATCCAGAAAATGCATCCACTGAGAGAATTTACAATGGGGAGACAGAGTTAGCCTCATAAGCAAGTACAGTTCAATTGTCGTTAACCAAAACTGAATCCCCTGTACTCTCAAATGAAACTAAACTAGTCTCTCCGGTCACTGACCATTAACAACAACAACAACAACCACATCAAGAACTGGAAGATCAAGCTATTGAGGTCAGTTCAAGCTCAGCAAGTGTAGCCCATGAAGAAGTAAATAATGATGAGATTGCTTCTCAACATCAAGAAGAAGAAGAAGAGGCAAATTACGTTGATTGATTGCCTATAATGAAGATGATCTAAGTGATACTAATATCCCTATCAGCAAGAGTTATCTGGTTGCTGAATACAACAAGCTTGTTCTAAAGTCTAACAATAGAAAGCAAAGAATTCAAGAGTTGAAGGGAATGATGAAAATAAAAGATGATCAGCTGATGAAGCAAGAATCAAGTCTGAAAAGATTGAGGGAGAACATTCAGAAAACAATGAATTGATTGATGCATTGCATGAGCTAGTTAAAGAACTTAAAGTCTCAGCAAAGAATGAGAATATGAAAATAAAAACCTAAGGCTAAAGGTTGATCAAATGAATGAGTCTCTCTATGATCAATCAGCTTTGTTGAGAAGAAAAGAAGAAGAGATTGATCAGATGAAGATGAAGATATCTGCTATTGAATCAGAGTAACTAAAGAAACCTGCTGAAACTTCAAAGCAACTTTTGCAATACTCAAGAAAAAGGAAGTATTTGAGTTCAACAAATATATAAAAAATCAATATTAAAGAGACACCCAAGAAGTCAAGGCATACGTATTTAGAACACACTCCTTCAGTGGATGTGTCACCATTAAAGCAAGTAACTCATGATGAAGATGAAACTGAGAGTGATGCTGAATGGAAAGAGCTGATTGAAGATGAATCTAACAAAGCTCAAGAAGAATCAAAGACTAATGTTATTCTTACAAAAAAATACATTATGGAAGAGAGGATCGAGTCATATGTGTTTATGACACTGATCAATCATGGGTTCCTATTTGACATGGTTGAAATAATGAACTTGACTGATATGAAAGATATGCTGAAAGAGTTTGAGCTTGCTAGGTTCATAATTCCAAATTGTGACTATGAAGCATTAACCACTTTTCAAGCCATTCGGAAAATCAAGAAAGATCTAGGTCACCGTAATACAACAAAACTGAGCAAGTACAATATGGTATGTTGGCTACAAGGTCACAACTATAAGGGTCATGAGCTTAAAGGAAGAAGTATTGTTGAGCTGAGAAGAGTGATGGAACATGTAATGTCTGTTGAACTTGATACTGGAGTCAGATTCAGAACTGAAGCTATACACCCATCTTATGAGCAACAAAGCAAACTTTCTACTCATCCTATAACTATTGAATCTAAAGATCAGCATAAAGGAAAAGAAAAACTCATCGGAGAACCAAGAGTAGTCATTCCTGGAAAAGTGTGGCCATTAGGAACAACAGTCAGAGAAATCACAGAGAAGAAGTCTACATAATAGAATGTTTGACCATATTACTAGTCCATCCTCTCTAGAAGACAACAGAATCATGGCATGAAAATATGATCAAGAATGGGACTGTGCTATAATCAAGAGGAATCTAGAAGAATTGAATACTTCCATGATGTAGAAACATTACTGATCATCTCAAACTATCCAATCCATCCAAGAGGACGAGACTTTTCTGTATTAGTGGGTAGGATGAAAACAAGATTTGTAGATGATGTACTGAAGGAGGCTAAGAGGGAAGATGTTGAACATAAGAAAAGACTTCAAAAAGGAAAAAGATCAAACATCAACTCCTATACTATGGTTTATGATGAACTCTTAAGGAGGGTTGGATACTCGAACAGAAAAATAGCAACCATCAAAGTCATAGCAGGAAATCAATACACTATTCCCATAACTGAGTGGGGTATGTGGAGAAGATAATAGAACTGGTGCTACTAAGGAATGCTGAGGGGAAGAAAGGTGAAAAGATAAGAATTTTTGACCCAGAAGAAGTCAAACTGCTACACCCCAGCTATACATCATACCTGCATGAGAAGTTCTTTCCAAAGTTATGAGATGAAAGATCACATAATGACCTATGTTTATATATGCACATGATTCAAGTGGTGGATAAACTACATGCGAGAGCATACAAAAGAAGAAGACATGATGCTGGGCTGCTGAAGGAGCCAACATTGAAGAAGTATTAGAATTAAGAATCTCATAGGAAGATGAGCTCGAGATTGTGCACAATGAAAGTGTAGTGGAAACACTCACCACTGAAGAAGACATTTTGGGCCTATGTTTTGAGACTCTGCAAAGGATATGCAGAATGGAGATCAAGTACAAGTACGATGATCAAAAGGATGCAGTATCATACTTCATTAAAAGGATGGTGGAAAGATTGAATGAACTTTAAGTTTTGAAGAACTGATTACAAGTATCTAAGCCTAAGGGGGAGTATTGTTAGGTCTAGGACCAGTAGATCTAGTCCATTTTGTATAGGCTTAGTACTTGATTTAATATATGTAATGAATGGTTCTAATTCACTATTGTGTATTCATTATATATATAGGTTAACCCATTTATATATGTGTTGATTTATGTATAGTTGTAGGTACAAACAATATACTTGGTCAATTTCTGAAATTGACCAAGTGTAAGAAACACTACGGATGAACATTTTGTTCTTCCGTAGATATGTTTCTTACAAGTAAAATTACATGCGAAGATCTTTTGCAGATGAACAACTAGATCTAAAGAACAATTCTACTTCAGAAGAACAAAACATCTTCGGAAGAACAAGATTGCTTCGATAGAACAAGACTTCTTCAGAAGAACAAGACTGCTTCGGAAGAACAAAACATCTACGGAAGAACAAGACCGCTACAGAAGAACAAAACATCTATGGAAGACACTATTCCTGCGGAGTCCAAACACTTGTATAGTACAAGTGTTACAAGTCAACAAGTCAACAAGGCAGTTATATGAATCCTAAGAAATCCCATGATTCCTTAACAAAAACAATTCAAATCCCAAGAGATCCGGTGTTTCCTATAACAGAAACATCATTGTCTATATAAATGGATCCTAGGTTTCAAATCAAGTGGCTTGAGCGGCAACAACAATAGCAATACGACAATTCCACAAACAGCAAACATCACATCAAATCTCACAATCAAACCCTAGCAGCCGTCCCATCATTCATCACAAAATTTAATATCATTCATTCATTATTTGTAATCGTTAACATCTTTTAATGAAATACACATTATTCATTATATGTGTTTCTGTTAGTGTGTTCTTGAATATTTATTGATATCAAAATTTACTACAAAATATTTAAACCAAGCCAACGTTGATTCCGCAAACGTTGACTTGCCTTCAACCGAAACTAATAATTCCTTATTTCGATCTTGGACTCACATCTTCTGATGTGCAAATTCTTCATCCATATTACTTATTGGGATTGGGGAGAATTTCAGCCGAACAACCATCAACCACCACTTGAATTTGCATGTATGGTCCTTTCAGGGTCCAATAATACTCCCCTAAGGATTATACAACCTATGTACTTCATGGGTATGATGTTGGATGAGGTTGTGAAGATTTTGTTGAGTCTTCAGCAGCGGAGGAGGAATCACTGGTTTTGCCAGAGAAGGATCCAGAATAGCCTTGATCATGTTAACAAAATCATTGGCTCTAGACATCATTTCTTTGTTCAGCACATGGATCTTCATTTGACTCATTTTGTATATGGCTTCAATGGGAAGCTTCTTCAAAGAAATGGGTTCCCTTATTGACACAATAGACAACCCATGTCCATGGATCAACAGAGCTCCTTCCACATCAACCTCCAACTTCACAATGTTACCCAATTGCAAGGGAGTCTTCTTTTTCTTTCTTTTCTCACTTTCGGCTATTTTTTTGTCATAGGCCATCTTGAGGATTTTGATGCACTTAAGGAAGAACTGCATATCAACTTCTCCAAGCTTGTTGTTGATTTCTCTGAAGTGCATTGTGTAGATATAATGAATGTAGTATTCATCTAATAACCTCACTTCATATCCACCGATTAGTCTGATTTTAGCACCTCATTTCCTCCTCAACTCCTTTCAATAACCAACCTATAAGTCTTCTCAATATAGAAGACATTAGATATTGATTTGAATGTAAGTACATGCCACCATCTTCCTTTTAAGAGATTATATAGGTTTCACCTTCAGCTCAGGGAACATTACATCTTTAGCATCATTTGTTCATTTGTCTTCTCTAAAGGGTATTCAAATAACCTGTCTTTCCTCATACATATTGCTTTCAATGATTTAAAGTTGTCAGCCATATTAAACATCTTCAAAATGTCTTCAAACTCATACCCACTGAATATAACTTTATTGTTTATCAGTTCCAAGTAGCAAGTTCCTTCAAGTCATGTATGTGTAAGGAGTTCACTAGAGTAGTGTACTCTATGAAGAACTGAACTAGTCCTGAGATTCTCTTGATCATGAAGATATTCCAATCATTATCATACTTCAAGGCGATGATTTTCTGATCAACTTTTCCCTGTGGAGTAGATACACCTTTATCATCTCTACACTGGTGAGTCCTTCTTGAAGCTTTAGTTCAGATGGCTCTACAAACCACTCAAAGTTCCTATGAAGTACATATGCTAGAGAGTCATGATCTCTGTGAGTGAGTTGGATGTCTTGGGCTGAAACCCTTGATCTTGGTTTCTTACTTGCTATCTCTTCTTCAAGCTTTCTCAATCTTTCCGTCATTTCATTTATCAATTTCAACATTGTAGCATTTAGAGAGTTAGTTTTCATGTTTCACAACTTCCTTTTAGTATAGATTTGCTCAGATAGATAATCCTTCATCTCCTTTTCAGTCATGTTATAGGGATCATGATATAGAGATGGTAGAGTTTTAGCCTTTTTGGTTTTGGAGATAAAGGGAACTATAGGTGACTTGGTTGCTTGAGTCATTTCATACTCAGTCACATAAGTGTTGGAACTTGTATGCCCAGACACATAGAAGGATGATGTGGTTAGTACGTTATGATCCAAGTCGGGTCATACCCAATAACAAGCTAAACAAACACCAATAAATATTTATTTGTTGATGAGATCATACAAATAAATATTGACACCATTTTATAAAATAGGTTTTCTAAAACTTTGCTTTTGTAAAAGAACAATATTATGTGGATAAATTATTCATCAGATATTATTTGTATCATTATTTAAGTGTGTTAATAATAACAAATATAGTGTGTTAATGTTATAAAATTAAAAGAATTTTTAATTTTATAATCTTATGGGTTTAAGAGTGTTAAATTTTGTAAAATAAAATGGGAAGGAACCCATTTTAATGTGTGGAATTCGGCCGCCCCTTGGGGTTTTGATTCCCTTTTAGTCTTTGTTTAATACAAGACTTTATATACTAACTTGCACTCTTCCCCTAATACACACTTTCTCTCTCACACATGCAATTGGTCTCTCTTCTTCTTCTACTTGCTGAAAAAATCGTTTTTGGCTAAACTTGAAGCTCACATTTTCTGATTTTTGGGTTTAACAAGAAGGATAAGAGACTTGGTGTTCTACTACCTAACAAGTTAGGCGTTTTCTAAGTCTTGTGGGTATACAAACTTGAGGCTTTCTTTCTTGGGGGCTGGACATTCAAGAGCATCATCATCTTCATCTCATCTATATTTCATGATCTGTTCTTGAAAGGTAGTTTCAAGAACACCCTATGGTTGCATTTTCGTTTTTGATAGCATGTTATTTCACATATATTAATGATCCTTTTTTATGGGTTTTGTCTTTGGCTTAAATCGTTAAAAAGTTCAGATTGTTAAACATACTTTAAGCCTTATATCCTCTGTGTTTTTTTATTGTTTAAATGGTTAAACTAGCTTTGATTAACATGTTGCAAAACCCAACAATGGCATCTAGAGCCGGTTATGTGGAATATGTGCTTCAAAAGTTCTTAAAAAGTTGGTTTTCATGGACTTTTTCACCTCATTAGGGGCTGTTTTGTTGTGGATGATTGAATCCCTTATGTTTCAAGGTTTTATCTTACATGATTTAGTATAAACCTTGAAACATTAACATCAAATGATTGATTTTGTTGTTTGGACAAAACCCTAAAGTTTTGGTTCATGTTGGCCAGAACTTTAAGGCTATTAAAAGGGGTTCATAGTTGTTCTTGAATGTTGTATATGATACATATTTTGGTGCATAACATAGCCTTGACCTTATGTGTTTTGGATATGGTTGATTGTGGTTTGTCATGTTGGTTTTGATTCTTGAAAGGGTTGTAAACGTTTTGTTTGTATTTTGGGTTGTAATTTATTTATTAATTGGTTATGTAATAAATAGATTAGGTGCATTTCTTTTATTAGAAAAATCGTATTAGGATATGATTTTGTAAAGGAAGATGCACAAGATGAAGACCCAAAGAAGGACACAAACGACATGGACACTTGAAGCATTTGGATGTGGATTCAAGTGGGAGTTCATGGAGACATTTTGATGTCTCATTGTTAACTCTTAGGAAAGACCTAATGACAACACTTGTGATGCCAACAAGTGTAGTCAACTTAGCTGCTATGGTTATGAACTTATGTTTGCCTTATTATGCTTGTTTGGTTGTTTGTTGTATGCTTGTTGGTTGATATTTGGATATCCATAACAAACTCATTAACAAACTTAACAATCTGAAAATTTATGGTTCTTTATCATTAAGTGATTAATAAAAGGTTATTAAAAGGATTAATGATTTTAATAAAAGGGGTTTTATTAAAAGTGAACCATAGGGTACCTTGTAATTGAAAGCATGCAAATATAAGGTACATGGAGTTTTCTAAACTAGTATTATGAAAACTTAAAATTCTTTTATAAACAAGTTTAACACCATCCTTTTGCACAACACTTGAGTCACTTGGAAACTCTTAATGGGATAAAGGTCACCTAACCATTTTGAGGGAACTTGTGATTTGAGGTGGGGATACCATATTTGTGGGATAAAGGTCACCTAACCACTTATGATGGAAAACTCACATGTGTGTGGAAGTAGGGTAACTTGATTTGCAAACCATGTTTAATGGATCACCTACAATGTGGTTTACAAAGGTGTTGATGGGATAAACTTCCCGACTACACATCATGTGTAAGTCGATCCCATACCTTAGAATTTGCAAACGATTGCAATTGTCAAAACATTGACTACCTTGTTAATTTAAATAATTGGATAAAGGTCACCTAACCACTATTTAAATCTAACTTTATGCTCCAAGTCAAGTCATACCTAACTTCTCTTCTTCTTCAACCATTCCTTCATAGGTCATTCCAAGCACTTCATCATCATCCTAACCATGATTGGCAAGGAACATTGCCTAGACCATCAAATCATCAATTTGAGCTTTCTCCACCGTCTCTTTAACTGAAGATTTATCCTTTTGTAACACCCGAATATGTTTTTTAAAAGTTAAGAGAGAAAAATAAAGTGAAGAAAAAGAAGGAAAATAAATAAGACCCAAGTCTCGGGGTAAAAGTGTCCAAAAGGATAAAATGTTTGAAAAGTTGGTGATAAAGGTGGCATGGCCGCCCATCACCCTTTCTACACAAAATTTTCGTATTTTAGAGAGAGAGAGTAGCTGGAAGCAGAGAACTCTCGGTTTTGAAGATAAACTAGGAAGAATTCGAATTCAAGGTAAGAATTCATGTTTTTATTGAGTTCTTAACCGGTTATGTTCTCGGGTTTATGCTTATGTGTGTTTGTATGTGTTCGGGTATGTTTTAGTGTGTTTCTAGACGGTTCAATTAAATTTGAAAACAGTTAGGATCATCTATTGAAGGAAATACTAACTAATATACGTGTATAGAGAATCAAATAGTGCAGAATCCTATTTGATTCGCAATCCAATGAGCGAGAACGCATGTAGAAACAGTTATGGATTGAATGTAAATGTTAAGAATGATTGGTAATCGATCTAGTGTGATCTATGAACTTGGAACAGGTTCTTAGATGTCTCTGGATGGCTTGGGTACGATTTAGTATGTAGGTTTTCGAAGTGTTTTGTTTTTCCACAATTTAAGTGGTATTTATAGGATAGGTTTCTCATTCGGGCGACTGAACAATTTGTATGGTTCAATCGTGCGATTGAGTCATGCGGTTGATCCATTCGCACGACTGAGTGTTCAGTCGTGTGACTGAGTCAATCTCATGTTACAATCATGCGACTGATCCAGTCTCCTAGTTCAATCGTGCAACTAGTTCATTAGTATGAAGTTGTTCATGCATATGATCCATTAGCATGGGCAAATCGCATGAGGACTTCATTGATTAAGTTTGAATATATTTCACAATCATTATTTGACTTAGATTTATTCAAACAACCACCAACCTATATAGTTAGTTCAATAAGCATTATTACATACCAAGCAATGAAATATTCAACATTATAAGTACAACCACATATTGTATTTCATTAAGTACCACATTCAATTACATATGTGTAAGACAATAAAGACATTTTACATTAAGCTTAGAAACTAAGGACACATGTATCCACAAACTCCCCCTTGGACCTAGTTTCATCTACCATCTTACATTCTTCATATGCTCCTCATACTTCTTGTACTTCTCCTCTTTTGTGACTCCTACATGTATATCAAAAGCAAAGCAGAGTCGTATCACATTCTAGATTTGGAGAGCTTGTACAATATCCTGCGAGTCATAGAACAATGGCCACTTGTATAATGTGTAAACATCATCAGCCGACAAGTTAGTGAGCCACATGGGATCAAACACCCTGATAGTTTCCATACTACCATTTCTATTCAACACTATGACTGACTTGCCTGTTCTCCAATCGTAGTACCACCACTTGAAGTATGGAGTGAAGTCCTGTGGCATTTCCCTTAGAGGGATTCTAGACATCGTGCGCGGAGGACTCCACTTCAGCACTATTTTTGGTTTCCCAGTTATGGCATCAAGTTCAGATCTATTGATATACCTCGTTCATTGTTGAGGCTTGAAGTTGACCCACCGGGTGTGGTACTCTCTCTTTAAAGTTGCTTCAAACCAGCCTAACATCTTATGAGGGTCAGCATATAGCAATTTCAATTTTGCTAGCTGGTTAAGCTCAAAACCTGGAAGAGTCTTCAGATCATGTGGGAATCTAAAGTACTCGATCCCTTCTCTCTTTTAATAGCATAGACGTTAAGATCTTCAAAATAGGCTCACACTAAAATTTTTCCTGACACCTTGTGATGCTTCTTCACTTTATAGAGTTTGGTGTAGACATTTGACTTTGGAGCATTGCGCTACGCTCTAATTTCTACAAAACATGCAGCCCATTCAGCCTTTCTGATATTGACATTAACATCCGAGGCTTGGGCCTTGTCTTTCTTCTTTTCCGACTCTTGCCCCATCTTATCTAGAGTTTCAAAAGTATCACTAACAAGGGAGTCACCCAGATTGGGAATTATATTTCCCTCCTTGAGCAGTGAAGTCTTCAATCTCAATTTCATTGACATCATTAAGCTCATCATCACTGCCAATGTCCATTGTAGGAGCATCCTTCATGATCTTGTCAGGATTCAATCTAAACATCTCAGCAAGTTGCTCATGAGTAAGGTCATGGATAATCTCCCCTTCTTCAAGAGTGTAACTCACAGATCTCCTGACTATCCCTTGCACATAAAGTATCATCGTGAGTTGAGACATGATTTGTTGAAGGGGGGCAACGTCATACTCATCTTGTTGAGATGTGTGATTTGCTTGATTTAAACAAATAAACATATCATGCATTAGTCAATAATCAAAACAGAAACACATTACAAAATATAAACATTATTACATTGGTTTGATACAATATTCAAATACATATGATTTTAAATGACAAACAACTATGCATTACTCTTGTCTTGTACCATGTGTTCCTCTGCTGACGGGGCTGATGTAGGGGCACCTTTGTCTTGAGCTTTCTTGGTCCTCCTTTCACTTGCTGATGTGGCACCCGTAGCAGATGTATCTCATTCTCCTTTATCATCATCATCACCTGCATCAACATCATCACCTCCCTATGTATCTTCACCTTGATCATCACCATCATCATCTTCATCATCACTATCATCATCATCACCATCATCTCCATCTCTTTCTCTGATCTTTAGTGGCTCATCCTTCGAGCCCTTAAGCTTGAGCATGATTGTCTTGTTAGTAGCCTCCAACTCCTCTATCCTCTTTGCTGAGTGGACATTTTGCTCCTGGAGTTGGGACATCTCTAGGCTCTGAGCAGCCATATGTTGTGCCTGCTGCTCAATCAGCTCCGACTGCTAAGAAATTTGCTGAGATTGTGCAGCAGTAAGCTCTACTAACTGATGAATCTGAGCAGTCTTCTTCTCATCGGCTGCTAACAGCTTCAGCACCATACGGTTCAGTGCTGAGAGTTGTTCCTCTACCCCACTGGGAGGTAGAGACGATCCAGATGGAAATGTGGGGTAAGAAGATGATCCTGCTTGGTGGCTAGAGGTGGTGGTGGTGACAGTGGTGAAGATTGGGCGTGGTGGTGGATGAGCTGTAGTGGTGGTGGATAGGATGTGGTTAAGTGGTGGAGTGTGTGTGGGAGTGGTGTGTGAGGTAGTAGAGGTGGTGGTAGGTGGTGTGGTAGCAGTGGTGGTGGTAGTAGTGGAAGGTGTGGCTGAGGTAGTGGCTATGGTGGTAGATAAGGTCAAGGTGAACTTCAATCTCTTCCCCTTTTGCCATGGGGTTGTGCCATCCTCTTCTTCCTTGAGCCTCTAGGCACAGAGGCTCCCCCTTGGCTGCTGGGTGGGTCGAGGCATATGTGGGATCTGAATCAGCAGCAGCATCCCGGACTCCCGTGGGCCTCCACCAACCACCCTCAAACCTCTCTCCGTGGCAACTACCCCGCTGCCCACAGTCCTCGTGAGAGGCTCTTCATCAGTCTCGGCCTCCTCATCTCGAGGACAAAAGTCCTCGTGAAAGCTGGAAGTAGTGGCATGTGTAAGAGGTGGAGATGTAACATGGGTAGTGGGGCCCCTAGCAGAAGCGGGCCTAGAGTCTCCGTCGGTGTCACCATCATCGTCATCGGAGTCATCAGATGGGAGAGCAATCTGCTTAACATCTGAATCACTCTCCTCATGGCGCCACTTTTGCCTACCTGGCGCCACGTAATCAGCCTTGGTCAGATGCCTGAAGAGTCTCTTCACAAGGGGCTTGACTTCCTTCCCCCTGTTGACTTTCATACAGCCCAAGGTAGTGTCATCCGTAATCTCCAAGGATATAGCATCATGGCTCTCCTTGGGCAAAGCAGGCAGCTTCTCATTGATGATCATCTGCAAGAATCTAGGGTATATGCAGAATCCTTCCTTGCCCTTTGCCTCTAGGTTCTCTATCAGATAGGCAAAAATCATACTGGAGAAAGTGAAGAGGTGGTTGAGTACTAGTGCCACATATGCATTCTGGATCTGCTCAGAGAGGTCATCAAACCCACCCCTCCTTGACGCCATGAATTTCAGAATCACATGTGCCAAGTACTTTAACTAGGGATACAGGTTGCTTTTGTTCAGCACACCTGCGTTTATGTCCCCAGCGTACTTCATCTTGAGGAAGCACCGTGTAACCGTCATAGGGTGTAGCCTGGTCGGGTGATCTGCATCGTCACCCAAATCGAGTATTGGACGAATATCAGCTGCAGTCACCTCGATATCATGCCCAAAAATGGTCACCCAAGCCTTAGGTCAGTGCCATTGCACAGCAGAGAGGCGGCAAACAACAATAAATTCTAGAATATATAGGTTATGCTTATTCTCATGTCAGTGCCACCGCACAACAAAGAGGCACACAACCAATTTTCTTGTTTGAGCAATTTTACTCTTTTTGCACAAATCTCACCAATAACATAGGTTATTAGTTTGATTGATTTTGCATTTTTTTCATCAAGTGCTTTTGCTCATATTTTGGTCATACGCACACATTTATGGCATTTATTCAGCTCGTCATCCCTTATTGGAATTTTATTGATTGTGCTAACCAGGGATAAGATGATAACCCATAGCTTGTCGAACAACTTAGTTTAATCTTGAGATGACCAACAAGGTCTAATCATATATTGTGTTGAATCTACTGGCGTATCATCAGTGGTCTAGCAACCTCTATGTCTACTTTCTTTGTGTTACCTTGGTAGTAGCTAGTTTAACTATCATTTTTCCTTTTATATTGCTCAGACTAGAAAGACTTATACTTTAAATTTTGCATCTTATTCAATTTAAACATTTAAAGTCCCAAGTGGTTTGTTCTTGTGTACTATCATTTTCCAAAGTTTGAATCAGTGCACAAATATGATCGTAAAGCTTACCTCTCCTCCTCCCTCGTTGTTTTTTTGTTTTTTTAATTGTTACTTTCTAAACCTATTCTCCCCTTAAAATTCTAAAACCGTAACCGATTTGCATATTCAGGATTTTACTACGCAAAGAAATCACATCAATTTATTAACTACTTAAAATAAATTAGATAAATAAATAAAATTAAAAGAAAAATGGACTATATGCATCGGACTACACATGGTCATCTTCAGGAATTACATCACTTTTCTTTTAACGTCGTTGACCTCTAACAAATATAGAAAACATGGTTAATCAAAAGCCTTTGTATAGAGGTCAGCATGTTGAAAATCAGTATTTATTTTCACCACATCAATTAGGTTCTTTTCAAAACAATCACGTATAAAGTGATATTTTATTCCGATGTGTTTAGTCTTAGGATGTTGGACCAGATTTTTAGTTACTGCAATTGCAGCAGAGTTATCAACAAAAGTAGGAGTATAAGAGAAATTCAAACAGTAGTCCCGCATTTGCTGTTGAATCCATATGATTTGTGAACAGCAACTTGCAGCAGCAACGTATTCGGCTTCGCAGGTTGACAAAGCAACCGAGGTCTACTTCTTACACTACCATGTCACTAATCTCCTCCCAAAGAATTGACATCCTGCTGATGTAGACTTGTAGTTCATCTTGTAGCTGCCGTAATCCAGTCACTATATGCCGTAAGCACGAAGTCATCGTCATGAGGATACCACAACCCTAGTGTTGGTGTACCCTTCAGATAACGGAAGATCCTTTTGACCCCTATCAAATGGTTAACTTTTGGCTTTGCCTGATATCTTGAACATAGACATGTAGCATACATGATATCAGGTCTTGAGGCAGTGAGGTACATTAGAGATTCAATCATTCCTCAGTAAATGGTGGCATCTACCATATCACCATCCTCGTCGGGTGCTACATCATGGTTTGTAGCAAGTGGAGTCCGAGCTGCGGAAGCATTCTCCGTGTCAAACCGACTGAGAATATATCCTACATACTTGGTCTCATGTAGAAAAATTCACTTAGGTGTCTGATCCACCTATAACCGAAGAAAGAACTTCATCTCTGCTATGGCACTCATTTCAAATTCAGCCTTCATTACTGCTTCAAACTCTTTACTTAATTCTTCGTTCTTGGAACCGAAGATTATGTCATCTACATAAATTTGGACCAAGAGTAAATCACCATCCTTTTCTTTGATAAACAGTGTGCAGTCAATAACACCTTTATGAAACCCATGTTTCACAAGGTGAGTGGAAAGTTTCTCATACCAGGCTCTAGGTGCCTGATAAAGCCCGTATAAAGCCTTGTCGAGTTTGTAAACTCTATCCCGATGATAAGGATCCTCAAATCCCTCGGGTTGACTGACGTACACTATCTCTCGGATTTCACCATAAAGGAATGCACTCTTCACATCCAGTTGATAAACTTTAATTTTCATATACGATGCATAGGCAAGGAAGATACGGATGGCTTCCATTCTTGCCACGGGTGCAGACACTTCATTGTAATCTATTCCCTCAACTTGTCAAAATCCTTGAACTACAAGTCGAGCCTTGTTCCTAATGATGACACCTTGGTCATCTTTCTTACATTTCAAGACCTATTTGGTGCCATTTACCTTAGCACCTTTAGGTCTATCTACCAGTGTCCATACACCTAGCTTCTTGAACTGAAGAAGTTCTTCTTGCATGGCACTGACCCATGCCTCATCATTTAGGGCTTCACTCACGTATTTTGGCTCGAACTGAGACACAAAGCAACGATAAGCACCATCGTGAAGGTACCCTTTCTCCAATACCGAGGCATAATCAGCTGAATACAGCTGATTTCTTATCGAAACTCTTGATCTTACATCCCCAATGACATTGTCCAGAGGATGATAGACATTTAGGCATGATCCAGGAGTGGTGGGAACAGCTACCTCAGGATCAAGATTATGAACATTTGGTTCAGCATCTGAGGCAGTAGGGGTGTGAGGTTCCAAAGACTCAAAGGCATCATCGTCAGATGCTTGTGGACTTGTAGTAGGAGGAACCTATTGCTCCTGAGTGTCCTGATCATTCTCCACGGATTCATCATCAGAGGAAGAGTCACTTACCTCGCGTGCTCCCCCTGAGTTGGTAGATGAATAACCTTGTGAGCCAGATGATGTAGATTCCTGAGATGGTGTGTTTAGAACATCATACATCATCTTTGCTGCTAACTCATCATCAGACATTGATAGAGGGATGTTGAAGGACTTGAAGAATCCATCATAGTCGAAAAAGAAGGCAGGACCTTTTCCAGCTTGTGGGGTGGCGTATCTTTGAACGTCCACGTTACACCACACTTCTACTTGACCCGTCGAGTTGTTGTAAACTCTCTTTTTCGGTATGTTGTATCCTAGAAAGATACCTTCTTCAGCCTTCTCACTAAATTTTCCCTCCTAAGTCTTCTTTAGTAGGGTGCACGGTGCGCCAAACAGCTCGAGATACTCTAGATTAGGTTTACGTCATTGTAGTAACTCGTAACACGTCTTGCCATGGCATTTAACTACCAGAACTCGATTTAACGTGTAACACGCATTTGCAACTGCCTCATTCCAGAATTGTATAGGCAGTTTTGAGTCTGCTAGCATAGTCTGTGCAGTCTCTATCAAGCTCTGATTCTTTCTTTTAGTAACACTGTTCATCTGAGGAGTGTAGGCAGAAGTGAACTGGTGCACAATTCCCTTTTCCTTCAGTATGCCTCCATCCATTGGTTCTTGAACTCGGTTCCGTTGTCTGAGCGTATTGTCGTATCTTCAACTTGTATAGGGACTCCAGTGTAGTTACTAATTCCTTGAATGACTCAAATGTTTTGGATTTGGATTTCAGAAACATTACCCAAGAGAATCTTGAGTAGTCATGAGTAACTACATAGCAGTACAAGTCGCCTGCATGCTTCTTGTACTTACTGGACCAAATAGATCCATGTGAAGATTTCAAGAGGAAGTTCGATGAAATGAACTTTCTTTTCCTTATCAGACTTCTTCGTCTATTTTCCCTTCTTGCATGCAAAACAGAAATCAAGAAGTTGGAAGTTTTTGACATTAACTCCTCTCACGAGATCATTCTGGATCAAGTGATTCATCTTCCGTTGATTATATGTCCCATTCTCCTATGCCAGGAGATGGAATCCTTCTCAGTAGCTGTTGACAAGAAGCACTAAACTTCATGATCCATTGTGGAGGCCTTTGATAGATCCAAGACATAAAGGTCCTTATATCTTGTGGCAGACATTAAGACTTGGTCCTCCAGGATCACATAGTTCTTTTTCAGGAAATAGCACTTCTGGTTGTCAAATACTACCTTAAAACCTTTATCACAAATTGGGATAAAGAAAGAAAGTTATTCTGAAGTTGTTGAACATAGTTTACCTTGTCAAACTTCACTTATTGATTCCCACTTCCCTTGAGCTGTGATAAACCCTCATTTGTTTCCTGCAAATGAAACATGGACTCCTTTTATTTGTTTGACGTCTGATAAGAGAGACCGGTTCCCTGTCATGTGCCTGGATGCTTCGCTAGCTATAATCCACGCGTTAGTTTCAACACTATAGCGAACACCCTGCACATTCAATTGAAAACACTAGTTCAGGTTAGGGACCCAAGCCTTTACTGGCATGGGTGTGCCAGAGGCATCACACATCATAAATTCAACCATTGACCTTTAAAGGGTGAGGTAAGCTCAGTTGTCTTCTTGTTCTCATTATCAGACATTGAGGTTGGTTTTTCTTTCCATAAGCCTGCCTTGTGTAAGGCCTGTGTGTGATAAACAGATGACTGGCTAATGGGTTGAACTTTAGGTTCACTTGCCCTTCTAGGTGGAGTTACTGAGTTCCTCTTAGAAGAACTAGGTTTTGGGTTCTGAAGTTCAACTTTCCTCCTCGGTGTCTGATAGTAAGGACAGTTAGACGCAATGGTCCATACTCTCCACAGTTGTAGCATGATCTGCTTTCGACTTTTCGATTTAACTATTTGTGTGGAGAAGTGTGTGACACACGTGTGACATTAACCTTTTTGGGCTGACAGTCTTCTTGTTTAGACGTTTTATCTTATTTAACAAAATTAATTGTTTTAACATTTTTAACATCTTTTACATTATGTTTACCTGGATTTTGACATAAAACCTATGATTGGTTAACATTACTGGTCTTTTTAGGTTTAGATTTGACAGTGGTTAAACCAGGATTTATATTAGCCTTCTCAAACTCTTTTTCCAGATTAACACAAGGCATTTTACCTTTTGCCTTTAAAGTGGCCTCCTTTTGTTTAGTACTAGATTCATTTGATTTACATGTGGAATCTAGATCACTTACAAGAGGAGTGGACACCACATGATCCTTGATTGGATTGTTATTGATTGGTTTACTTTTTGAATTCATCAAGATCTCATGTCGTGGCGGAACCACTTTATAACCCAATCCCTCCCCGTTGTTACGCTCTCTCAATAAGTGTTGAACAATATGAGATGAACTTGTCAAACTATGCAATTTTTGCTTTAATGAATTAACTTCTATTTCTAAAACTGCCTTTTGTTTCTTAGTGTCTTCTAGGGAGTTAAGATAGAGCTTAATGTCCTTTGATTGGTTAAAAGCTACAACTTCGGTTTCCTAAGTTGTTTGTTCAACAGTTCTATCTTTTCTTTATAACTATGCTCATTTGGTTTAAGGATTCTGTTAGCTTCAGTGCATAGTTGCAAGTCCTTTACTAAGTTATCATTATGATCTAATAACCTAGCAAATTTTAAATCTATGCTTTCCCTAAATTTATTACTATCAGAATAAGCATGATTATTGAAAAGTTGGTAAGTAGTACTTACCTGACAGGGTTCTGATGAATCAACCATCAAATCAGAGACTAGTGTTTCTGGTTTCGGTGATTCTGATGTTGTTGTAGATTTCCCTTCTACAGGCATGTAATTGACCACTGTTGCAGTGTCTTCGGTGCTTGACATCGCGAGTTCCATTGCAATATCTCCTTCACTTGCTTAATCATCATCTAAATCTTCAACACTAGCAATGTTGGATTCTCCTGGTGAAACAAACCAAAATCCCCAGTCCTATCCTTCATCATCATGAGCAGTCAAGGCTTTAGGATCCTTGCTTGACGATGTAGGACTGCTAGTTGGTTTATCCTGACGATAGAAGGATGAGAATGGATTCCCGTTTCTAGTTTTCTTGGGCTTCACACACTCACGTTTGAAGTGCTCCTTTTCGCCACAGTTGAAACAGCTCACCTAGGTCTTGTTGAAACCAAAGGTAATGTCCTTAGTTGCAACCAAGTTCTGTCTGGTTTTCTTGATAAACTTCATAGCTCTCCAAACAGCACTTGCTAAGGCCCACATAATATCCATCCTCTCCAGCTCTGTCTCGTCCACCTGCTCGTAGTCCTCATCTGCCAGATGACAGTGCCCAATTTTTCCCACAATTAGTCCATCGTAGGAGTGGACTACTGCTGCTAAGAGATCCATGTGCTCTTTACCTACCTCAACTGTCACATTATTGAAATTCTTGGTCTTTAGTTTTGCAGCATTGGCTTCAGGTACTATGTATTGGGTACCAGACGAACCTGACGTTTCTTACCCTGAAGTAGAGGTTTGAGAGAGACCAGCTGAACTTGACACAAAAGTCATCTGAAGTGGTGCTCCAAATGTTTTGGCTTGTGGAGTCGCGTTGTACAGTGCCAGATTCTGATCATAGGAAGACTTTTAGGCTTAATATTTCATCCTTAGCTCTTCCTCTCTCAGCTTCAGAATGAAATCATTTATATCTAACTTCGTTAGCATATCATTCTGTCTAAGATTGGAGACAAAGGAAACCCATTTCTCTGGCAATCCATTTGCAAAGTTTGACACTTTGTCTTCCATAGACATCATTACTCCATGAGTGTGCATCTCACTCATCAACTGTGTTAAGATCAGTGATCTAAATTTGATTAATTAGAGAGTATTGCAGCGGAGTACGAACAACGGATTAAACAATTCACAAGAACACAATTGATATTCAATGTAATAGTAAATGGTTATAGAAAAAGAGTATTCTGCAAAAGAGATATTTCATTCATACGCTTTCGTGATGGCTCAATGTCACACTTTACAATTAGGTCAACATTCCTTATATAGGATATGTGACGTCTGCTGATGTCACTTGATAGTGACATCTAACAGAATTATTCAAACTACTGAAACTATGCAAACTAATGAGAATGTTCTTAACTACTGATTACATCTCAGAGAATTCTTAAGTACAAAAACATAAAACTACTGAAACTAAACTACTGAAACTATAACTACTGAAAAGTAAATTACAAGTACTGAAAGGAAACCATCACAACTACTGAAGTTGATCACTTCAGCTATTGTGACAACTACTTATCACTTTGGTCTTTAGTCTTTGTCTTCAGTCTTTGTTCTTCAGACTTTGTTCTTTAGACTTTTACTTTTAGACTATGTCTTCAGCTGATAGCTTCAGACTTTGTCTTCAGTCTTTGTTCTTCAAACTTTTACTTTCGGACTTTGTCTTCAGCTGATAGCTTCAAACTTTGTCTTCAGTCTTTGCTTTCAGACTTTGTCTTCAGCTGATGTGATCTTCTTCAGCAGTTGTAATGTCTGTGGGACTTAGAGGTTTTTCTGATCAGGCTCATTGGTTCTTTTGGTCCAACAAACTCCCCCTGAACCAATGCAGCCAAAACCTCTAAACTTATTGATGATCCCACTCATTCTTGGCAGAAACACCCTCTTGATCAGCTTCAGAGTTAATCAGTTAGCACAGGCCAGGAAAAGGTTTCTAATCATTTGATTGGCTAAGTTGGAAGGGAACTCTGTTTTGGGGAAACTGACCACAGAGTCTTATCCCAACCAGTGAACCTAATTCCCATGAATGAGTCTATAAGACTCACTAGCATAGGCCTCAAGGAGAACAACTTGTTCCTCCTTGGTGAGTTCTTCTGCTTCTCTTCGAAGAAGAACTCTAGGCCATAATACTCAGACAGTATCTCACTGTCTTTCCTTTTTTAGCTCCACAGTTGTTATCTCTCTATAAGCAAATTCATCAGGGTGAGAGCCTTCAAGCAACAACTAGAGTTCACTCTTCTGAAGATCTTCAAGTCTTTTGTATAACAACCCCTTCTTGATCATTTTGTTCTCAAGAATAGATTGAGGGGTTGTCTTGGATTTGTGAGCTCTCTTGAATTCTTCAATGATTTCCTAGGGTGAGAGTACCATGGCCAATGTAATTGCAGCATTCAAGGTCTTCTTCACTTGGCCATGATATCTACTTGGTATATTCTTCTTATGAATTCTAGAACTTACCCTGGGGTCTGGCTAGATCCGCACTACTTCTTTTTGATGTTGAAAGGTATGTCTAAGAGTGTACAGCCTCAAAGCCTGTTTCTTCATTTCTTGAATGGATGAGGATTGAGGGAAATCCTTATCAACCATCTTGAAACTTCTCATCATGCTATTTCTGCTGTTCTGCTTCTTCAATCTTTACCTTCACCATCTGTATTTGCAAGTCAGTATCACTTGTTGACTTCTATGCTCAAGTGATTTGAGTTTGAGAACAGCAGAGATTGGCAGTCTATCATCATCATCATCCTCTTCTTCATCTTCTTCTACCCACAACACCATTCTCCTCCTTCTGGGTGCATCACTAGGTAAGGTTTGAGGTGGTTTTTAGGGTAAAGGGATTGGTTTTGTGGGTAGAGTTATGGGTGGCTTTGGTTTAGGGATAGATTTGGGAGATTTTAGACATAAGGGTTGCATTTGAGTAGGAGTGTGAGAAGATTGACTTAGCATTTTGGTGGTGAGTTTGGCTTTGGAGAGCTTTGCCATTTCAGTTCTCTTCCCTGCACCTGTTTCATCCGGTGCTTCAATTATCAACCCTTTATTATAGCCTCTAGCAGAGCTGATCTTCTTGGTTATCTCTAGGATACTGTCTCTGGACCAGGCCTTTTATCTCTATCAATGATCTTCTAAGGTATTGGCAATGAATCTGATCATTATCTCCAATCTTTCCCTTTCCAACACACTATAACCGGCCCATCGAGTTTGAATCTCTTCTATTCCAGCTTCTGATCTCAGTGTCTAGTCTAGCTGTGTGTCATGACCTTGTCGAAAGAGCTGATCTATAATTTTGTCCATGGATCTGCTGTGAGCTTCATCAGCATCTTTGACAAGATCTTCTAATGATATCTTCATCAGCTTTTGACTCAGCACTTTCTTTCTTTTATATGTGATCAGCTGTTCTGAGATCAGTGCTTTCTCCACCTCCTTCTCTTTTGCAGGTTCTTTTCATCATCAACTCTTTTTCTTTTCTTTTCTTTCCATGCCTTAGACTTGAAAGTCTCCCCCTTTTGGTTGCATGGGATCAGGGGCTTGAAAGGCAGAAGAAATTTTTGAACAGCATTATCAATGAGGAGTTGTAGATTTGATGTGATATCCTCTCATCAATGGCTTTATGCACTATGTCAGTGATGATGGGAAGTGATGAGAGTAAGGAGTTTTGAAAGATAGCAACCATCTGCTCAGAGGGGTTCTGTCCCTGAGAGGTGGTGCCAAAAGCAGTGGCTGGTGGCTCAGTTATGTGTATGGCTCAGTGTTTGGGGAACCTTCAATTGAAGGTCCCTATGTGGGGTTTGTGAGGTAGATGGACTTGGATGCTTAGACATTTGGCTAACAACTCTTGAGTCTGTTCACCTCAGTCTCAAGGATGGTATTATGGGCTAATACCATAGAAAAAGCCCAGGTCATCATCAGTTTGTGCTGAATCACCTGACCTCCTGATGGAATCAGGATGTACATGCTCTGAGTGTAGATCAGGTAAAAGCATGTGCCCCTTGTTCTTGGTACTGGGGACTTCCAGCTCAGGACTGTGTCCTTCATTGGCAGTTGCCTCTGGTAAGGTCTTATGGATGTTACCAACGTCATCCTGATCATTTGCTGAATCAGTAGAGTGGCAGCCTTACCAGATGTTCTATTCTCCATTTCTACACTTGGAGAAGTGAACATTGTAACCCTGTGCGTGGGTTATCAGAAGCATTTTGGTCCTCCCCTTAATAGTTGAGGTATTCCCAGTGATAAGTGGTTCTAGGGAGGGGGTGAGGAATGCAACTGACTCAGCACTTTAGCAACGATCAGTGTGGGCTTTGAGGGGCGGTTGCATGTGGAGATTGGTTAAAGCAGAATGCACCCGGGGAGAGAGGTGCTCTTCAATGGTAACCCTCTCAATTGAGAGAGGTTCTAGAAATGCGGGATCCCAATTATGGTTGCAACAGGATCCTGTTGAGAGGATACCTGTGCGGCTTCAGCAGGCTGAGTCTTGGACATAACGGGGGTTATAACCAGTAGTATTTCCTGCGTTGTGGTACAGGGGCATCCTTACAGGACTCATCTCCCTGAGTAGCCTTTTGGGCTTTTTGGATTTGGGTGGTGGGGACTTTGGATCTGGAAGGGGGAGGGTGGGTTCCCTTTGCTTGGGTTTTAGCATCCGGGCAACCCCTTTAAAAGTAGGGTCTGAGTTATGTCGGGGGTATACCTCAGCTAAAACAGCTGGAGCAGGGACTCCAAGACCAACAAGGCCATCAGATTGTAATTGATTCAAAATTATGGCCATCAGAAACCTGGGATAAAGTATCCATCTATTTGCCACAGGTTTCTGAGCCAGATCCTTTAGTTCCATGAACACTATCTCAGAAAAATTTAGATTTTGGCGTTCAAGATAGAGAACAATACCTGTTGCTATCGGAAAACATCTGATCCCAAAGATGTCTTTGATGCAAGGCAGACATTCACCATATGAAAGATAAGTCATTTAGCGTCATGGAAGTGCTTTTTAAGTAAGTTGTAGCACTTAAGTCGCCTTCATACCCGTTGTGGATAAAAGACATATCAGTGATGCCTTTCGGGTATTCTTTAGGATAGGTGCCATCATGCAAATTTAAGGTTTGGCTTATGATGTCAGGGGTGATGAGCACCTGTTTCTGGTTCACCAACGACTGGAGAGTGATTTGTCTATCATTCTCACCAGTTATTATAGAGACGTTGCTCAAGAACTGGGATAAGGAGTCAAGATAGATGGTAGGATTGAGAAGAAAGGTTGTTCTGTATGGGGAATCCACCATAAGATCGATGGCACTTTCAAAATTTTTCCAGAAGACCGATTTCAAAAGGTAGGCAACACAGTGTGTCGGGGTTTGAGTTTCATGGTCGCCATTGTTGAGAGAGAGAGGTTGAAAACGGCTAATGAACGATTGTCTATAAGTGCAGATATTTATAGGTTAAGAAAAGGCAGAAAAGAAAATGACTGAAAATGTTAGTGTTGGCATCAGTTGTTATGAAAATAACTGAAGACGTGGTTTTAACTATCAGATGTTTGAAAACAACCGAAGACTGGTTTTTAGTCATCAGAGTTGTGTGAAACTATGAAAACATGGTTTGTCATCAGCTGTTTAGAGTGAAACAGCAAGTTGTGCAACGACACTAAGTGAAATTCTCATGAGTAGTTTTCGTCAATTCTTAGCTTTTCAGCTGTTTCATACTGTCCTCAATACTTACTCATCAGACTTTTTAGTTGACTTCAGTTCTTTCATAGGACATCAGTACTTATCTATTTTTACTGACATCAGGAGTTATAACTATATCAGTAGTTGTAACTACATGAGTTTCGTTTAACAGAATTAGTACATATTTGTGACATGTTTACTAATGATCATCAGTACTTGTTTACTGAGATCATCAGTAGTTATCACTTATTCTGCTGCAGCATACCAAGCCTTAACACAAGGTTTGGAAAGTTGAACTATCCAAAGGCTTAGTAAATATATCTGCAAGCTCATCAGCACTAGGCACAAACTTTGGATCAATCAGACCTTTTTTAAAACAATCCCTAATAAATGGTATCTGATCTCTATATGTTTGGTCCTAGAGTGCTGGACTGGATTCTTGACAATACACAAAGCTGAAGCACTATCCATTAATATGGAGTCTTAGTCTCTGTAATGCCAGAATCCAATAATGGTTTTGAAGCCAGAGTACCTGAGATGTACAACTTGCAGCAGCAATGTACTTGCTTCAGTAGTGGATGTAGCAATAGATGTTGTTTTTACTCTGCCAAGAAATCAAAAGTTGTGTTAGGAATTGACATCCACCAGAAGTTGACTTTCTTGTTAACTTACACCCTGCATAGTCACTATCAGAAAAAGCAACTAATTGCATGAGTGTCCAGTGGAATACCAAAGACCTAGGGATTCTGTACCTTGCATATCTAAAGATCCTCTTGACTGCAATCAAATGAGACTCTTTAGGAGCAGCCTAAAATCTGGCACAAACACGTTGCAAACATAATATCTGGTCTAGAAGCTGTTAAGTACATCAAGGAACCAATCATACATGTAAAGTGTTTCATCAACAGCTTTACCTTTCTGATCTGCATCTAGTTGTGTGGTGTTGCACATGGGAGTAGAACAGGGCTTACAATTTTGTAAATCAAACTTATTCAAGAGATCTTTTGTATATTTTGACTGATGATAAAGGTCCCATCAGCCTTTTGTTTGATTTGCAAGCCTAGAAAGAACTGTAATTCTCCCATTCCACTCATTTCAAACTTTAGTTTCATTAAACTTGTAAACTCATCACACAACTGGGATCAGAGGATGCAAAAATAATATCATCAACATAAATTTGAACAAGTAGTATGCTGATCCACTTTCTTATAAAAAAAGTTTTATCTATGGAGCCTCTAGTGAAATTATTTTTAAGAAGAAAATTTGAAAGGTTTCATACTAGGCTCTAGGAGCTTGGTTCAACCCATAAAGAGCCTTATCAAGTTTATACACCCAATCAGGATGTTTATTATCCTCAAAACCTGGTGGTTGACACACATAAACCTCTTCTTTTATTTTACATATAAAAAATGCACTTTTGACATCCATTTGAAAAATTTATGATTATGGAATGCAGGATAGGCTAAGAACAATCTAATTGCGTCTAGTGTGGCTACAGGGACAAAGGCTTCATCATAATCAATACCTTCTTATTGTGAAAACCCTTGTACAACAACAGTCTAGCCTTGTTCTTGACAATAAGCCCATTTTCATCAGTTTTTATTCCTAAACACCATTTTGTGCCTATGGCACACTAGCTAGGGTAGAGGAACCAGTTACCACACTTGCTGCTTTTTGAACTGAAGTAGTTCAAGCTGCACGGCTTCAACCCATCCATTGTCTCTCAAAGCAACATGATAGTTCTTTGGCTCTAGCTAACTGATAAAGAGAGCATAGAAGCATAAGTTAGACAAATGACTTCTGGTTGAGACACCAGTATTGATATCACAATGATTTGAGACTGGGGTGATTCTTCAGCTCTTGGTATACTATAAGATCAGTGTAAGTGTTTGTAGTAGGTTCAACAACAGCAGATGTGATCCAGACTCTGGAAACCAAGTATGAGATGGCAAATCAAATGATGTAGAGGGTCAGAAATCTCTCAGCATTTTGTGGATGGAGCTGCTAAAGCTACAGGAACATCAAGTTTAGTGGCTCAGGCAGTTGGTCACTAAACTTGAAAAGGTGAGTACTGATATCATCATCATATTCAGTACCAATAGGTGGAAGACTTGCTGCAGAAGATGATTTATCCATAAGATCTACAACAGCTGGAGGTTGATAAGGACATATTGCAGTATGTCCAGATCAAACAACTCCACAGGGTTTTGTGGAATTTTATCCTTAGGAGATTTATTAAATTTCACATGCAAGGTTTCTTCAACTAACTTTGTTCTGCAGTTGAAGACTCTCTAAGCCTTGCATGTGGATGAATAACCTACAAAATACCCTGCATCCACCTTAGGATCAAATTTGTGGAGTTGATCCTTTGTGTTGAGAATGAAACAAGGACACCCAAAGGCTTTGAAGAATGAAATTAGAGGAGCCTAATGATGTTGAAGTTCATATGGAGTCTTCATCAACCTCTGATTTACTAATACTCTATTCTGCACATAGCAAGCTGTGTTAACAGCTTCAGCCCAAAAGGTCAATGGCAAACCAGAGTCAGCCAACATCGACCTTGCAACTTCAATTAGGGTCCTGTTCTTTCTCTCCACTACTCTATTTTGTTCTGGAGTCCTTGGGATGCTAAACTGCCCTTGATTCCTTTTGATAGATAAAAATCATCAAGTGTATTGTTTCTGAATTCAGTTCCATTATCACTCCCTATACACTTGACTGATAGGGAATACTGCTTCTCAACATACAACACAAAGTTTATAATCGTCTGAGCAACCTCATCCTTTGAATGCAAAAAGAAAGTCCATACAAATCTGGAGTAATCATCCACAATTACCTGACAGTATTTCTTCTTTGCCATGCTCATCACTCTCACAGGACCAAATAGATCCATGTTCAGTAACTGCAAGCAGGCAGTGGACTTAGTTCTTCCATAGGAGGGAATGAGACTTTGTGTTGTTTTCCTTTCAAACAAGCAGTGCAGGTTTCATCACAGTGGAACTCCTTTATTGGTAGACCTCTCACTAAACTATTGTGGATCAGCTGATTCATGTTTTTGAGATTAACATGACCAAGCGTTCTATGCCACAGTTTAGATTCCTGAGGAAGGCTTTGGAGAACAGGCAAGGATGGCCCTTCAAATCAATCTTCTTTGACAATCCAAGGCATACACTCTTCCAATCCTATTGGCCTTCAGGAGAGTATGTTCATCCATACCTTGTCAATCAGCCTCAGAACTTGGGAAGACAGAATCCTGCAGTTCTGGCTTGTGAAAAGTGCAACGTGCCCTTTATCACACATCTGACTGACACTCAGCAGATTATACTTGAGATTCTCCACATGATTAACATCATCAAACCTGATTTGTCCATTAGACACATATCCTTTCCCCATGATGTAACCCTTGGCATCATTACCAAATGAAACAAATCCCTTCTTTCCTTGAGAGTAGTCATTAAGAAGAGAACTGCTCCAGTCATATGCATAGATCCTCCACTGTCTACATACCAGATGCTCCTTTGGCATGCTGAAGAACCCTGCATTCATCATAAAGAACTAGTTAGGTTTTGAGACCCAAACCTTTTTGGTTTTGGGTCTGTTTTCATCAACAGATTTAACCATAACTTGTTTCTTATGATTAACAACTGATGAAGAATGAGATGATGCTGAAATGGATTCCTTGGATTTGGGCTTGGAATGCCTTTTTAGTGGTTTGATCACAGGTGCATCTAGTTGGTTAACTCTCCCAACAAATGCTAAACCATCATAACAATTGTGTCTGATTTGTAGCTAAAGCTTTTAGCTCTTGTGACATATCAGTACTTGTGTTTGATGAGTTCCTGTGACCCATCGTTTCCTCCTTAAAATTCACAGACTTACTCTAATGTTTATCATGAGGAGCACTATCAGCTGTTTTATGATAAACCCTATCCTTCTTTTTGGATTTGGTTGAAGGCTTAGGTTTATCACAAAGGGATGACAGTGGTACCAACTTAGTCTCAAACTCATTTTTCATTTCATCCATCTGGATTTTAATGAGCTTATCTCTATTGAGTTTGGAACCCTTTCTGTACCAACATTCATCAGAAAGATGATTGAATTTACCACATATTTCACATGGCTTATTCTTCATCTTGGAGTGATCAACTGCTGATGTGGAAACTACTGAAGGTGTGCTCTTTAGTACTTTCCTCCTTTCAGTAGTTTTGTTTAGTACTGAAGGATCTGTAACAACTGAAGACTTGTTCTTTAGTTGTTCTCTATCAGCAGTTGTTAATCCTTTTATTTCAGCTGATTTGAAATGCTTTTTAGATGTTGTGACTTGCCCTTAAGTACTTGAGGTACTTTGAGGGATAACATCTGAAGTACTTAGCTTCATGTGCTTATTACTAGTTAACCCATCAGCCAATTGATTTGCTGAGGTATCAACACTGATTTCATCTTGTGATTTTGGGTGATCACTTGAGGATGATGCACATGATGATGTGGTTTGAAATTACTTTCACCTTCAGATTTTACTATTGGTTTTGGAGTAAAATCTGTAGGTGGTGCAATGTGGTTGTAACCTATTCCAAACTTCACATTCGAAGCAGATTGCTTGCTGAGCAGTATTTCAAATCCCTTGCAGGATGATACCCAGCGGTCACACTCAACTTGGGTAACTGCAAGTTTTTCTTTGAGATCTCTATGGTTCTCAAGAATGACCTCTAGCTTAGCCTTTTCATCCTTTAATTGGCATTTAAGCTTATAAATCTCATCATCTTTATCCTTAAGGAAAGACTCATATTCAACTTTTTTTTTGGAAAGGGTTTGCTCAAGCTCTAGATTTTGATTTATAAAGCTACATTTGCCTCTCTAATAGAGATAAATACAGCTATGCAAGATTCAGAACATAGCTTGGCCTTAGCCTCAGAGGATACCTGGGTTACCTGTGATGAAGATGCATTGGAGCATGAACTATCAGTAGATTCCAGGTCCATGAGAGCTAGATTCCCAAAAGGATGTTCACCACCTTGTTGACCAACACCAGCAAATAATTGCTCATTACCAGAGATATCATCTGGTAAACCGCTCCAGTCAACAATATTAGGGGTGAAGAAGCTATGATGAGGTTGTGATTGAGATGATTGAGATGGTAGAGGCTCAGGTAGGGCTTGAGGTTGTTGTGCATTAGGAACTTGAACTGGATTTGGGTGTGGCATGTAATAGCAGGGATATGGATATGACATTGAACCCTAAGGGATAGAATATGCAGGAGATTTAGGTTGTGAATGATGACCAAAACTAGCAGGATGTTGCCCTCTATTTTGTGGACTATTGTTTGGAAAAGTCACAAAGGGTGCAGAGGAGTTAGATCCAGATGATCTACACTCTCTTGCAAAGTGTCCAAGCCTGTGGCATTTGTTACACCTCAACTTACTCTTGTCAAAACCAACTTTGGTTTTGCCAGTGAGTCCTGGGAATTTCCTACCAGTTATCTTGTAGAACTTTTGAGATCTGATATTAATCAAGGCCATTTGGCTCAGAATATCCATCTCTTCTAAGTCATCATCAGCAATACCCTTTAAATCATCCATAATGAAACACAAATTGTCACTATTACAGCCTGACTGACTGTCAACACTAACAAATGCATGATCTGAACCGTTTGAGGAAAAATCTATATGCTCATCATAATTGCTTTCTGATGCAGTATATTCTAACTCATGACCAACCAAGGCAGTGTTCCCTGGTACAAAGTCATTAGTGAGCTTTCCTGATGATGCTAGTTTCCTTTTCTGCTCTATCTCTCTTTCAAATGTAAGCAGTTTCCCATGGAGTTGGGTAAGAGATAGACTATCCAGATTTGTACTAGAGCGTAGGACAATGGTATATGTGTCCCATCTCTCAGACAGTGACCTGAGGAATCTGTTGTTCATCTGAGTATTAGTGTATTCATGTTTGACCATTTTCAGCTCAAAGATCAAACAAAAAAAACGCTCAAATTGTTGAGTTGGTGACTCACCCTTCATATGAGAGAATGTCTCATATTGTTGGGCAAGAATTTCTCTGTTCTTTGCTAAGACCTCATCTGTTCCACCAAATTGTTCCTTCAATGCATTTTAGAGGTCATGAGCAGTTTCATGATGCATAAGCCCAGAATAGATTTCATTTGGTAGTGCCATGGCCAGAATTCCATGCGCTTTAGCATCAATCTCAAACAGTTTTCGATCCTCATCTGAGTATTGTTCCTTCTTCTTCGGAACCATTTGGTTGGTTTCCAGATTGTTCACCATAGGCTTGTGTGGACCATGTACCACAGATGTCCAACAACCTGAACTGTTAACAGACAGGTGATGAAGCATTCTTCGTTGCTATATGTTATACTCAGTCCTGACCAGCATCGGAGGCTTGGTTGAGGAATCGGTATTGTGAGGGTCATTAGAAGGAGTAGTCATTCTCAGATTCAACCAAATTCAATTATGTTTTAACTGATTTAGTGCAAAACACAACAAACTCAATATGAACCAACAGAAAACTCAAAGCAGATAAACGAAAGCAGCAGAAATTCAATGATCTATAACCAATTCTTGCAAATATGCTAATTCAATCAAACTTAGATATCGAATAGCAGTTTCAATGATCAATTGTTAGATCGATCAATGATTAATCATGCTCTGATACCATTTGTTAAGATCAGTGATCTAAATTTGATTAATTAGAGAGTATTGCAGCGGAGTACGAACAACGAATTAAACAATTCACAAGAACACAATTGATATTCAATGTAACAGTAAAGGTTATAGAAAAAGAGTATTCTGCAAAAGAGATATTTCACTCATACGCTTTCGTGATGGCTCAATGTCACACTTTACAATTAGGTCAACATTCCTTATATAGGATATGTGACGTCTGCTGATGTCACTTGATAGTGACATCTAACAGAATTATTCAAACTATTGAAACTATGCAAACTACTGAGAATGTTCTCAACTACTCATTACATCTCAGAGAATGGTTAAGTACAAAAACATAAAACTACTGAAACTAAACTACTGAAACTATAACTACTGAAAAGTAAATTACAAGTGCTGAAAGGAAACCATCACATCTACTGAAGTTGATCACTTCAGCTGTTGTGACAACTACTGATCACTTTGGTCTTTAGTCTTTGTCTTCAGTCTTTGTTCTTTAGACTTTGTTCTTCAGACTTTTACTTTCAGACTTTGTCTTTAGCTGATAGCTTCAGACTTTGTCTTCAGTCTTTGTTCTTCAGACATTGTTCTTCAGACTTTTACTTTGAGACTTTGTCTTCAGCTGATAGCTTCAGACTTTGTCTTCAGTCTTTGCTTTCAGACTTTGTCTTCAACTGATGTGATCTTCTTCAGCAGTTGTAATTTCTATGGGACTTAGAGGTTTTTCTGATCAGGCTCGTTGGTTCTTTCGCTCCAACAAACTGCTAGAATCTGTCAATGGCGTCATCCAGGCTTTCTTTACCCATCAACGAGAAGTTTTCAAACTCTTTCTTCAAAGGTTTAGCCTTTATCGCCTTTAATGATGCATTTCCGTCATACCTTTTCTCCAATGCATTCCATAGCTTCTTTGCTTGGGTATACTCAGAAAATATACTTAGGGATCGACTGGGTAAGCGGAGCATAGACTTTCTTCTCAGCATTGTATTTGACCTTTTGTCCATCAGTCATGCTACTTAGTGTAAGTTTGACACCATGAGCACCTACTGGCATGTTGTACCCCATCTCTATTGATTCCCATAGATTGAGATCTACTCGATTTAAGTAGATCTCGAAACGTTGCTTCCATTGTTGGTATTCGTCTAACGTGATTAGCTTAGGGGGTTTGTTGTGATTGTTAGACCTTATATGCTCAAGACACATACAAGATTGATGTGGTTAGTACGTTATGATCCAAGTCGGGTCATACCCAATAACAAGATATACAAACACCGATTAGTATTTATTTGTTAATAAGATCAAACAAATAAATACCGACACCAATTTAGAAAATGGGTTTTTCTAAAACTTTGCTTTTGTAAAAGAACAACATTATGTGGATAATTGTTCATGAGAAATTGTTTGTTTCATTATTTAAGTTGGTTAAATAATAACAAATACAAGTGTGTTATTGTTATAAAATTAAAAGAGGTTTTAATTTTATAAAATGAAGGGCTAAGAGTGTAACTTTTTTTATAAAAACTAAAATGGGGGGAAACCCTTTTTCAAGGGTATATTTTGGCCGCCCATAGTGGCATTGGAACTCTCTTTTTGGTCTTGGCTTTTGCAAGTCATTAGACACTAGAACACTCTTCCCTCATTTCACCTTTCTCTTACACACACTTCTCTCTAACCAACTCAAGCAAAAACTCTCCCAAAGTGTGGCTGAAAATTCGGATTTTGCAAGAAGAAAGGCTGAAATTTTCGGATTATTGAGGAGACATAAGGAGCGTTCTTTGGTGTTGAGCTCCCTAACTAGCTAGGTGTTTGGAAGAGCTTATGGGTATCACTACTTGCGGCGTCCTCCTTTGAAGGCTAGACACATTCAGGAACATCATCACCTACTTCTTTTTCATCTACAACATCTTGTTCTAGAAAGGTTGATTCTATGAACACCCTATGGTCATTTTGTTATGTTTGATAGCATATTATTTCACATACATTTTGGTCCTTATTCTTGGGTTTTGTTTATGTTTTAAAGTGGTAAAATTTTCAGATTGGTAACCATATGTTAAAACCTATATTCCGCTGTGATTTTTTGAGTTTAAATGGTTAAAATAGTTAGTTTTACATGTGACAAAACCCAACAATGGCATCAAGAGCCGGTTATGTGGAATATGTGCTTCAAACGGTCTTGAAAAATAAGTTTTCATGGACTTTTTCAACCTATTAGGGGCTGTTTTGTTGTGGATATATGAATCCCTTATGTTTCAAGGTTTAATCTTGCATGCTTTAGTGTAAACCTTGAAAGATTTACATAAAATGGTTGATTGTGTTCTTTGGACAAACCTTAAAGTTTTAGTTTATCTTGGCTGAAACTTTGGGTCTAAAGTAAGGGGTTCATTGTTGTTCTTGGATGTTGAATATGTTTCTTATTATGGTGCATAACATAGCCTTGGCCTTATGTGTTTTTTTGGTTGATTGTTGTATGTCATGTTGGTATTGATTCTTGTAAGGGTTGTAGTTTTGTGTTTTGTATCTTTGGTTGTAATTTATTTATTCATTTGGTTATGTAATAAATAGATTAGGTGCATTTCTTTTATTACAAAAATTGTATTAGGATATGATTTTTGTAAAAGAAGATGCACAAGATGAAGAAGGATGCAAAAGACATGGACACCTGAAGCTTTTGGATGTGGTTTCAAGTGGAGTTCATGGACACATTTTGATGTGTCATCTCAACCCTTAGGAAAGACCTTATGACAGCACTTGTGATGGCAAACAAGTGTGGTAAACTTAGTGTCTATGGTTATGCACTCATGTGTGTATGCTTATGCTTGTTTGGATGTATGTTGTTTGGTTGACATTTGGTTATGCATAATAAACTCATTAACAAACTTTACAAGCTGAAAATTTGATGGTTCTTTATCATTAAGTGGTTAATAAAAGGTTATTAAAAGGATTAATGGTTTTAATAAAAGAGGTTCTATTAAAAGTGAACCATAGGGTACCTTGTATTTGAAAGCATACAAATATAAGGTACATAGAGTTTTCTAAACTAAGATTATGAAAACTTTAAATTTCTTTCATAAACAAGTTTAACACCATCCTTTAGCACAACACTTGAGTCATTTGGCAACTCTTAATGGATTAAGGTCACCTAACCATTTTGAGGGAACTTGTGACTTGAGGTGGGGATACCATATTTGTGGGATAAAGGTCACCTAACCACTTATGTTGGAAAACTCATATGTGTGTGCAAGTAGGGTAACTTGATTTGCAAACCATGTTAAATGGATCACCTACAATATGGCATAGGTGTTGATGGGATTAACATGCCAACTATACATATGATGTTTTAAAGTCAATCCGATACCCTAGAAGTTGCAAAGGGTTGCAATTGTCAAAACGTTGACTACCTTATTAATTTAAATAATGGGATAAAGGTCACCAAACCACTATTTAAATGTAAAGTTGGATTCTATATTTTAAAATTGCGTAAGACACTTAAAAGGGGTTTTAATTATTATAATATGAACAATATCAAAATTCCTAAAGTTGAACTTTGTTATATTTTGTAGATGGCCACCAACAATAATGATAACAATGAAATCCCGTCCGCTCACTCACTATCACTAAGGACCATTCTCCAAAATGAGCGTCTAAACAACAATAACTTTATTGATTGGTTTCGAAACTTGAGAATTGTTCTCAAGCAAGAGAAACGATCATACATATTAGAAAATTCGATTCCCGATCAACGTAGTGAGGAATTGAGGTGTAAAGGAAATGAGGTGTAAAGGAAATGAGGTGTAAACGACCAATAAACTATCAAAAATCCTTTTTCTGCCATCATGGGAAGGAAATGAGGTGTAAAGGACCAATAAACTAATCCTATTTCAATAGAGAACAAGAAAGAATCAAATTACATTATAAATGAAACTAATTTGACCTCAAACGAGAAATGTAATGTTTGATTGACAAAAAAGAAGTCAAATAAAGTTAACAGGACAACTAATATTTGATTTACTTCTATCTTATGCAAATTTGTGATACTACATATCGGGGCATCAACGTATTCACAAAAGCTTAACTAACTACATGGGAAAGTAACTAGTTATACAAACATTGAACAACACAAGTTCACACATGGATTGTTTTTGTTTTTGGTTACAGCCTCAAATGCTTTGGAGTTTTGATTCTTAAGCCTTATAAACACACTCCCGAACCAATCTAATCAAATATGATTAAAATCTTCATTAGAATTACACTAATCAATAACACATGAAACATAGGATCTATTGCTTAACTGAACCAAAAACTGAACATCACACCACATAAATGACCCTTGAAATTAACAGAATTCTTCCCTAAACCTATCCAAACACTTCACAACCATCTACGAAGAGTATTGCCTAAAACATCGGTTAAATCACTCTAGATAACAACTATCGATTCACAGAATCCTTTTTCGACCATCATGGGAAGGAAACGAGGTGCAACGGACCAATAAACTACTCGTATTTCAATAGAGACCAAGAGAGAATCAAATTACAGTGTTAACGAAACTAATCTAATGAGAAACGAGTAAGGTAATGTGTGATTCATAAAAAAGAAGTCAAATCAAATTAACACGACCACTTAAATTAGATTTCCTTGTATTTTAAACAAAATTATGCACCAACGGGGCTCAATGTATTCTCAAAAGCTTAACTAACTACATAGCAACGAAACTAGTTATACAGAAAAACTAAACAACAGTAGTTCACGCACGAATTGCTATTACTTTTGGTTACAACTTCAAATGCTTTGGAGTTTTGATCCTCAAGCATTCTAAACACACTATCGAACGAATCTAATCAAATTTGATTATAATCTTAGATAGAATAACACTAATCGATCACACATGAAACTAGGATATGTTGTTTAATTGAAAACAAAACCGAATACGACATCACACGAATGACCTTTAAAATCAATTCACTTATGCCCAAAACCTATCCACAACACTCCACAACCATGTTCGAACATTGTTACCTCAAAAAGCCATTGAATCAAATTAAATGAAAACTATCAACCACAGAATCCTTTTTCTGCCATCATGGGAAGGAAAGGAGGTGTAAAGGACCAATAAAAAATCCTATTTCACTAGAGAACAAGAAAGAATCAAATAACATTGTAAACGGAACTAATTTGACCTCAAACGAGAAATGTAATGTTTGATTGGCAAAAAGATGTTAAATCAAGTTAAGACGACCGCTAAAATTAGATTTACTTGTATCTTATGCAAATTGTGATACGATAGATCGGGGCATCAACGTATTCACAAAAGCTTAACTAACTACATGGGAAAATAACTACTTATACAAAAACATTGAACAACACTAGTTCACACATGGATTGTTTTTGTTTTTGTTTATAGCCTCAAATGCTTTGGATTTTTGATTCTTAAGCCATATAAACACACTCCCGAACCAATCTAATCAAATCTGATTAAAATATTCATTTGAATTACACTAATCAGTGACACATGAAACATAGGATCTATTGCTTAATTGAATCAATACAGAACATCACACCACATGAATGACCCTTGAAATTAATCGAATTCTGCCCAAAACCTATCCAAACACTTCACAACCATCTTCGCAGATTATTGCTTAAAAAATCTGTTGAATCATTCTAGATAATAACCATCGATTCACAGACTCCTTTTTTGACCATCATGGGAAGGAAATGAGGTGCAAAGGACCAATAAAGTACTCGTATGTCAATAGTGACCAAGAGAGAATCAAATTACACTCTTAACGAAACTAATCTAATGTCGAACGCTTAAGGTAATGTGTGATTGATAAAAAAATAAGTGAAATCAAATTAACACGACCACTTAAATTAGATTTCCTTCTATTTTAATCAAAATTGTGCAACAACGGATCGGGGCTCAATGTATTCACAAAAGCTTAACTAACTACATAGAAACGAAACTAGTTATACAAAAACATTAAACAACAGTAGTTCACGGATGAATTGCTATTGCTTTTGGTAACAACTTCAAATACTTTGGAGTTTTGATTCTCAAGCCTTCTAAACACACTCCCGAACCAATCTAATGAAATTTGATTATAATCTTGGATAGAATAACACTAATCGATCACACATGAAACGAGGATCTGTTTTTAATTGAAAACAAAACCGAACACGACATCACATGAATGACCTTTAAAATCAATTCCACAACCATGTTCGAACATTATTACCTCTATAATCCATTGAATCGATTTAAATGAAAAAAATCAACCCACAAAATCCTTTTTCGACCATCATGGGAAGGAAACGAGGTTCAAAGGGCCAATAAACAAATCCTATTCACTAGAGAACGAGAAAGAATCAAATAACAATCTAAACAAAACTAATTTGACGTTAAACGAGAAACGTAATGTGTGATTGACAAAAAATAAGTCAAATCCTTTTAACACGACCACTAAAATTAGATTTATTTGTATTTTATGCAAATGTGTGCTACTACAGATCGAGGCTGTTAGATTCTATATGCCCAAGACACATAGAACATTGATGCGGTTAGTATGTCATGATCCAAGACGGGTTATACCCAATAACAAGCTTTGCAATCACCGACAATTATTCAATTGATGATATGATCATGCAATTAAATAATAACACCAAATTTACAAAATGGGTTTTCTAAATAAGTTGCATATGAGATTGAACAATTTATGTGAATATTTTGTTTATAGATATTGTTTGTAATGTTATTTAAGTTATTTAAATAACATCAAATAATTAGTGAGTGTGTATGTGTTATTCTAATAAAAAGGTTTATTGAATGAACAACTTTTAAAAGGAAATGACTTGTTTAATGTGTTAACATTTCATTTACCTTTTGGGGGGAAATCAAATTAATAAGTGAGTTTCGGCTGCCCTTGGGGGTTGGTCTCTCTTGGTTTTGTTGATATCCTTGAAAGCTACACACTTCACCCACCAATTCACTCCTTCTCATTTTCTCTCTCACACATGCAATAGAACAACACAAGAAAGGGTTTTCTTGTTCTTGTTGAAGAGAATCGGCTGAATGGTTTTTCAGGAGAGTTTCCCTTCGTTTTTGGTGTTCAATCCTAGCATCTAAGGTCTTTTGTGATAGTGCTTGCGGTATACTAGCTTGAGGGATCCTTCCTTGGATCCTTGGCCAAAGCTTTAGCATCATATCTCTCTACCTTGGTCGACTTTTCAGCAGGAGAAAGGTAGTTAATCACAGCTTCATGTAGCTGTGATTTTATGTACTTTTTCATTATGTTCATAGCTTGTATATTCACATAAAAGATCCTTTTGTTCTTGGGTTTGTTCACACTTTAAAACATCAAATAGAACACGATTTTTCAGCTTACAAACAATATAATAATGTTATACTTCCGCTGCGTTTTACAAAGTTTAAGTGGTTACACTATGTCTTGTGTTCTAACAAACCCCAACAATGGCATCTAGAGCCGGTTATGTGGATAGCTAGCTTGCATTGTCCTTTATAAATTCGTTTTATGGACCTTGGAACCCCTTTTAGGGGCTGCTATGTTCTTGTATGTTCAATCCCCAAACTTTCAAGGTCATATCACATATGCTTGTGATTAAACCTTGAAAGATATGTATGATGATGTGTATATTGTTTGGACTATGTTTAAAACCCGGTTTTTCAGTTTATGTTGGCTGAAAATCATGGGTTTTAATGGGGATTCTTTGATATATTTGGATGATATAATGAATGTTCATATTGGTGCATAACCTAGCATTTGGCCTTGTGTTGTGTGGATGCATGATATGGTTGTTTTGGTTTATTCAATGGGATTGTACATATTTTTCTTTTGTGCTTTGTATAAAAGATGTAATTTATTTGTTATTGGGTTTTAATAAAAAGATTAGGTGTATTTTTCATTTTACTAGATATCATGTATTAGGACTTTATATCTTGTAATATGAAGACATATGCCTTGGAAGCACAAAGGAAAGACACAAGAGAAACATGGAGCATTTTGGATGTGGTTTCAAGTGGGAGCTTTTTCGAAGCTTTCTATGTGTTTTGTTATGACCTTAGGAAAGACCTAATGACAACACTTGTGATGGCAAACAAGTGTTGTCAACATCATTGCTATGGTTATGCACATATGGTTGTTTATATCTTATGCTTGTTTGAATGTTTGTTATTTGATTGTATGGTTGATATTTTGACATGCATTACAAACTAATTAACAAACTTAACAAGCTGAAAATTGATGTTTCTTAATCATTAAAAGTAATAAAAGGTTATTAAATTGATTTAATGATTTCAAAGATTAAAATGGGTTTTAATCAAAGGACCATAAGGTATCTTGTATTTGAAAGCATGCAAGTACAAGTACATAGAGTTTCTAAACTAAGATTATGAAATCTCTAATTTTTTCCAAACAATATTTCCAACAAGTTTAACACCGTCCTTTTGCACAACACTTGAGTCATTTGGAAACTCTTAATGGGATAAAGATCACCTAACCATTTAGAGGGAACTTGTGACTTAAGGTGGGGATACCACATTTGTGGGATAAAGGTCACCTAACCACTTATGTTGGTAAACTCACATGTGTGTGCAAGTAGGGTAACTTGATTTGCAAACCATGTTAAATGGATCACCTACAATATGGTTTCCAAATGGTGTTGATGGGATTTACATGCCTACTTTACATATGATGTTTAAAGTCGATCCCATACCCCTAGAAGTTGCAAATGGTTGCAACCGTCAATCGTTGACCACCTTATTAATTTAAATCGTGGGATAAAGGTCACCTAACCACAATTAAAATGTAATGTTGGGTTCTAGATTTTAATATAAAAATGACCTTAAAAGGTATTAATTATTTAAAATAGCAATATCGAAAATACTAAAATAGATCTTTGTTATATTTTGTAGATGGCCACCAATAATGATAATCATGATAATTCATCCGCGTCCGCCCAATCATTGCGATCAATTCTCCAAAAAGAACGTCTAAATCATAATAATTTCATTGATTGGTATCGAAACTTGAGAATCGTTCTCAAGCAAGAAAGACGATCATATATTTTAGACGACCCTATCCCCGATCAACCTGCTGAGGATGATGAGGAGGCCTATAACGATTGGCTAAAGTACACTGAGGACTCCGTCCAAGTGTCTTGTCTCATGCTAGCGAGCATGACTCCGGATCTCCAAAAGGAGTATGAACATCACGAGCTTATGACATGATAACCCAGCTCAAGGAAACGTTCCAACAGCAAGCAAGGGTTGAGCGCTTCGAAACGGTTCGAGCACTCCATGCATGTCGTATGGACGACAACCAATCAGTTTCATCTTATGTACTGAAGATGAAAAGCCATATTGACCGCCTCGAAAGACTTAATTGTCCCGTCACGAAGGAATTGGCCACGGATTTGATCCTCAATGGCCTTACCAAGAAGTTCGAGACATTCGTGTTGAATTACAACATGAATGCTTGGGACAAAAGCATTGGTGAGCTTCACTCAATGCTCAAAACAGCTGAGGCGGCCATGGGTAAAAGGGTTTTACCCGTTCTCACCATCAATGAAGTGGGAACAAGAAAAGGCCTCATCCCGCACCCAAGGCAATGTTGCCAAGGGTAAGGGACCCGTATGGGGAAGGGGAAAGGGGTGGCAAGGGTGCCACCCAAACCACAAGAGAAGAAACAAAAGGTTGCTACCAATGACCCATGCTTCAAGTGTGGGGAGATTGGACATTGGGCAAGAAATTGTCCTGTCCATCTCCAAGAGTTGAAAGCCAAGAGGGATGTCGGGCAGACCTCAGGTACAATACACGTGATTCATATTGACTTAATGTTACATCTTCAAACACATGGGTATTCGATACCGGATGTGGAACTCATATTTGCAATTTGTTGCAGGGGTTCAAAAGAAGTAGGGACTTCAATCAAGGGGATGTTAGCCTCTTCATGGGCAATGGAACCAAAGTCCATGTTGAAGCTCGTGGGGACTACATCTTGAAACTTCCAAGTGGCTTGGATGTTATTTTGAAGAATGTTTTGTATGCTCCTAGTTTGACTAGGAACATTATTTCTGTATCTCAATTAAGACTTTATGATTATGTATTATCTTTTGTTGAAAATGATATTCATGTTTCTTTAAATGATATGTTCTATTTTAAAGCTATACCTGTTAATGGTATTTATGAATTGGTTCATGAAAATACTTTAAATAGTTCATTGTACCAAACTAGCACCAAGAAACTCAAGTTGGATTTGAGAGATACCTATCTTTGGCATTGTCATCTTGGTCATATAAACAAGAAACATATACAAACACTTCAAAAGAATGGTCTTTTAAAAACAAATGAATGTGATTCATTTGATGTGTGTGAATCTTGTTTACAAGGTAAAATGACTAAGGCACCCTTTAGTGGAACTAACGAAAGGGCAAAAGATTTACTGGGAATCATACATTCGGATGTATGTGGTCCTTTTAAGCCAATGACTAGGAATGGTGAAAGATACTTCATTACCTTTACCGACAATTATAGTTGCTATGGGTATGTGTACTTATTAAGGCACAAAGATGAAGCTTTTGAAATGTTCAAAATCTTCAAGAATGAAGTGGAAAATCAACTCAACAAGTCAATTAAAGTTCTCCGTACCGATAGAGGAGGTGAATACCTAAGTGATGCTTTTCAAGATCATCTTAGGAGTTGTAGGATTGTCTCACAACTCACTCCACCTGGAACACCACAACACAATGGTGTGTCTGAGAGGAGGAATCGAACCTTATTGGATATGGTCCGATCTATGATGGCTAGAAGCACATTACCTTTATCATTTTGGGGTTTCGCTTTGCTCTCCGCGGCCCGTATTTTAAATATGGCCCCAACCAAAAAGGTGGAAAGGACACCTTTTGAGATATGGCATGGAAGAGTTCCATCCCTATCATACTTAAGGGTCTGGGGTTGTGAGGCTTATGTTAAGACTCCCACCCCAAACAAACTGGAAGTCCGATCCAACAAGTGTATCTTCATTGGATATCCTAGAGATTCTATGGGATATTATTTCTATGATCCACTGGAACAAAAGGTGTTTGTTGCCAAAAAGGGTGAGTTCTTAGAAGCAAAGTTCCTTATGGAAGGAACTAGCAGTAGAACAGTGGATCTTGAGGAGGATCAAGAAGCACAACCCGAGGCATGTTTGGTTGAAACTAGCACTCAACATGAGGATGTTGAAGTTGATCAAATGCTTGATCAATACACACAAAATGTTTGTAGAAGTGGTAGAACTAGTAATCCACCTGAAAGATACGGATTTTTCATGGATGGATGCTATGTGGTAGATTCAGATGAACCAACCACATACCATAATGCAGTGTCCAATTTGGATTGTGACAAATAGCTTGAGGCCATGAACGTTGAGATGCAATCCATGTATGACAATCAAGTTTGGGAACTTGTTGTACAACCTCTTAATTCCAAGGTAGTTGGAAGTAAGTGGGTTTTCAAGAATAAAACTGATATGCATGGAAACTTGGATACTTATAAAGCTAGACTTGTAGCAAAGGGTTTCACTCAAACTCAAGGGGTTGATTATAATGAAACCTTCTCACCTGTTGCGATGCTAAAGTCTATAAGGATATTGTTTGCCATAGCTGCTCATTATGATTATGAGATTTGGCAAATGGATGTCAAAACTACTTTCCTAAATGGATATCTTAAGGAAGATGTCTATATGGTTCAGCCTGAAGATTTTGCCAATCCAAAACATCCTAATAAAGTATGCAAGTTAAAGAAATCAATCTATGGATTGAAGCAAGCGTCGAGAAGCTGGAATCATCGTTTTGATAAGGAGGTAAAGAAATTTGGCTTCATCAAAAACGCTGATGAGGATTGTGTGTATAAGAAGGCTAGTGGGAGCACAGTAACTTTCCTAGTATTGTATGTTGATGACATACTACTATTTGGAAATGACATTCCAACCTTGGAAGGTGTAAAAACCTGGCTTGGAAGTTATTTTTCCATTAAGGATCTTGGAGAAGCCGCCTATATTCTGGAATAAAGATCTATAGGGATAGATCAAGGCGGTTGAATGGTTTGAATCAAAGTGCATACATTGATAAATCTTGAAAAGGTTCAAGATGGAGAACTCTAAGAAAGGTACCGTACCTATTCAAAGAGGAACGATATTGAGTACGAATCAATGTCCTAGCTCAAAGGATGAGCAAGATAAAATGAAGGCAATCCCATACGCATCTGCTATTGGATCCATCATGTATGCAATGATATGCACTCGACCGGACGTGTCATGCGCCTTAAGCATGACAAGTCGTTACCAGCAAAATCCTGGAAACAGTCATTGGATGGCTGTTAAGAACATACTTAAGTACCTAAGGAGGACAAGAGATATGTTCCTAATCTATGGATCTGGTGATGAGGAACTCGTTATAAAAGGTTACACGAATGCCAGTTTCCAAACCGATCGTGATGATTCTCGGTCACAATCGGGATATATTTTCATTCTGAATGGAGGAGCGGTCTCTTGGAAAAGCTCCAAACAGGATGTGGTGGCTCTATGAACTACAGAATCAGAATACGTCGCCGCCTCATTGGCAGCTCAAGAAGCTGCATGGTTAAAGAAATTCATTGCTGATCTGGGGGTTGTCCCTTCCATTCAGGACCCCTTAGAGTTCTTTTGTGATAACGAGGGTGCGATTGCTCAAATCAAGGAACCTCGTGCTCATCAAAAGACTAGGCACATTGAGCGGAGTTTCAACTACATACGAGATGAAGTTGAAGAAGGAAAGATATGTATTCGCAAAGTTCACCCGGATCAGAACATTGCGGATCCTCTCACGAAGCTCCTTGAAAAGGCAAAGCATGAATGTCATACTTGTACCATGGGAATTCGATATTCTAGTGATTGGATTTGATCTGTAAATTTTGTATTTGGATATGTGGAACTCTTTATTATTTTAATAAAATTATTTGGTTATAATGTTTCAATTAATATTCCAATTTAGCATGTTTAATCCATGAGTAAATTGTTTACTCTAAATGTCCGTAGTCGTTCATACATGTGGGAACAAGTGTGAGGGTAAGATTATTATAAACTTGGATTGGTTGACATTCATAAGGATGAAGATAGAGCAATGGGTTGCTGTTGATACATGTATGTCCCTAGATCATGGTATGTGATGTAATAGATCTTGTTTGGTATGATTAATGAAATGATACTGATAGTCTGTTAGTTATAATGTTTAATAGTTCATTAATGAGTCGTGACTGAATTGATTGGGTTTATGATTACTTAAATGGTTGCACATCATGTTATATTAATTAAAACATTCAAACATAACTTAATGAAGTTCTCATGCGAATGGCTCATGCAAATGAACCATACGCATGAATATCTTCACACTATTGACTCAGTCACAAGACTGAACCAGGAGACTGGATCAGTCGTACAACTGTAAGAAAAGATTGGCTTAGTCGCACGACTGAACACTCAGTCGCACGACTGAACACTCAGTCGCACGAATGAACCAACCGCATGGTTCAATCGCACGACTGAACCAAACTAATGGTTCAGTCGCACGATTGAATAGTGCCAACCTATAAATACAACTCAATTTGTGAAAAACAAGGACTCTCAATCAATTACGATTCCAGACGAACCTAGCCGTCCAGAAACCTTCCAAATCGTTCTCCAAGTTCATATAGCACATTAGATTGATTCCTTATCGATTTCTAACGTTAGTTTCAATCCTTGATTGATTCTTCGTGTGTTCTCACTGATTGGATCGCCAATCAAATAGGATTCGCACTATTTGATCTGGTTTACATGTGATCTCTAGGTATTTCCGTCAAATACCAGGTCCTAACAAGTGGTATCAGAGCTATTGGTTCTTGATTACGTGTTGATTCAATCAAGATTGCATAAAAGGTTGTGTTTTTGCACTAAAAACACAATCTTTGGCATCAAAAGTGATCTTGGAAGTTCCCTGCTCATCGACGTTTGTTTCTACGGACTTAGGCGATTAGAACTTGTGAAATTTTGAATTTTACGGCTGAAACCCGTCAAACCTAGAAATTTTCGCAAAACAGCAGCTTCAGTCGCACGAGTGACTCATTCGCACGACTGGACTCCATTCGCATTGCTCATACGCACGATTGGACCTAGTCGCACCCTCATTCGGCCGACTGAACCGTTCGTTCGCATAGCTCATACGCACCAGATTCATTCGCACGACTGAACCAATCGCCCAGTTCATTCGCACGATTGAACCAATCGCAGAGCTTATACGCACGATTAGCTCATTCGCATCCTTCAGTCGCATCAGTGAAAGTTTGTTTGATTAGATTATAAGTTTATTCGTCATGGAAGATCAGATGTCAGCGTTTACTGCTGGGAAGGACTCAAGGATACAGAACCTGCTGTTGCTTGAGAGTGAGGTGGGGAATCACAATAAACCACCAAAGCTTTTGACTTTAGATGAGTTTCCCAACTGGAAACAACGTTTTGAGATCTACCTTAATGGAGTAGATCCTAATCTTTGGGAAGCCATTGAGATAGGTTATAGTACACCGGTGGGAGCTGATGGAGTAAACTAACATTAAGCGGGATGACAGACGCACAGAAAGTAAAGTACAATGCAGAGAAAAGAGTTTATGCATTGATCACTCAGTCTATCCCCAAAGATATTCCACCAGTATTCAGAGAACAAGCAGTCCAAGAAACTGTGGGATGCGCTAGAGAAGAGATATGATGGTAATGCATCATTGAAGGCAATCAAGGCAAAGGAGTTAAAGAAGGAATTCGATAACTTCTCATCAATTGGTAATGAATGTTGGAGAAGTCATAGACAGATTCTACCACTTGATGAGCGAATTGCATACACATGGAGTGGCTACTACCATGGAAGAGAAAGTAAGCAACTTCGCAGACGGGTTGCCTGATAAGTGGGCTATATTCGTGTCTAACCTGAGACGGAAGGAATCCTTGTAAAGCTGGATATAAATGACTTCATTCTTAAGTTGCGAGAAGAAGCACTAAGGATGAAGTATAGAGCTCAGAAGTCTTCGTACACACAAATCCAGCTTTATACAAGGCCACGCCTCAAGCTAAGACATCTGGAGCACCCCTCCAGACTGCTTTTGTGTCTAGCTCGTCAGGTCCTTCACATGCTTCTCATTCTGGATCAGACACGTCTGGTCATCATGTACCCATCATATTGGATCAGAAGCAAATGCTACCAAACTGAAGATCGAGAACCTCGGTAATGTGACCGTGGAAGTAGCTTGAGAGCATATGGATCTTTCAGCAGCAGTGGTTCATTCATATGATGGACTTGTTGCCGGGAAGATCGGAAACTGCCATCTGACAGATGAGGACTACGAGCAGGTGGATGAGATGGAGCTTGAAAGAATGGATATAATGTGGGCCTTAGCAAGTGCTGTCCGAGGGCGAAGAAGTTTGTGAAAAAGACTGGACAGAACTTGGTTGCTACTAAGGACACCACCTTTGGCTTCGACAAGAGTAAAGTGACCTGCTTTAACTGTGGTGAGAAGGGGCACTTCAAAAGAGAATGTGTCAAGCCAAAGAAGACGGGAAATGGGAACCCGTTCTCTCATCTTTACTCGCCAAGACAAGCAAGCCTCTAGTTCTACTTCATCAAACAAGGATCCAAAAGCCTTAACTGCTCATGATGATGAAGGACAGGATTGGAGTTTCAGGTTTGTCTCACCAGGAGAATCTAACATTGCCAGTGTTGAGGATATTGATGATGATTCTGCGAGTGAAGGTGATATAGCAGTTGATATAGCAATGTCACATAGTGAAGAAACAACTGCAGCCGAGGTCAGTTACAAACCAATTGAGGAAGTTTCCACATCAGAGACAGAAAAGCCAGAATCTCCAGAACAGAATCATCTGATGCTGCACTGATGGCTAACTCTTCTGAACCAACTCAGGTAAGTACCACTGACCAAATTTTTAATAACCATGCTTGTTCTGATTGTGACACTTTTAGAATAGCATAGATGAAAATTTTACTAGGTTATTAGATCATAATGATAACTTAGTAAAAGATTTACGTCTGTGCACTGAGGCTAATAGAGTACTAAAACAAAATGAGCATAGTTATAAAGAAAAGATAGACCTATTGACTAAACAACTTAGGGAAACCGAAGTAGTGGCTTTTACCAAGCAAATGACATTAGGTACTATCTAAACTCCCTAGAAGACACTAAGAAACTAAAGGCAGTTCTAGAAGTCGAAGTTAATTCATTAAAACAGAAACTGCATAGTTGGACTAGTTCTTCACACATAGTTCAAACTTAGTGAGAGAAAGGAATAACGGGGAGGGATTAGGCTACAAAGTGGTTCCACCACCACCTGAGACCTTGATGAACACTAAGTCTAGACCAGTAAATAATAACCCCATCAAGGATCATGTGGTGACCACTCCTCTTGTTACTGATCTAGACACCTCATGTTCATCTACTGAATCTGGTCAGAAACAAAAGGAGTCCACTTCAAAGGCAAAGGGTAAATTGCCTTGTGTTAATCTGGAAAATGAATTTGAAAAAGTTAACTTAAAGTCAGGGTCAAACAAAGTCAAATCAAAACCTAAAAGGACTTCAAATGCTACTTTTACACATGCTTCAAGTCAAAAACCAGTTAACCAAAAAGTGAAACAGGTTAAAACAGAATTTTGTTAAATCAGAGAAAACATCAAACATACAAGAGTCAAAACCTAAAGTGATTGATGTTACTAGAGTGTCACGTACCTCTCCACAAAGAAAGTTTAATCATAAAGTTCATAGCAGAGCATGCTACAACTGTGGAGAATATGGACACATTGCTTCCTACTGTAATTTTTATCAGACACCCAGGAAGAAGATTGAACTTCAGGACTCAAAACCTAAGTCTTCTAAGAGGAGCTCTTAACTCCACCTAGAAGAGCTAGTGAACCTAAAGTCCAACCTGTAAGCCAGGCGACTGTTTATCATAACAGGCATGCACAAATATGGCTTATGGAAAGAAAAGTTAACCCTCGTGTCTGATACTGATAACAAGAAGGAACCTGAGCTACCCTCACCCTCTAAGGGTCAATGGGTGGAGTTTATGATGTGTGATGCCTCTGGGAAACACAAGACAGTCAAAGCTTGGGTTCCTAACCTAAACTGATTCATTTACGTTGTATATGCAGGGTGTTCGATACAGTGCTGAGACTAACACGTGGATTATAGACAGCGGAGCATCCATGCACATGACAGGAAATAGAGCCCTATTATCTAACGTCAAAAAAATAAAAGGAGGGCATGTTTCCTTTGCAGGAAACAAAGGAGGCTATATCACAACTACGGGAGAAGTGGGAAATCAGAAAGTTAAGTTTGATAAAGTGAACTACATTCAACAACTTCAGAACAACTTACTTTCTGTTTCCCAAATCTTTGATAAAGGATTTAAAGTCATCTTCGATAACCAGAAGTGTTACGTGCTCAAGAAAGAATATATGATCCCAGAGGACCAAGTTCTGATGACTGCTTCAAGATATAAAGACCTTTTTGTCTTGGATCTGTCAACAGCTGCCACAACGGATCACAAGGTTCAGTGTTTTTTATCTAAAGCTACTGAGAAGGATTCAATCTCATGGCATCGGAGAATGGGACACATTAGTCAAAGGAAGATGAATCATTTGATTCAGAAGGATTTAGTGAGAGGAGTGAATGTCAAGAACTTCCAACTTCCTGACTTTTGTGTAGCTTGCAAGAAACGCAAATAGACAAAGAAGGCTCATAAGGAAAAGAAAGTTCATTCAATAGAACTTCCTCTTGAGCTTCTTCACATGGATCTGTTTGGTCCAGTTAGTATAAGGAGCATTGCAGGCGACGTGTACTGTTTTGTGGTCACTGATGACTACTCAAGGTTCACTTGGGTAATGTTTCTGAAATCCAAATCAGAAACTTTGGAGACATTCACGGAATTAGTAACCACACTGGAATCACTCTACAAGCTAAAAGTTCGACAAATACGCTCAGACAACGGGACAGAATTCAAGAATCAAGGGATGGAGGCATACTGCAAGGAAAAGGGAATTGTGCATCAATTCACTTCTGCCTACACACCTCAGATGAATGGCGTTGTTGAGAGAAAGAACAGGAGTTTGATAGAGACAGCACAGACTATGCTGGCAGACTCAAAACTGCCTATCCAATTCTGGAATGAGGCAGTGGCAAATGCATGTTATACACTGAATCGAGTCCTAATAGTCAAGCGCCACGGAAAGACATGTTATGAGCTACTTCAAAGACGCAAACCGAATTTGGAGTATCTTGAACCTTTTGGCGCACCGTGTACACTTCTGAAGAAGACACAAGAAGGAAAATTCAGCGAGAAGGCAGTTGAAGGAATTTTTCTAGGATACAACATACCGGACAAGCGAGTTTACAATAACTCAATGGGTCTTGTAGAAGTGTGGTGTAATGTCGACGTTCAGAGATATACCACACCACCTACAGGCAAAGGACCTGCATACTTCTTCGATTATGATGGATTCTTCAAATCCTTCAACCTCCCTCTCTCTCCCTCGGATGATGAGTTATCTACTAGGATGATGTATGATATTCTAAATACACCATCTAGCACACAGGGAGAATCATCTACTCAGTCAGAAGGGGTAGTCGATGACAGTGACTCCTCCTCTGAAGATGGAACTGAAGCAGATGACCAGAACAGTCAGGAGGAACAGGTTCCAGGTCCTGAAAGTCCACAAGCATCCATAAGTGATACACCCTCGACTTCGGAACCTCAAACTCCAATCTCCTCAGATGAAGAACAAAATGTTCACAATCTTGGTTCGGAGGTGACTGTGCCGACTACTCCAGGATCACGACTAAACGTCTATCATCCCCTTGACAATGTTATTGGAGATGTCCGATCAGGAGTACAAACCCGAAATCAGCTATACTCAGCTGATTACACCTCAGTTATGGAGAAGGGTTACATTCATGATGGTGCTTATCGATGTTTTGTTTCGCAGGTTGAGCCAAAATATGTCAGTGAAGCACTAAATGATGAGGCGTGGGTGAGTGCCATGCAAGAAGAACTTCTGCAGTTTAAGAAGTTAGGTGTATGGACTCTGGTTGATAGACCGAAAGGTGTTAAAGTCATTGGCACCAATGGGTACTAAAATGCAAGAAGGATGACCAAGGAGTCATTATCAGGAACAAAGCTTGACTGGTGGTTCAAGGTTTTCGCCAAGTCGAGGGGATTGACTATAATGAGGTGTTTGCACCCGTGGCAAGGATGGAAGCTATTCGTATCTTCCTTGCCTATGCATCGTACATGAAGATTAAAGTCTACCAATTAGATGTGAAGAGTGCATTCCTTCATGGGGAAATCAGGGAAACAGTCTATGTAAGTCAACTTTGAAGACCCTTATCATCGGGATAGAGTTTAAAAGCTCGACAAAGCTTTATATGGGCTTCATCAAGCTCCTCGAGCATGGTATGAGAAACTCTCGACTCATCTTGTGAAACACGGCTTTCGCAGGGGAGTCATTGACTGTACACTGTTATTAAAGAAAAGGATGGTGACCTACTGCTTGTACAGATATATGTTGATGACATAATCTTCGGGTCAAAGAACGAAGAGTTATGCAAAGAGTTTGAAGCAGTGATGAAGAAAGAGTTTGAAATGAGTGCGATGGGGGAGATGAAGTTCTTTCTCGGGTTACAGGTGGATCAAACACCTAATGGGATCTTTCTACATTAGACCAAGTATGTAGGAGACATTCTCAGTCGCTTTGACATGGAGAATGCTTCTGCTGCTGGGACTCCACTTGCTACGAATCATGATATAGCACCTGATGAGAATGGAGATCTTGTAGATGCCACTATGTACCGAGGAATGATTGGATCCCTCATGTATCTCACTGCCTCAAGACCTGATATCATGTATGCTACATGTTTATGTTCCAGATATCAGGCTAAACCTAAGTCAATCATCTGATCGGGGTCAAAAGGATTTTTCGCTATCTAAGGGTACACCCACACTGGGTTTGGTATCCTCATGATGACGATTTTGAGCTCACAGCGTATAGTGACTCGGACTATGGAGGCTGCAAAATGAACTACAAGTCTACATCAGCGGGGTGTCAATTCTTTGGGAGAAGATTAGTTACATGGTAGTGTAAGAAGCAGACATCCGTTGCTTTGTCAACCTGTGAAGCTGAATATGTTGCTGCTGCAAGTTGCTGTTCACAATCATTTGGATTCAACAGCAAATGCGGGATTACGGTTTAAAATTCTCATCTACGCCTATTTTTGTTGATAACTCTGCTGCAATTGCAGTAACCAAAAATCCGGTTCAACATCCTAAGACCAAACACATCGGTATTAAATACCACTTCATAAGAGACTGTTTTGAAAAGAACTTAATTGATGTGGTTAAAATTAATACTGATTTTCAACGTGCTGACCTCTATACTAAAGCCTTTGATAAACCACGTTTTCAATATTTGCTAGAGGTCAACGGCGTTAAAAAGAAAAGTGAGGTAATTCCTGATGAGAATAATCTGTAGTCCGATGTAGTTTCGTTAACGTGTATTTTATGTTATCTGTTTTTTTCTTTTTGTCTGTTATATTTAAACTCATGTTATTTTGCTGTTTATTAAAATCCAAAAATAATTAAATCCGAAATGATTTTAGTATTTTAGAGGGAGAATATGTCAGCAAGTTAACATTAAAAAAAAGAGGAGAAGGGGTAACTAGCTGAAATAAGGTAGATTGTGTTTGTGATACCGATTCAATACCTTTGGAAAATGATAGTACACAGGAACAAATCAAGAGGGACTCTAAAATTTAAGTTTTGAAAAGATGCAAAAGTTCAAAGTATAAGTCTGTGTAGTCTAAGCAATATAATAAGGGAGATGATAGAAAACTGGCAACTCCTAAGGTGACACAAAGAAAGTAGACTTAGAGGCTGCTAGACCACAAATGATATGTTGGTAGATTCAACACAATAGACAATTAGACCTGATTGGTGATCTCAAGATCAAACTAAGTTGTTCAACTGACTGTGGGCTTCCATCTTATCACTGGTTAACATAATCAAATATATTCCAATAAGGGGTATTGAGCATTTAAATGCCACAAAAGTGTCGGATGACCATAATTAGAGCAAAGCAAGAAAAAAATGAAAGACAAATGCAATAAAGCTAATGACTTATATTGTTGGTGCATATTGTGTGAAATAAAATAAGCTGCTCTAACAAGGAGATAGGTTGTGTGCCTCTCTGCTGTGCGATGGCACTGACCTGAGGATAAGCATAACCTAGATATTCTAGAATTCATTGTTGTTTGCCACCTCTCTGCTGTGCGATGGCACTGACCTGAGGACAGGCTTCTCTTTGAAAACTCTAAGAATAGTCTCTTCTTGCAACAATACCCGTAGACCGCTCAAAACCTCTGAGGAATGTTGATTACCATATAAGTGTGGGATCCACAAATGTTAGCAGAAATAATTAAACCTAAATCTGTCACCAGTCTGCGTCAAAAGTCTGTGTATGGATTTAAGTGGACAAACATACTGACATCTTAGTGGCTACATTCTCAAGAGTTCAAATCAATGTGAAAATCTAAGAGTTTCAGTATGATTTCCTTAAGTTGCTAACGACTCTGGATGAACATCGAGAATTTAAGCATCAAAAAGTTTTAATAACAAGTCCCAAATGATTTGATGTTCTTGTATGATTCCAAAATTGAATTGGTCCAGATATGATCAATCTAAGTTGAAGCTGTCTACTCCCAACCAATTCCGTAGATTTCCATCTTAGGGTTTATCTCTCACAAAAAGTCCAAAAATAAACTTTAGTTGTGTAGTTAGTTTAAGTTTCTATGTTTATCTTTTAATTTGTGTGTCTGTCGGACTACATCAGGGAAATCAGAAGGGAATTAACTTACCTAAAAAGGTCATGTCTGAGATGGCCACATGATTTTCAAAATTTAAAAGGTCACGTCTGAAGTGACTGAATTGGTTAAGAGCTTACAATGTTATTATCAAAAGTGAAAAGGGTCTTAATAGTAAATGTTCAAAATGACTGTAAACTCACAAAGTGTGACCCATTCACACTAGTGGATCATGGTTATCGACCAACTATGCCAATGGCTTCCAATCGGCCGAATGGACATGAAAATGATCCATTCGACCGAATAGAAGGGGGAGAATGAAACAGTAGACCGACTGAGGCTCAGTCGGTCAACTAAAGAGGCGAATGAAGGAGACCGCATGAGTCAGTCGACTGACTGAGACTCAGTCGGCCGACTGAATGCGATTGACTAGGCCAATCGTACTACTGAGACTCAGTCGGCCAACTGAATGCGATTGACTAGGCCAATCGTACAACTGAGACTCAGTCGCCCGATTGAACTGAGCGAATGAGGCCAGTCGGACGAATGAACCTAGGTTCAGTATTTAAAGGGCCTCAGTCGATCGCATCTCACTCATCACTCCCAATAGCACCCCGAATCGCGTTCTTTACCGTTACTCTGTCAAAATTGCCACAGATTCTGATTTACATTGCTGTTAAGTTTCTTACATTCGAGTGACGTTTTACAGGTACACTACTCTTTGAATCCTACCAAAATCAGCACATTATCGACCTACAATAGAGACACCCGATTGAATCAAGAACCGATCTGAGAAATGACCTAATCACCTATGTAAATTAAGCAAAATGTTAAAATTGAGTTTAATAGGTTATTAGTGACAAGTAGACGAGGCTAATGGACCATTAAACACTGTTAAATGACTTAGATTGGTAAAGATTCGACCCACAGGCGATCGAATAGTGGGGCAAGCGACTGGTCGTTCGAATGAACTCCAATCGCACGATTGAACCCTACGATTGGATCATTCGACCGAATGAATCACCCGAATGAGTCAGTCGGCCGATTAAACTCAATTGCATGTCTCAATCAGCCGATTGAACTCAATCGCATGTTTCAAACAACTGAATGACTCCAGTCGCATGACTCATTCGCATGAATGAATCTGAATGGAAGTGAAACACTACACTTAGAACTGAATTTCAATGTATTATGTACTAATGATCAGGTTTTTGTGTTTCAGGAAAAATGGCTGACCGATGGTCTCTTAATCCAAAGCACAACATATGTGCCCATTGGACCACACGACACGGAACGGGGCCAAGTTCTCTGATATTATAGCCTTCCTCAAACGTTCACGGATACATAAGGCTATATCTACGCCCTGCACACCTTACAAATCACTACACCAGGCATTCTAGGAGAATGCCTCAGTGGATTGTTCTCGTGAGCCATATAGCATCAGAAGCACCATTTTGGGTCAAGCTATCAACATTACCGCCACGGACATCCAAAGAATCCTTGAGTTTGGGGATGACTCTACTCACCCCACTAAGTTACATCCATGACTGTGAGAGGGTGTTTTCTCCGAATCAAGTATGCGGGGGACATTAACTCGGGGTGCTAAATAAGAGCAACCTGTGCCCACAATACAAATATCTGGCACATGTGATTCTTAAGTGCATCGCTTCGAGAAGGGGTGTGTTTCGATGACCTATCAGATCAGATACAGAATGCCTTCGTGGCTCTGGTGCTGAACCACCCTTTCAGCTTCTCTAATATGATCTTTGCTTATTTGGTAGAGAACATTGAAACAAAAGGAAAAGAAGGTTTTTGTATGTATCCATGATTTCTTCAAATGATATTCAATGAGAAGCGGCCTCAGCTCCCCAAGGAAAGTCACGATGCAGTGACTTTGGAACTTATGGATGACACTACTTTGGGTAGGATGGTGGTGTACTGGGGCAAGCAAGTTAAGCCCTAGGAAAAGAGGCTGATTGGCCACTTAGCAGATGAAAGTTATGTGGCACCGGGGAGACGCCAATGGCGTCACGAGGACAGTGACTCCGACGTGGAGCCAATTGTCCTCCCTACTAATGATTAGAGGAGGATGACAGTGGGGATGATGTTATTCCATCCAGAGGCACTGTGTCTGATTCTGTTCCCTCTGTGTCTGTCTCACCTGCTGAAGTAACTGAGTCAGCAGGATTTCATCAAGATTTTGTTCTTAATGAGGAAGATGAGGATGACTCTGATGAGGAGCCACTGACCCGAACTGTGGGAAGGAAAGTTGTTCCCACAGAACATGGGTTAAGAGTTGTTGGTGAACAACCGAGAGGCTCCGGAGATACAGAAGCTGACCCAACTTATGCTCCGGGGTCCTCAGGCGGGATTGTAGGGGGAGCATCCACCTCGAAGGGAATGAGGAGAAAACGGATGGCTCAACCCCATGGGCAGAAACCTAAGAAGAAGCGTAGGGTAACCTTTATCACTACCACATCCACCATACCTTCCATCACTACCACCTCTTCAGACACACCATCCACCACCATACCTTCCACCATAGCACCGCTTCCCTCCACCACCACATTCTTCACTCCCTCATCACCGACCACCATAAGACAGACCCCAGCCACCACTACATCATTCACCCCACACTCACCACCACTATCATCCCGACCTGACCCGATATTCTCCACCACCACCACTAGCCACCAAACCGAGCCCTCAGCCTTTCCCTCACACACCTATAGATCTCCTCTACCTCCAATCAGGGTTGAGGAACAGCTGTCGGCGTTAAATAGAATGGTGTTGCGATTGCTGGCGGCTGATGAGGAAAAGACGACTCAGATCCGCCAGCTTACCGACCTGGCTGCTGGACAATCGCATAAAATTGCAGAGCAGGATCGAGTAATTGAGGAGCAGGCCCAGCAATTGGCTGCTCAGAACACTCAGATGGACCAACTCCGAGCTCAAAGTGTCGCAGCAGGTAAGCAAATAGAGGAGTTGGAAAAAGCTAAGAGGACCATTTTGCTAAAATTGAAAGGATCAAAGGAGGAACCTTAAAGATAAGGGATGGAGCCAGAGATAATGAGATGATGATGATGATGATGATGATGATGATGATGATGATGAGAGTGATACTGATGAAGAGAAAACCGAAGAGTGGTTTGCAGATGAAGAAACTGAAGAAGGAGAAGCAGCTGAATCTGTCTCAGCCCCAGGGCAAGAGAAGAGAACAAAGAACAGACAAGATCAGTCAGCTTCTGCTTCTGCACCTTCACATGAAGAGTCTAGCATTCAGGATAAAAGTAATAGTAGATGTTTAGGTATTTATTTACTTTTGTATTTTGTATTGAAAAACCATGTACTAAATGTTTATATTAAGTTAATGCATTTTTTTTGATAAATTACTAATGATTTGAGTGTGAAATGTGTAAATCAAACAGATCCAAAGTACCATAGAGACGAGTTTGATATTGCTCCCCTTCAACAGGTCAAGTCTCAACTCACAACGATTCTTGAGCTGCAAGGGATTGTCAGAAGGTCAGTGAGTTATACCCCTGAAGAAGGTGAAATAATTCACGACCTATCTAACGAGCAACTGGCAGAGATGTTCAGACTCAATCCTGATGACATTGTCAAGGATGCTCCAACAGTTGATTCACCAATGACGACGAACAACATGACGTTGATGAAGTTGAGGTTGAAGATATTGCTGCTGAAGAGTACCCTCAGTACGCTGACAACGAGGGTAATGTGGTCCCCAATCTGGGTGAGTCCGTAGTCAGTGATTGTTTGAGGTACTAGACAAGATGGAGCAGGAAGCAGGAAAGACCGAAGGAACAACCCAAGCCTCAAACGATGACGTATACATTCGAAAGGCTGAGTTGGCTGAATGTTTTAAAGAAGTCAGAGCCCAACGTGCTGCACCGAAGAGGGATGCCTACACCAAGTTCTACAGCGTCAAGAAACATCTTACGGTGTCAGGCAGGATTATAGCATGGGCATATTATGATGATCTTAACGTTTATGCCGTTAAGAGGGAAAAGGGCATAGAGTACTTTAGATTTCCACATGATCTAAATACTTTACCAGGATTTGAGCTCAACCAGCTGGCCAAATTGAAGCTGTTGTATGCTGACCCGTGAAAGATGTCAGCTGGTTTGAGGCTGCCCTAAAGAAAGAGTACCACACCAGGTGATTAACTTCAGACCTCAACAACCTACATGGTATATTAGAAGGTCTGAGATGGATGCCATCACTGGAAAACCAAACTTGTGTTGAAGTGGAGTCCTCCGCGCACTATGTCGAGAATCCCTCTCAGGGAAATGCCACAGGGCTTCACTCCACATTTCAAATGGTGGTACTATGATTGGAGAACTGCTGAAGCTGTCATAGTTCTGAATAAAGAGGACCAAATGGATACTATCAGGGTAGTCGACCCAATGTGGCTAACCAACTTGTCTGCTAATGATGTCTATACATTATACAAGTGGCCATTGTTCTATGACACACAAGACATTGTACAAGCCCTCCAGTTCCAAAAAGTTATACGACTTAGCTTCGCGTTTGATATTCACGCAGGAGTCACACAAGAGGACAAGTACAAGAAATATGAGGAGGTAATGAAGAAAACAAGACATTAGAGAGATCTAGGTCCAAGGGGGAGTTTGTTGATACATGTATGTCCTAGATCATGGTATGTGATGTAATAGATCTTGTTTGGTATGATTAATGAAATGATACTGATAGTCTGTTAGTTATAATGTTTAATAGTTCATTAATGAGTCATGACTGAATTGATTGGGTTTATGATTACTTAAATGGTTGCACATAATGTTATATAAATTAAAACATTCAAACTTAACTTAATGCAGTTCTCATGCGAATGGCTCATGCGAATGAACCATACGCATGAATATCTTCACACGATTGACTCAGTCGCACGACTGAACCAGGAGACTGGATCAATCGTACAATTGTAACATAAGATTGGCTCAGTCGCACGACTGAACACTCAGTCGCACGAATGAACCAACCGCATGGTTCAATCGCACGACTGAACCAAACTAATGGTTTAGTCGCACGATTGAATAGTGCCAACCTATAAATACAACTCAATTCGTGAAAAACAAGGACTCTCGATCAATTACGATTCCAGACGAACCCTAGCCGTCCAGAAACCTTCCAAATCGTTCTCCAAGTTCATAGAGCACATTAGATCGATTCCTTATCGATTTCTAACGTTAGTTTCAATCCTTGATTGATTCTTCGTGTGTTCTCACTGATTGGATCGCCAATCAAATAGGATTCCGCACTATTTGATCTGGTTTACACGTGATCTCTAGGTATTTCCGTCAAATACCAGGTCCTAACAGTTGCTACCAAGGTTCATAGATATTTGTGGGATAAAAATATTGGACTAACCCTCATCTCAAATTTTACTACATGGAATCTTATTGATTGATCATAAGTAAATTTGAGTAAAGGCGAATATCATTTGGTATCCTCCGACCTGAGATACATATTGGGTTTTGATATTCACCAAGTATTATACCTCGAGCTAATTCTTCACTGTCTTGAAATAGTGGACAACACATAAGGGTATGTTCAGGTATGACACGAGGTGTGTTGGACCAAAAGAACCAATGAGCCGGATCAGAAAAACCTTTAAGTCCCACAGACATCACAACAACTGCTGAAGTCCACAACAGCTAAAGACAACAACTGATTACAAAGTCTGAAGACATAAGTGCTGAAGACACAAGTGCTGAAGACACAAGTGCTGAAGACACAAGTGCTGAAGACACAAGTGCTGAAGACACAAGTGCTGAAGACACAAGTGCTGAAGACACAAGTGCTGAAGACAAAGTCTGAAGACACAAGTGCTGAAGATAAAGTCTGAAGACAAGTGCTGAAGACAAAGTCTGAAGACACAAGTGCTGAAGACAAAGTCTGAAGACACAAGTGCTGAAGACAGTCTAAAGACACAAGTGCTGAAGACAAAGTCTGAAGACAAGTGCTGAAGACAAAGTCTGAAGACAAGTGCTGAAGACAAAGTCTGAAGACACAAGTGCTGAAGACAAAGTCTGAAGACAAGTGCTCAAGACAAAGTTTGAAGACACAAGTGCTGAAGACAAAGTCTGAAGACAAGTACTGAAGACCAAGTATCAGACGTTGTCACAACAGCTGAAGAGGTCTTCTTCAGTAGTTGTGATGGTTTTCTTTCAGTAGTTTTATATTTTCCCTTTTCAGTAGTTTTGTTTTCAGTAGTTTAGTTTTAGTAGTTCTATATTTTGTGCTTAGCACTCTATGATATGTTCTCAGTAGTTGTGAACATTTCAGTAGTTTGTTAAGTGTTAGTTATTTTTGTAATAAATCTGCCAGATGTTACTATCCCGTGAAATCAGCAGTGATTGCACTCTATATAAGGAGTGTCAACCTAAATGTAATCGGTGAATGATTGAGCAGAAACATTTGATATAATTGAAACATTCCTTTTCACAGAAATATATTCTCTCGTTATAACCGTATTTGTTTATAATGCATACGAATATCAAATTCTTGCTATAATTTGTCTAATTCTTGATCTTATTCCGCTACGTTACACTCTAATCCATCAAACTTGAGATCACTGATCCTGTCAAATGGTATCAGAGCAGGTTAATCATTGATCGATCTAATAATTGATCATTGAAACTGCTATCCAAGATCCAAGTTTGATTGAATTAGCATTTTTGCAAGAAACGGTTATAGAGATTGAATTTTCTGTGTTTTTGGTCATTCATCCTGAGATTTATTCTTGGCTTTCATTGAGTCCGTTGTGGTCTGTGTAAAATCTTTTAAAAGCTTGAATTAAATTGTATTTGGACCTAAAATGACTACTCCTTCCAATGATCCTCACAATACTGGTTCCTCAACCAAGCCTCCAATGCTGGTTAGGAGTGAGTATAACATATGGCAACGACGAATGCTCCATCACCTGTCTGTTAACAGCTCAGGTTGTTGGACATCAGTGGTACATGGTCCAACAAGCCTATGGTGAATAACCCGGAAACCAATCAATGGTTCCGAAGAGGAGGGAGCAATACTCAGATGAGGATAAGAAATTGTTTGAGATTGATGCAAAAGCTCATGGAATTCTGGCCATGGCACTGCCTAATGAAATCTATTCTGGGCTAATGCATTATGAAACTGCCCATGACCTCTGGAATGCCTTGAAAGAACAATTTGGAGGAAAAATGAGGTATTGGCAAATAATAGAGAAATCCTTGCCCAACAATATGAGACATTCTCTCATAGGAAGGGTGAGACACTGACTCAACAGTTTGAGCGGTTCTCTTGTTTGATCTCTGAATTAAAAATGGTCAAACATGAGTACACCAATAGCCCGATGAATAACAGATTTCTCAGATCACTGCCTGAGAGATGGGACACATATACTATTGTCCTACGCTCCAGTGCAAATTTGGACAAACTATCCCTCACCCAACTCCATGGGAAATTGCTCACATTTGAGAGAGAGATAGAACAGAAACGAAAACTGTCATCATCTGGAAAGCTCACTGAAGACTTTGTACCAGGCAACACTGCCTTGGTTGGTCATGAGTCAGAATATGCTTCATCTGAATGCCAGTATGATGAGCATATTGATTTCTCTTCAAACACTTCTGATTCTGCATTTGTGAGTGTTGATAGTCAGTTTACTGGGTGTAATAATGACAATCTATGCTTCATCATGGATGATCTCAAGGGGATTGCTCATGATGACTTAGAAGAGATGGATATTTTGAGCCAAATGGCCTTGATAAATATCAGATCTCAGAAGTTCTACAAAAGAACTGGAAGAAAGTTCCCAGGACTCTCTGGCAAAACCAAAGTTGGTTTTGACAAGAGTAAGTTGAGGTGTCATAAATGCCACAGGCTTGGACACTTTGCTAGAGAATGTAGATCATTTGGATCTAATTCTTCTGCACCCTTTGTGACTTTCCCTGTCAATAGTCAACAACACAGAGGGCAACATCCTGTCAATTCTGGTCATCATTCTCAACCATAATCTCCTGCATATTTTGTTCCTCAGGGTCCAATGCCATATCCTTACCCTTGTTATTACATGCCACAAACCAGTCAGGTTCAAGCACCCATTACTCAACAACCACATGCTCTTCCTGTGCCTCAACCATCTCAATCTGATCAACCTCCTCAACCTCAACAACACAGCTTCTTCACCCCTGGAGTTGTTGACTGGAGCAGTTTACCAGATGACATGTCTGGTCATGAACAACTGTTCACAGGTGCTGGTCAACATGGTGGTGACAGTCCTTTTGGGAATTTGGCACTTATGGCTCTGGAGTCTGCAGATGGATCATCCTCAAATGCCTCTTCATCACATGTATCACAGGTATAGGCTAAGGCCATATTATGTTCTGAAACATGCATAGCAGCATTTGCCTCTATTAGAGAAGCGAATGTAGCTTAAATTAATAAGAACATAGAGCTAGAAAAGATTATTTCCAAAAGAAAAGCTGAGTTTGAGTCTATGCTTAAAGAGAAAAATGATGAGATTTATAAACTTAAATGCCAAATGACTGATGATAAGGCTAGGGAAGAGGTACTTTTAGAAAAGTACAAAGACCTCAAAGAAACCCTTGCAATCACCCAAGTAGAGTGTGATCGATGGGTACAATCATGCAAAGGTTTTGAAATGCTTCTTAGTAAGCAATCAGCTTCCAATGTGAAGTTTGGCATTGGTTATAATCACATTGCTCCTCGTACAGATTTTGCTTCAAGAGCAGAAGTGAAATCAGATGGAGAAAGCAATAACCAATCCACCTCATCATGTGATTGACTTTCTGATATAGCACCATCAGAAGTTGAAGTTAGTATTATTCCCTCGTTGAACCTATCAGCTGATCTTGATGGTTCAAATACTGACACTCACATGATCAAAGAGTTGATCGACTCAGGAGTTATTTCTGGAAGTCCTGAAAGGACTGGAGAGCAAGATTTAACACTTGATGTTCAAACTCCAACTACTGTCAGCACTGAAGAGAAGAAAACTGGCAGTAGAAAGGGTTTGAAGACTACTAAAGAGGAAGTCAAGAAAGCAAATAGTGATTCCAAAGTGCTGAAGAACAAGTCTTCAGTAGTTTCATTCTCTTTAGTTGATGATCAACATAAGATGAAGAACAAACCATGTGAAATATGTGGTTTGTTCAATCATCTTACAGATGATTAATGGTACAAAAGAGGATCCAAACTCAAACATAAAGAGGAAATAAAAGAGAAAATGGTTAAAATGAAAACTGAGTTTGAAGGCACATTTGTACGAGCAACATCAAATCCTGTAACCCTTAAGTCCAAAAAGAAATCCAAAAAGGAAGGGGTTAAATAGGTAACAGTTGAGATTGCTCAAAAGAAGAAGGTGCAACATAGGAACTTATCAAACTCCAATGCCAATGTGTCTGGAGAGCTGAAAGCTTTATCACAAAATCAGACTCAGCTGGTTATGATGGTTCAACATCTATTGGGGAGAGTTAACCATTTAGATGTTCCTATGTTGAAACCACAGAAAAGGAGGTCCAAGCCAAAGGATTCCTCTTCTTCACCATCTTCTTCCTCTCAGGCTGTTGTTTCCAACAAACCTGTTAGTTTACCATCTGTTGATGAGAACAGGCCCATAACCAAAAAGGTTTGTGTCTCAAAATCTAACTAATTTGTTGTGTTTTGGAGGGTTCTTCAACATGCCACAGAGGCATCTGGTATGTAGACAGTGGAGGATCCATGCATATGACAGGAAACAGATCACTTCTTAATGACTACTCTCAAGGAAGGAAGGGGTTTGTGTCATTTGGAAATGATGCAAAGGGTTACATCATCGGCAAAGGCTTTGTTTCCGATGGGGAAATAAAGTTTGATGATGTTAACCATGTGGAAAATCTCAAGTACAACCTCTTGAGTGTCAGTGACAACTACTGATGATCTTAGTAATAAGTACTGATGATCATTGGTAACCATGTCACATATAAGTACTGATGAGTTATTTTACCCTCAGTAGTTTCTATAACTACTGAAGGCTAAATGCCTCACAAGTACTCAAGTACTTTATCTGTTCTAAACTACTGATGTAGTTACAACTACTGATGTAGTTACAACTACTGAAATCAGTAAAAACAGATAAGTACTGACGTCTAATGAAACGTCTGAAACTCAGATCTAAGTCTGATGAGTAAGTGTGGAGGTCAGACTGAAACAGCTGAAAAGCAATGAATTGACGAAAACAGCTGATGAGAAATTTCTCTTCAGTCGTTTATACAACTACTGTTTCATTAAAACAACTGAAGCCAAAACTATGTCTTCAGTAGTTTACAACTACTGAAGACTAACACCAAGTCTTCAGCTGTTTACAACAACTGATGACAAAACCACTGTCTTTAGTAGTTTCACAACTACTGATGACAAACACCAAGTCCTCAGTTTACATCATTTGAAGTCAAAACCAAGACCTTTAGTAGTTTCACAACTACTGATGGTTAACACCAAGACTTCAGCTGTTTCAACGTCTGATGGTCAAAACCAAATCTTCAGTTGTTTTATAACAACTGATGACAACACCACCACTATCAGTCGTCTTAAACCTCTGAAGGTTAATACCACGTCATCAGTAGTTTCAAACAGCTGATGACCACACCAAAACCTTCAGTAGTTTTCTTTCAGCCTTTTCCTATCCCAACCCTATAAATACCTGTCTTCTTCTCAAACGTTCCATTAGCCGTTCTTCTGACCTTCATACTTTCAAAAATGGCAACCATGAGCCTAAAATCACGACACAACTGCATTGCATACCTTACCAAGTCGGCTTTCTGGAACAAATTTGATAATGCCATTGACCTAATGGTGGATTCCCCATATCGCACAGCCTTTCTCTTGAATCCGACCATCTACCCTGAATCTCTCAGTCAATTCTGGTCAAATGTTTTTATTCATACTGATGAGTCTACTGGCCAAATCTCTGGTCGGTCCCTCGTCAACCAGATACCAGTGGTTGTTACAGCCGACATCATTCGTCAGGCATTACCCTTACATGACTCCACCACTGTGACTGAATACCCAAAGGGCACAATGGATATGTCCTTTATCAATAATGGGTATGAAGGTGATCTTCGGGCTACAACAATTCTGAAGAAACATTTCCATGATGCTGAAAAACTTATCTTTCACATGGTAAATGTATGCTTAGCTTCAAAGACATCCTCTTGGGATCAAATGTCATCCGAATGGCAACAGGTATTGTATTCTATTCTAGAACACCAACCGTTAAATTTCTCTGAAATCGTGTTTCTAGAAATAAAGAAGTTGGCTCAGAAACCTGCGGCAAACTGCTGGCTATTATATCCCAGGTTTCTGATGGCCATTATTTTAAATGAACTAAAATCTGATGGCCTTGTTGGCCTTGGAGTCCCTACACCAGCTGTTTTGGTTGAGGTATACTCCAGGCACAACTCAGACCTCACTCTCAAAGAAGCTGCCCGAATGCTAAAACCCAAGCAGAGGGAACCCACAACTTCCACCACCAGATCCAGAGTCCCCACCAAACCAAAAACCAAACACCCCAAAACAGCTATTCAGGGAGATGACTCCCCTAAAGATGCTCCTGTACCACCAAGGCAGGATATACTTGCTGGTTTAAACCCCCCAACAGTATCAGAGACTCTACCAGCTAACCCCACACAGGCATCCTCTCAAAAGGAACCTGTTGCAACCACTTCAGGGGAAACCACATTACTCAGACCTCTCTCACTTGAGGAGGTTATCATTGAAGAGCATCCCTCTCCCCGGATGCAATCGGCTTCTATCCCCTCTCCCGATGCAAATGCCCCCCAAAGTCCAACCATTATAATTGCAAACGTGCTGACTCAGCTGCATGCCTCTCCTCCTCCCCAACAAACACCAACAAAGGGGAGAACCACAGCAATTGAGGAAGAGGATCAACATGCTTCTGACAACCCACAGCACCAGGGTTTAACTATTCTATCTCCTGGTGTGGATATGCAGATACGAACATCTGGTGATGCTGCCACCTCTTCTGAATCAGCACATGATCAGACTGAGGCTGGTAACATAGCTAAGACCTCACCAGAGGCAACAGCTGATGAAGGACATCTTCCTGAGGCTGGAAGTCCCTAGTTCAAGAAAAAGGGGCACATGCTAAAACTGGTCAACACCCGGTGCATGTACATCCTGCTACAAGCAGGAGGTCAGGTGATTCAACATCTGCTGATGATGACCTAGGCTTTTTCTATGATGTTCTAGCCCACAACACCATCCTGGAGGCTGAGGTAAGCAGACTACAAGAACTGCTTGCCAAGAAGTCTCAGGTTGTAAGTCTATCTGCCCCCACTAACCCACAGATGGCACCTTCATTCGAAGGTCCCCCAAACACTTCACTCTCTCACTTCACTGAGCCTCCAGCCTCTGCCTTTGGCACTATCTCTCAGGGCCAGAACCCCCCTGAGCAGATGGTTGCTGCATTCCAACAATCCTTACCTCTCATCACTCCCATCATCAATGACATTGTTCATAAAGCCACTGATGAGAGGATCTCCTCAATTCTACAACCACTCATTGATGATGCTGTGCACAAGAAACTTTATGCGGTACAAACCCCTGCAACCAATGCATCCAAAAAGGGGGAGAGTACAACAGTGAAAGAAAAGAGAAGAAAAAGAACTGAGGATGAAAAGGCACAAGAGAAAACCAAGGAGTTGGAGAACGAAAAGGAACAACAACTAATCACTTACAAAAGAAAGAAAAGTGCTGGTGATCAAAAGAATGCTGAAGAAAAATCCTTGGAGGAGCTGATAAAAGATGCAGATGAAGCACACAGCCGATCCATGGACAAAATCATTTAGCAACTCTTCAAGCAAGACTTTGATACAGCCAAACTAGACAGTGAGATCAGGAGGTTGGAAGTAAATGAAATCCAAAACAGATGGGCTGGGTACAATGTGCTAGAGAAAGAGAGATTGGAGATCATGATTCGATTCATAGCCAAATATTTAGGAAGATCACTGATGGAGATTCGTTCATGGACCAGAGACAGCATTCTGGCTATAGCCACCAGAATCTGTTTGTCTGAGCAATTTCATAAGGGGATAATTATTGAAGCACTTGATGAGGCTGGAGCTGGGAAAAGGCTTGAAATGGCAAAACTCACAAAAGCCAAACTTACAACCAAAATGCTTGAACAACCTTCCCAATCACCCACTCAAAAACAGCCTACCCCTCAAATCACCAAACCAATCTCAAAACTCAAATCCAAACATCCTCAACCCTCAAAACCAATTCCTTTACCACAAAAACTAACCCAACCATCATCCAGTGATGCACCTAGAAGGAGGAGAAGGGTGCTGAGGATAGAAGAAGATGATGAAGATGATAGTCTGCCACTCTCTGCTGTTCTAAGGGTACCAGAACCCAGGAGTCAACTCATGATCACACCTGACTCACAAAGGGAAATGGTTAGAGTCAAAATAGAAGATGAAGAACAGCAAAACCAGCATGATGAGTAACTACTGAAGATGGTTGACAAGGCATTTCCCCAGTCATCATCTATACAAGCCATGAAAGGGCATGCTCAGAGGCTGTACACTCTTAGACACACATTTCAGTATCAAAAAGAGAGAGTGAGAGTATGGCCAGACCCCAAGGTGAGCTATAGAATACACAAAAGATCCATTCCACATAGATACAATGGCCAGGTTAGAAAAACAATAGACTCTACAATCATGTTGGCCATTGTAGTCTCACCTTAGGAAATACTCGATGAATTCAAGAAGGCTTATCAATCAAAAATGACCCCTCAAGCCTTACTGGAAAACAAGATGATCAAAAAGGGGTTATTATATAAGAAGATTGAAGACATTAACAAGAATAAGCTCAAGTTACTCCTTGAGGGCACCCATCCTGTTGAATTTGTCTATAGGGAGATAACTACTATGGAGTTGAAGAATGGCAGGACTGTAAAGTACCTATTTGAGTACTATGGTCCAGAGTTCTTCTTTGAAGGAGGAGTAGAAGAACTCTCTAAGGAGTAGCAGGTTGTTCTCCTTGAGGCCTATGTTCGTGAGTCTTACAGTGCTGAAGACAAGTGCTGAAGACAAAGTCTGAAGACAAGTGCTGAAGACAAAGTCTGAAGACAAGTGCTGAAGACAAAGTCTGAACACACAAGTGCTGAAGACAAAGTCTGAAGACAAGTGCTGAAGACAAAGTCTGAAGACACAATTGCTGAAGACAAAGTCTGAAGACAAGTACTGATGACCAAGTATCAGACGTTGTCACAACAGCTGAAGAGGTCTTCTTCAGTAGTTGTGACGGTTTTCTTTCAGTATTTTTATATTTTCCCTTTTCAGTAGTTTTGTTTTCAGTAGTTTAGTTTCTGTGGTTTTATATTTTGTGCTTAGCACTCTCTGATATGTTCTCAGTAGTTGTGAACATTTCAGTAGTTTGTTAAGTGTTAGTTATTTTTGTAATAAATTTGCCAGATGTCACTATCCCGTGATATCAGCAGTGATTGCACTCTATATAAGGAGTGTCAACCTAATTGTAATCGGTGAATGATTGAGCAGAAACATTTGATATAATTGAAACATTCCTTTTCACAGAAATATATTCTCTCGTTATAACCGTATTTGTTCTTAATGCATACGAATATCAAATTCTTGCTAAATTTGTCTAATTCTTGATCTTATTCCGCTGCGTTACACTCTAATCCATCAAACTTGAGATGACTGATCCTGTCAAGGTATTTGTGAGATACGTATGTAGTCAAGATGGAATTTGTTCCTCTTATTCGTTGAGAGTTAGATGTCTAAGGCCTGATAAGTTAAATCAACAAGGAATGATCACTCTGTGTTCTTGGATTTAACATGACATCTGTAACAAGAGGATAGATTATTAATTCACCTAAATCATTTCAAGTAGGATACTTGAATAAGATGATGTTATTGAATGGCTATAAGTCATGCGTATTAAGGGTAGTAAACCGTTGTTAGGCGGTATTTACTGCTTGCATTAATCTTCTATGAATCTTGAGCAAGTGGGAGATTGTTAGATTCTATATGCCCAAGACACATAGAACATTGATGCGGTTAGAAAGTGGGTTATTGTTACCCAATAACAAGCTTTGCAATCACCGACAATTATTCAATTGATGATATGATCATGCAATTAAATAATAACACCAAATTTAGAAAGTGGGTTTTCTAAATAAGTTGCGTATTAGATTGAACAATTTACGTGAATATTTTGTTTATAGATATTGTTTGTAATGTTATTTAAGTTATTTAAATAACATCAAATAATTAGTGAGTGTGTATGTGTTATTCTAATAAAAAGGTTTATTGAATGAACAACTTTTAAAAGGAAATGACTTGTTTAATGTGTTAACATTTCATTTAACCTTTTGGGGGAAATCAAATTAATAAGTGAGATTCGGCCGCCCTTGGGGGTTGGTCTCTCTTGGTTTTGTTGATATCCTTGAAAGCTACACACTTCACCCACCAATTCACTCCATCTCATTTTCTCTCTCACACATGCAATAGAACAACACAAGAAAGGGTTTTCTTGTTCTTGTTGAAGAGAATCGGCTGAAAGGTTTTTCAGGATAGTTTCCCTTCGTTTTTGGTGTTCAATCCTAGCATCTAAGGTATTTTGTGATAGTGCTTGGGGTATACTAGCTTGAGGGATCCTTCCTTGGAGCCTTGGCCGAAGCATTAGCATCATATCTCTCTACCTTGGTCGACTTTTCAGCAGGAGAAAGGTAGTTAATCACATCTTCATGTAGCTGTGATTTTATGTACTTTTTCATTATGTTCATAGCTTGTATATTCACATAAAAGATCCCTTTTGTTCTTGGGTTTGTTCACACTTTAAAACATCAAATAGAACACGATTTTTCAGCTTACAAACAATATAATAATGTTATACTTCCGCTGCGTTTTACAAAGTTTAAGTGGTTAAACTATGTCTTGTGTTCTAACAAACCCCAACAGGGGCATCAATGTATTCACAAAAGCATAACTAACTACATGGGAAAGTAACTAGTTATACAAAAACATTGAACAACACTAGTTCACGCATGGATTGTTTTTGTTTTTGGTTACAGCCTCAAATGCTTTGGAGTTTTGATTCTTAAGCCTTATAAACACACTCCAGAACCAATCAAATCAAATATGATTAAAATCTTCATTAGAATTACACTAATCATTCACACATAAAACATAGGATTTATTTCTTAATTGAACCAAAACAGAACATCACACCACATGAATGACCCTTGAAATTAACCGAATTCTACCCAAAACCTATCCAAACACTTCACAACCATCTTCGAAGATTATTTCCTAAAAAATCCGTTAAATCATTCTAGATAACAACTATCGATTCATAGAATCCTTTTTAGACCATCATGGGAAGGAAACAAGGTGAAAAGGACCAATAAACTACTCGTATTTCAATAGAGACCAAGAGAGAATCAAATTACAATGTTAACGAAACTAATCTGATGTCAAACGAGTAAGGTAATCTGTGATTGATAAAAAAGAAGTCAGATCAAATTAACACGACCACTTAAATTAGATCTCCTTCTATTTTAATAAAATTGTGCAACAACAGGTCGAGGCTCAATGTATTCACAAAAGCTTAACTAACTACATAGGAAAGAAAGTAGTTATACAAAAACATTAACAATAGTAGTTCACGCATGAATTGCTATTGCTTTTGGTTACAACCTCAAATGCTTTGGAGTTTTGATTCTCAAGCCTTCTAAACACACTCCCGAACCAATCTAATCAAATTTGATTATAATCTTACATAGAATAACACTAATCGATCCCACATGAAGGTAGGATCTATTGTTTAATTGAAAAAAACTGTAAGGCCCCGACCCTGGAGACCTCACGGTTGGTAATTCAAGCATTAAATACCTTAAAACATTATAATACAAACTTAAGCAGTGGATTCATTTTAACAAAAACTATTCATTTCATTAAAAGACTATTGTTAAGCAATACACTATTGTTTAATCGATTACAAATGAACTGTTAATTGCATTACAAAACAACAGCAATATGAAATACGAATGGATGTCAGTCTTTTCCTGCCGAGTAGCTTCACCCTCGTGCCATCCTCAGCAATAATTACCTGCCAACTAAAAATGTATAAAAGTCAGCGTTGCTCAGTGAATTCTAGTTTTAAAAGTAATAAAATACTTTGTGTGTGTTGTATATGAAAATACTCTTTCTATGAAATACAACTCTTTACTTTGTATGCAAGCATGCACTAACTATATGAACATATACTGTTCGTTCTCTTTACTTTATGCCATGTCTACTCTGTATTATGTTATCTTTATCTTTCACTATCTGTATGGACCAATGAGCAATACCCTAAACTGTATGCACGATGAAAACTGGTGATGGGCCATCTATATCCCACAAGAGGGTTCTTTTTACTGTATAAAATGCCGACCCAACCACCTAGGCTACGCTACAGAGGTCCTGCCAATCTCAATGTCTAGCCCTGTATGCATAATAGGGTAGCTAACCCGCAGCATAGTTGAGCTAACGACAACACGGTCGTGTACCTCCTATAAGCTTCCAAGACTTCTTAACAATTTATTAATGTTCCTCTTCTCTTCTTTATTGCTTTTTCTCTTTATTATACAATATACTTTACGTTATGATAATAAACATACCACGTAAAGTCACACACTATAAGTAATAATAATAACAATAGCAATAATAATAAGGAACAATCATAAGACAATTATAATCATGCATGAAAGTCATCATTAATAAGCCCTAGTCAAACCTCGGTCAAAACCCTAAGAGCACAAACTCCCAAGAATTCTGTAATAAATTCTAAGTGTTGGGCGCTTAGACACTATTTGGGCGCATGAGCCCTGTTTGGGCATTTCATTACTATACAGGCGCATCAGTCAACACTTAACTACTTTAACTCTTAGGTGCATGAACAATTCAGGCGCATGGACACTATTCTAGCGTATGAACACTTAGGTGGTTATTTGGACGCATGGACACTTAGGCGCATGGGAACTATTCGGGCGCATGGGCCAACACTTAGTCGTCCAACTAATATTTCTAGGCGCATGGACTACTGTTCAGGCGCATGGAATACACTTATCATTTCTAAGGCAATTTTTTGGCGCATGGGCTACTGTTCAGGTGCATGGGTTACACTTCAATTCTTCTAAGGCATTCCCAGATGCATAAGCCTTATCTAGGCGCATGAACCTTCTGCGTAACATGTTTCTAGGATGATTTTGAACACATTCTTCATACCTATCTATTCTAAGCTTATCAGGGCTATTCTAAACATGAACAACCTATAAGCATTCAAGAATCATCATCCAACATGCATAATACATACGGGTAAGCATACATAAACATTTGAAAATCGCTTTAATACATTTTCAACCCCAAAGAGAGTGTAAAACAAGTAACCCAGGGTCTACAACTCACCTGGTGAAACTTGGTGTTTCTTCCTTCTAACCCGCTTGCAAATGAGTTCAAACACCTAAAAACACCCCAACACACACACACCGACACACACACAAGCATATAAGCACATAAGCATGTAACCAAGATAAAACCCGTCATAAACACTTAAAAACCTTGAATTCTTACCGTGAATTCAATTTCTCTTCTTCTTCTTTTCTTCAGCCGAGAGTTCTGCTCTCTTCCTTTCTCTCTCTCTAAATCCGAAGTGAAAAGTGATGTGAAAAGAGGGTGGGAGGCCATGCCCACCTTTACACTAACTTTTCAAATATTTTGTCCTTTTGGACACTTTTAGTCCCTCCACTTGGGCTTTATTGCTTTTCGTTCTTTTATTCTTCATTTCTTGATACATTTTTAAAATAACCGGGTGTTACAAGTCCACCCCCCTTATATAGGTTTGGTCCCCGAAACCTGTTATTCCTCAAACAGACGAGGGTAATGCTACCTCACTCCTCCTCAGTTTCCGATGTAGATTCGGATCCCTTCCTGTGCTTCCACCGTACACGCACAAGACGAACCACTTTATTCCTCAGTCTCTTCTTTTTACGATCGATGATTGCCACTGGTTGCTCTACATAATTGAGCCTTTCGTCTACTTTGAGTTTTTTTAGTGGAACAATCATGTCTTCATCAGCTAAGCACTTTCTCAAATGAGATACATGGAATGCCGGGTGGATTCCACTTAACTCATCTGGTAACTCCAATCTATAGGCCACCTCTCCTACTCGAGCAATGATTCGGAAAGGGCCTATATATCATGGGCTCAACTTGCCCCGCTTCCTGAATCGGATAATACCCTTCCAAGGTGAGACCTTCAACATAACCCGATCATCCACCTGGAACTCGATCGGTCTGTGTCGTTTATCGGCATACGACTTCTGCCTATCTTTAGCTGCCTTCATGAAGGCTTTAATCTTCTCAAGCTTCTCGGTCGTAGCCTGAATGACCTTGACGTTCTCCAATTCCTTCTGACCAATATCACCCCAACAAATGGGTGTTCTGCATCTCCTACCGTATAGCATCTCGTATGGTGGCATACCAATGCTGGCATGATAGCTGTTGTTGTACGATAATTTAGCTAACAGTAAGTGGTCATCCCAACTTCCCCCAAAATCAATCACACATGCCTGAAGCATGTCTTCCAATGTCTGAATGGTCCTTTCTGACTGACCATCAGTTTGGGGATGATAAGCCATGCTAATATGTAACCTCGTCCCCATGGCGTCGTGGAATTTCTTCAAAAATTTAGATGTAAACCGGGTGTCACGATTAGACACAATAGACACCGACACACCGTGACGGGTTACGATTTCCATGATGAATAGATCCGCCAACCTCTCAGATGAATATGTCTCGCGGATCGATAGGAAGTGAGCACTCTTCGTCAGACGGTTGACAATCACCCATATGGCATCGTACCCTTTCGGAGTACGTGACAACTTCATTATGAAATCCATGGTGATGTGCTCCTACTTCCATTCCGGTATATATAAAGGTTGAATCTTCCCATACGGCTTCTGATGTTTGGCCTTCACCTGTAAGCAAGTAAGACACTTACTCACATACTCCATCACATCACGCTTCATACTCGGCCACCAATAATCTTTCTTCATATCTTGATACATTTTTGTGGCACCGGGATGAATGGAGTATCGAGTCTTCTGAGCTTCATCCATAATCCTCACACGTAGATCCCCAAAACGAGGAATCCACACCCGTCCGAATCGAGTTTTAACACCAAGTGTGTTTTCACCCAATTCCCCAACCATACCTCTCATCCTTTCAGAGTTTAGATGATCTTCTTTCAGTACCTCATCTTGAAAATCTTTGAATTGCTTCATCACATCAGAGGTCATGATCAGTTGATATGCTTTCAGCCATATTGGCTCGGGCCTCTCTTTTTGGCTAAGAGCATCAGCCACCACGTTGGGTTTGCCCGGATGGTAATGGATCTCACAATCATAATCTTTTATGAGCTCCAACCATCTTCTCTGCCTTTTTGCTCGAAGAAGTACTTCAAGCTCTTATGGTCAGTGAAAATGGTGCACTTCGTCCCATAGAGATAGTGCCTCCAAATCTTCAGTGCAAAGACCACGGCCGCTAGCTCCAAGTCATGAGTGGGATAATTGACCTCATGAACTTTCAACTGTCGGGATGCATAGGCTATAACCTTCCCTCTCTGCATTAGCACACACCCCAACCCTGAATAGGAAGCATTTGAATAAACCACCAAATCCTCGTTTCCTTCGGGTAATGACAGAACTGGAGCTTGAGTCAACATTGCCTTTAACTCCTCGAAAGTCTGCTTTTGAGCTTGACCCCATATAAACTTTAAATCCTTTCGGGTCAACTTGGTTAGTGGAGAAGCGATCTTGGAAAAGTCTTGAATGAATCTTCGATAATATCCCGCCACCCCAAGAAACTACGAATCTCTGATGGTGTTTTCGGAGACTTCCATTGCATCACTACCTCCACCTTTGCGGGATCCACCATGATTCCATCAGGATTCACCACATGGCCCAAGAATTGAACTTCGCGCAACGAGAACGCGCAATTGGAGAATTTGGCATACAACTTCTCCCTTCTTAATGTCTCCAACACCTCCCGAATATGACCGGCATGCTCTTCGCTCTTCGAGTAGATCAGAATATCATCAATGAACACAATCACTTATCTATCCAACATCGGCCGGCACGCTCGATTCATCAAGTCAATAAAGGCAGCTGGCACTTAGTTAGACCGAAAGACATAATGAGGAACTCGTAGTGTCCATAACGCGTATGGAAAGCTGTCTTAGGAATGTCTTGTTCCTTCACCTTCAATTGATGGTAGCCAGATCGTAGATCTATTCTCCAGAACCAACTGGCACCTTGGAGCTGGTCAAACAGATCATCAATTCTTGGTAAGGGGTACCGATTCTTCACAGTCAACTTTTTCAGCTCTCGGTAGTCGATGAAAATTCGCATACTTCCATCCTTTTTCATTACAAACAATACCAGAGCACCCCATGGAGAGATACTCGGTCAAATGAATCCCTTATCTATCAACTTCTGTAACTGGCTCATGAGTTCCTTCATCTCAGTATGAGCTAATCGATATGGTGCTTTGGCAATGGGTTGAGCACCGGGTACCAAATCCATTTGGAACTCAATCGTGATCCGGTGGCACGCCGGGTAAGTCTTTCGGGAATACGTCCTGAAAGTTGCACACCATTGGCACCTCAGATAATTACGGTACCGACACATCTACATTTTTTACGTAGGCCAAGTAGGCACTACATCCACGTCTCATGCACTTCCCTGCCACCGCCATCGAAATCATCTTCGGGATTGTAGTAACGCGATCTCCATAAATCGTAACCAAAATCCAATCGGACGCAACTAATCGAATCATTTTCTTGCCACATACGATGTTTGCTTCATAGGTTGCTATCCAGTCCATCCCTAGTACTACATCAAATCCACCTAGGGGCATCACGTGTAACCTAGCAGCAAACCTATGACCTTCTAGTTCTATGGTACAGTCCTCCATCACATCAGTAATTCTAGTGGACATACCAATAGCGGTTTCTACATCGAATGGTTCATTGACATTTCTACTACTAACAGGCAGCTTAGCACAGAAAGTAGTGGAAATAAAACTCCTGCTAGCACCGGAATCAAACAATACACAGACACAAGTTTGGTTTACTAGAAACATACCTCACACAACGTCAGGATCCACTCTGGCTTCCTCCCGGGTCATAGTGTAAGCTCTATCACTTGCCCTCTGCCCTCTTTCCTTTTACTTCATCTTCTCCGCTCTAGAGCTCTCCGCCCTCACCTTCTTACAGTCTCTAGCGATATGGCCAGGCTAGCCACACAAGAAGCATACATTCATCCCGATCCTGCACTCACCGGTATGCTCCCGTCCACAATTGCCACACCTTCCCCGCCCTGATCTTCACGACACCCCACGGTCTTCCACCTTCACATTCTTGTTGTTTGGAGTAAAACCACCATGTCCAAACCTCTTCCCATTCTAGTTCTTACCATCCCCACTCCTCTTCTCTACCTCCACCATAGTCTCCCCTCGCTCATCATACACCCTGCCCGCCAAATCCACCATTGATCGAAAGGTACCCGCCTGAGCAGCAATCTGGTGCTTGCGAATGTCAGTCGGCAGTCCTTGGATGTACCTCTTGATCTTCCTTGATACCGGCGTCACCTGATCTGGCACCAGCCTCACCATCTCATTGAATTTAGTGGTGTACTACTAGTGGGTCATGGTTCCCACTTCAAGTTGCAAGAACTCCCTCTCAACCTTGTCCATCTCCCAGTGAGGACAGAACTCCTCAATAACCAACTTCTTAAACTCCTCCTATCGCATCTTCCTCATGGCTCTAGCACCCTCAGCTTGGACAATATTGTCCCACCAACATAGCGCTGAACCAACGAAAGAGTGAGTTGCGAACTTCGCATTCTAGTCTTTGCGACACTCACTGATTTCTAAGACGGCTTCCATCTCCGTCACCCAACGGTGAGCGGCAGCAGCATTGCCATTGTCATCGAAGGTCGGGGGCTTACACCTTTGGAACGCCCCATAACTGCATCCTCTAGTTGCTGCCCGCACTACAACATCCTCCTCTTCATCAGATAACACAACCTCAGGCTCTGGTTGTTCTCCTCCCTTCTGCTTCCCTTGCCCGTTGATCCCTTTTATTCTCCTTCTTCTTCCTCTCCTAGCCTCTCACAGCCCTAATGACTTCAGTCACTGCAGACGGTAACACTATCTGCATGACCTGGTGTACCTCTTGAGCAATCGCCTCCCTAGCTAAAGCATTCAGACTAGCATTCTCATTCTCTTCACTCCTGCCATGAACCTCAGGGTTCTCGTGGGTCGTCTCAGGAGTCTAGGCACTACTCCTGGTCACCCGTGGATAGCCTCTGCCTCTAGGAGTTTTGGAAGATTTTCATCCAGCCATCCTCTAACACGCTATAAGATTCAAACACTAACACGGTCATTCAAGGTAACACTCAGTTTATGTCAAGTATAGCAAGTCCCTAATTATAGTGGCCAGTTGTGATTAGCCACTTACTTTACTCTTCATACCCAAGCATTTCCTATCCTGACTAAATCAAATAGCGTGCGCACATAATACCGGTTATCATTAAGAAAAGACATACCTCATGGCACGTAGCTACTCGGGCTGACATCCTTCTATTTGTCCAATTTTCAGTTTAAGTTTAGGTTTTAATTTTTTTTATTTAACCCAATTCTCTTAAACTTTGGCTCTGATACCAACTTGTAAGGCCCCGTCCCCGGACACCTCACGGTTGGTCATTCAAGCATTAAATGCCTTAAAACATTATAATTATACAAACTTAAGCAGCGGAATCTTTCTAGCAAAAACCATTCATTTCATTAAAAGACTGTTGTTAAGCAATACACTATTGTTTAATCGATTACAAAAGAACTATTAATTGCATTACAAAACAACAACAATATGAAATACGAATGGATGTTAGTCTTTCCCTGCCGAGTAGCTTCACCCTCGTGCCATCCTCAGCAATAATTACCTGCCAACTGAAAAGGTATAAAAGTCAGCGTTGCTGAGTGAGTTCTAGTTTTAAAAGTAATAAAATACTTTCTGTACGTTGTATATGAAAATACTCTTTCTAATAAATACCACTCTTTACTTTGTATGCGAGCACGCATTAACTATATGAACAGATACTCTTCGTTCTCTTTACTGTATGCCTTGTTTACTCGGTAATCTATTGTCTTTATCTTTCACTATCTGTATGGACCAATGAGCAATACCAAACTGTATGCACGATGAAAACTGGTGATGGGCCATCTATATCTCTCAAGAGGGTTCGGTTTACTATATACAAGGCTGACCCAACCACCTAGGGTATGCTACAAAGGTCCTGCCAATCTCAATGACTGGCCCTATGTGCATAATATGGCAGCTAACCCGCAACGTAGTTGAGCTAATGACAACACGGTCGTGTACCTCCTATAAGCTTCAAAGACTTGTTAACAATTTATTAATGTTCCTCTTCTCTTCTTTATTGCTTTTTTCACCTTATTATTACAATATACTTTACGTTACGATAATAAACATACCACGTAAAGTCACACACTATAAGTAATAATAATAATAGCAATAATAATAAGGAACACTCATAAGACAATCATATCATGCATGAAACTCATCATTAATAAGCCCTAGTCAAACCTCGGTCAAAACCCTAAGAGCACAAACTCCTAAGAATACATAAGCATTTGAAAATCGTTTTAATACATTTTCAGTCCCAAAGAGAGTTTAAAACAAGTAAAACCGGGGGTCTAGAACTCACCTGGTGTAGCTTGGGTGTTTCTTCCTTCTAACCTGCTTGCATATGAGTTCAAACACCTAAAAACACACCAACACACACACACACCGACACACACACAAGCATATAAGCACATAAGCATGTAACCAAGATAAAACCCGTCATAAACACTTAAAAACCTTCAATTCTTACCTTGAATTCAATTTTTCTTCTTTTTCTTTTCTTCAGCCGAGAGTTTTGCTCTCTTCCTTTCTCTCTCTCTCTAAATCCGAAGTGAAAAGTGATGGGAAAAGAGGGTGGGCGGCCATGCCCACCTTTACACCAACTTTTCAAAGATTTTGTCCTTTTAGACACTTTTAGTCTCTCCACTTGGGCTTTATTGCTTTTCTTTCTTTTATTCTTCATTTCTTGATACATTTTTAAAATAACTGTTGTTACAAAATCCGAAGACGACATCACACAAATGACCTTTAAAATCAATTGACTTTGGTCAAAAACTATCCACGAAACTCCACAACCATGTTCGAACATTATTACCTCTAAAATCAATTGAATCAATTTAAATGAAAACAATCAACCCACAGAATCCTTTTTCTACCATCATGGGAAGGAAACGAGGTGCAAAGGACCAATAAACAAATCCTATTTCACTAGAGAACAAGAAAGAATCAAATTACAATGTAAACAAAATTAATTTGACGTTAAACGAGAAATGTAATATGTGATTGACAAAAAAAAAGTCAAATCCTTTTAACACGGCCACTAAAATTAGATTTACTTGTATTTTATACAAATTTTTGCTACTACAGATCGGGGCAGCAATGTATTCACAAAAGCTTAACTAACTACATGGAAAAGTAACTAGTTATACAAAAACATTGAAAAACACTAGTTCACGCATGGATTGCCTTTGTTTTTGGTTACAACCACAAATGCTTTGGTGTTTCGATTCTTAAGCTTTCTAAGCACACTACTGAACCAATCTAATCAAATATGATTATAATCTCATTAGAATTGCACTAATTAGTCACACATGATACATAGGATTTATTGCTTAACTGAACCAAAACAGAACATCACACCACATGAATGACCCTTGAAATAACCGAATTCTGCCCAAAACCTATCCAAAACTTCACAACCATCTTCGAAGATTATTGCCTAAAAATCCATTAAATCATTCTAGATAACAACTATCGATTTGTAGAATCCTTTTTTGACCATCATGGGATGGAAACAAGGTGCAAAGGACCAACAAACTACTCGTATTTCACTAGAGACCAAGAGAGAATCAAATTATAGTGTTAACGAAACTAATCTGATATCATACGAGTAAGGTAATGTGTGATTAATAAAAAAGAAGTCAAATCAAGTTAACATGACCACTTAAATTAGAATTCCTTGTATTTTAAACAAACTTGTGCAATTATAGATCGGGGCATCACTGTATTCACAAAAGCTTAACTAACTTCATATGAATGAAAGTAGTTATACAAAAACATTAAACAACAGTAGTTCATGCATGAGTTGCTATGCTTTTGGTTACGACCTCAAATGCTTTGGAGTTTTGATTCTGAAGCCTTCTAAACACACTCCCGAACCAATCTAATCAAATTTGATTATAATCTTAGATAGAATAACACTAATCGATGACACATGAAAATAGGATCTGTTGTATAATTCAAAACAAAACTGAACACGACATCACACGAATTACTTTAAAATCAATTCACTTCTGCCCAAAACCTATCCACAACACTCCACAACCATGGTCGAACATTAATACCTAAAAATGCATTGAATCAGTTTAAATGAAAACTATCAACCCACAGAATCCATTTTCTGCCATCATGGGAAGGAAGCGAGGTGTAAAGGACCAATAATTTATTCCTATTTCACTAGAGAACAAGAAAGAATCAAATTACATTGTAAACGAAACTAATTTAACCTAAAACGAGAAATGTAAGGTTTGATTGACAAAAGTAGATAAATCAAGTTAAGATGCCTGCTAAAATTATATTTATTTGTATCTTATGCAAATTTGTGATACTACAAATCGGGGCATCAACGTATTTCCAAAAGCTTACTAACTACATGGAAAAGTAACTAGTTATACAAAAACATTGAAAAACACTAGTTCACGAGTGGATTGTTTTTGTTTTGGTTACATCCTCAAATGCTTTAGAGTTTTGATTCTTAAGCCTTATAAACACACTCCCGAACCAATCTAATCAAATATGATTATAATCTTCATTAGAATTACACTAATCAGTCACACATGAAATATAGGATCTATTGCTTAATTGAACCAAAACAGTACATCACACCACATGATTGACCCTTGAAATTAACCGAATTCTGCCCAAAACCTACCCAAACACTTCACAACCATCTTTGAAGATTATCGCCTATAAAATCCATTGAATTATTCTAGATAACAACTATTGCTTCACAGAATCCTTTTTCGACCATCATGGGAAGGAAACGAGGTGCAAAGGACTAATAATCTACTCGTATTTCAATAGAGACCAAGAGAGAATCAAATTACAGTGTTAACGAAACTTATCTGATGTCAAACGAGTAAGGTAATGTGTGATTGATAAAAAAGAAATCAAATCAAATTAAGAAGACCACTTCAATTAGATTTCCTTGTATTTTAAACAAATTTGTGCAACAACAGATTGGGGCTCAACGTATTCACAAAAGCTTAACTAAGTACATAGGAACGAAACTAGTTATACAAAAACATTAAACAACAGTAGTTCATGCATGAGTTGCTATTGCTTTTGGTTACGACCTCAAATGCTTTGGAGTTTTGATTCTGAAGCCTTCTAAACACACTCCCGAACCAATCTAATCAAATTTGATTATAATCTTAGATAGAATAACATAATCGATGACACATGAAATAGGATCTGTTGTATAATTCAAAACAAAACTGAACACGACATCACACGAATTACTTTAAAATCAATTCACTTCTGCCCAAAACCTATCCACAACACTCCACAACCATGGTCGAACATTAATACCTAAAAATGCATTGAATCAGTTTAAATGAAAACTATCAACCCACAGAATCCATTTTCTGCCATCATGGGAAGGAAGCGAGGTGTAAAGGACCAATAATTTATTCCTATTTCACTAGAGAACAAGAAAGAATCAAATTACATTGTAAACGAAACTAATTTAACCTAAAACGAGAAATGTAAGGTTTGATTGACAAAAAAGTAGATAAATCAAGTTAAGATGCCTGCTAAAATTATATTTATTTGTATCTTATGCAAATTTGTGATACTACAAATCGGGGCATCAACGTATTTCCAAAAGCTTAACTAACTACATGGAAAAGTAACTAGTTATACAAAAACATTGAAAAACACTAGTTCACGAGTGGATTGTTTTTGGTTTTGGTTACATCCTCAAATGCTTTAGAGTTTTGATTCTTAAGCCTTATAAACACACTCCCGAACCAATCTAATCAAATATGATTATAATCTTCATTAGAATTACACTAATCAGTCACACATGAAATATAGGATCTATTGCTTAATTGAACCAAAACAGTACATCACACCACATGATTGACCCTTGAAATTAACCGAATTCTGCCCAAAACCTACCCAAACACTTCACAACCATCTTTGAAGATTATCGCCTATAAAATCCATTGAATTATTCTAGATAACAACTATTGCTTCACAGAATCCTTTTTCGACCATCATGGGAAGGAAACGAGGTGCAAAGGACTAATAATCTACTCGTATTTCAATAGAGACCAAGAGAATCAAATTACAGTGTTAACGAAACTTATCTGATGTCAAACGAGTAAGGTAATGTGTGATTGATAAAAAAGAAATCAAATCAAATTAAGAAGACCACTTCAATTAGATTTCCTTGTATTTTAAACAAATTTGTGCAACAACAGATTGGGGCTCAACGTATTCACAAAAGCTTAACTAAGTACATAGGAACGAAACTAGTTATACAAAAACATTAAACAATAATAGTTCACGCATGAATTGCTATTGCTTTTGGTTACAACCTCAAATTCTTTGGAGTATTGATTCTCAGGCCTTTTGAACACACTCCGGAACCAATCTAATCAAATTTGATTATAATCTTAGTTAGAATAACACTAATCGATCACACATGAAACTAGGATCTATTGTTTAATTAAAAACAAAACAGAACACGACATCACACGAATGACCTTTAAAATAAATTCACTTCTGCTCAAAACCTATCCACAACACTCCACAACCATTATCGAACATTATTACCTCAAGAATCCATTGAATCAATTTAAATGAAAACTATCAACCCACAGAATCCTTTTTCTGCCATCATGAGAAGGAAACGAGTTGTAAAGGACCAATAAACAAATCCTATTTCACTAGAGAATAAGAAAGAATCAAATTACACTGTAAACAAAACTAATTTGATGTTAAACGAGAAATGTAATGTGTGATTGACAAAAAAGAAGTCAAACCAAGTTAACACGACCACTAAAATTAGATTTACTTGTACCTTATGCTACTACAGATCGGGGCATCAACGTATTCACAAAATCTTAACTAACTACATGGGAAAGTAACTAGTTATACAATAATATTGAACAACACTAGTTCACACATGGATTGTTTTTGTTTTGGTTAGAGCCTCAAATGCTTTGGAGTTTTGATTCTTAAGCCTTATAAACACACTCCCGAACCAATCTAATAAAATATGATTAAAATGTTCATTAGAATTACAGTAATCAATCACACATAAAACATAGGATCTATTGTTTAATTGTGGAAGGACCCGATCCCGAGACACTTACAGCTGATAAATCATTACACATAAAACATATATTTTCGCCATATTACATAAAAGCATTGCAGTGGAAACATCTATGCAAAAAATTTCATTTCAATATAATAGCTTTGGCAAAATAACACATCGTTTCCAATTACCAAACCCAAGTTGAATTACATCACAAAAGCATTATAAATGGATGTCATCCTAAAAGAGCTGAGTAGCCCCCTCGTGCCATCCTCAGCAATCATTACCTACCAACTGGAAACACATCAAAGTCAACGTTGTTGAGTGAATTCTAGTTTTATAATAAAACATACTTTTCTTTCTTTACAACTGTTCTTTACATTCAGGCGATCAAACATCATACGTACACATAGATAATAGCATTATTATCTTCATTATTCGTTCGTTCGTCATTACATCTTTTCCTTTCATCAACACCATGAACTTTACCATTCAGGCTCATGGTACTGGGCCTAAGCCTATCGTAGACCTTCATGATGGTGCCCAGCACCCCTGGCCACAGTACTGTAACACCCTGAAATTTTCTTTGAGGCCGACGAAAGAAGAAAAATAAATAAAGTCCAAAGTCGAGGGACCAAACTCGCCAACAAGAGAAACTTGGATAAATGGAAGTATAAAAGGGGGGAGGGCATCCCACACCCTCCCCATTCTTGCCAAGACTTAGCCAAAGAAGAGAGAAAAGGAGAAAAAGAGGAGAAAAGTTTGGTTCGGGTTGATTCGAGCGCGGAAACCGACGCGTAGCGGGTCAAACCGAAGCTCTACTCGACGGGATCGTTTATGTGAGTTCTAGGACCCCTCTTTTACATGGTTTTGAATGATTTTGGGGCTGGAACACATCTGAAAACCCTTTTTCAAGTTTTTGGGTGTAAACCCGTTTTTATGCATGTGTGTACGTGTTTGATGCGTTTGGAGATTGGTTTTGTCCGTGGTTATTCTTGAATGAGGTCGTGGTATGTTTCCCTTAGGCTTAGGATGGTTGATTTGGGCAAATATTGAGCTTGGAAGATTTTGGAGGTCGAACATGGCGGCTGCAGTTCGGCATGAACTGCATTCTGCATCAGCTAGGGCTAGGCGACCGAATGGAAGTTCATGCGCCCGAATGAGGTGCGACTGGGGGCCATACGCATGAAAGAGGTGCGATTGAGGTTCATTCATGTGATTGAGAGCCATACGCAAGAGGGCTATGTGACTGAAGGAAATGCGGATGAGAGTCATGCGACTGAAAGAAATGCGGATGAAGGTTATGCGACTGAAGGTCATGCGACTAGAGTCCATACGCCTGTGAGTTGTGTGATTGAGGTTCATACACACAAAAGGTGTGCGACTGAGGGCCATTCGCATGAAGGTTATGCGATTGAGGTCCATACGCCTGGATGTCATGCGACTGAGGTTCATTCGCATGGGAAGTATGCGATTGGAGTTTATGCGACTGGAGGTCCATTCGCCTGAGTGTTTTCATACGTATGGAAGACCATGTGACCGAATAGGGTCCATACGCCCCAATGACCATAGTATTGTCTGAGTTTCAAGAAAGCGCAGACGTAGGCTCGGACCTTTGGGGTTGTTGATGAGGTGATGGGTATGGACGAATTAAGATGATATATGATGATGAGCTGATGTTGATGAGTGATGCATGATGTGTGATGCCGTATGGTTATATGTTGTGATGCGCGTGATTCGTGTGTGATTGTACATGTTGTATGCTATGCATGATGTATGTTATGGGTGTGCGATGTTGCCTTGTGTGATTGATGTGTATGTTACTATGTTCCTTATTATTATCTATGATTGTCTTCCCATGGTTTTTGTGTTGAATGTTAATGAATGTAATGAAAGTATTATGTAACGTAAAGTGGAAGATAATGAAAATAGGAATGTAATGAATGAATGCAAGCATGAATGAAGGAATGAGAGCATGGATGGCTTGCAAGAGTAAGGGAGGATGTAACACCCAGTGATTTTAAAGTCAAGAAAAGAAGGAATAAAGTGAAAGAAAAGAAGGAAAATACAAAAAACCCAAGTCTAGGGGTAAAAAGTGTCCAAAAGGAAAATTTTTTAAAAAGTGGGTGTAAAAGGTGGTATGGCCGCCCATATGTCACATACACCATTGATATTCGAGTTTTAGAGAGAGAGTAGCTGGGAGCAGCAAATTCTCGGCTTTGAAGAAGAACAAGAAGAAAGAATTCGAATTCAACGTAAGAATTCATGCTTTTATGGTGTTCTTAACTGGTCATATCCTCGTGTTTATGCTTATGTCTGTTTGTATGTGTTCGGGTATGTTTTTAGTGGGTTTCTAGGAGGTTGATTTCAATTTTCAAACGAGTTTGGAAGAAGCCATACTCAAGAGCTACAAAGATGAGTTCTAGGACCCCTCTTTTACTGGTTTTTAACTGATTTTGGTGCTGGAAATGCATGAATGTATGTTTTTATATAACTGGGTTTCGGACCCATACGCTTCAATGTGTGTATGATGATGTTATGATGTGATGTCTGACTATGCTCATGCTTGATAATGTATGATTGTGTTTCTAAAACTTAGAGGGTAAGATTTAAGCTTAGAACATGAGGAATGGTGCATGGAAATCGGATATGATGTTTTAGGCTCGTATGTGAAGTTTTTAAATCTGCCTAAGTATTTGTAAGCCAATGCGGATGAAGTCAAATGCGGATGAAGTCAATGAGGATGAACATTGACTAAGCGCATGAAATGCGGATGAGCATTTGACTAAGTCAGGGAAATGCGGATGAGGTATGTCAATGCGGATGAGCATTTGTCTAAGTCAGGGAAATGCGGATGAGTTATGTCAATGCGGATGAGCATTTGACTAAGTCAGAGAAATGCAGATAAGGTATGTCAATGCGGATGAGCATTTGCCTAAGTCAGGGAAATGCGGATGAGGTATGTCAATTTGGATGAGCATTTGACTAAGTCAGGGAAATGCAGATGAGTTATGTCAATGTGGACGAGCATTTGACTAAGTCTGGGAAATGCGGATGAGTAAGTCAAATGCGGATGACAAATGCGGATGAAGCAATATAAATGTGGATGAAGCAAATCAAATGCGGAAGAACAAGAGGGTTAATGCAGATGAACACTTAGAATAATTCTGACTTTTTGGTGAAAAAGGAGTAATGTAGGATTTGACATAGGAGATTCCTGGGGTTTATGTAAGTTGACTTTTGGGGTCATAGATGGTATGATGGGCATGTAATGATATGTGATTGGTGCATATGCATGATGATGATGATGTTGCATGGTTATACATGATGTATGTTATGTATGTATGATGCCCTGCATGATGATGTATGAATGATATGTTTTATGTTCCTAATGATGATATATGTTTATCTTTCCCATGACTTTACGTGTTATGATAATGAATGAACGAAGTATTATGTAACGTAAAATGAAAGATAATGAAAGAGGAACATGATGATGAATGCATGCATTAATGAATGAATGAATGAATGAATGTAAGAAAGGCTTGTGAGCAAATGTATGGAGGTGCACACCCATTGTAGGTGTTAGCTCAACGGTATGCGGGTTACCTACCCCAAAGGATGCACAGTGGGGTCTTTCTTTGTGATCCACGATATGGATGAACCATTGTTGCGTGTCCTAGGTACTGTGACCACCTGGTGCTGGGCACCACCGATGAAGGTCTTTATAGGCTTAGGTCCATTATCATGAGCATGAAGGGCATGGCATATGACAATGGTATACCTGAAATTTACCTTAGGTACTGTGACCACTTGGTGTTGGGTACCACCGCTGTGAATGTTTATTTAAAATAACTGTTAATGTATGTTTTCTGTACAATGGTTGACAACTGTAAGCGTCCTGGGAACGGGGCCTTACAAGTTGGTATCAGCTCCAAAGTTTAAGTGAAATTGGTAAAATTTCAAAATAAACCTTAACTTAAACTAAGAATGGGACGGAATGGAAAAGGGATGCCAATCTGAGTAGTTGCATGCCATCAGGTATTTTCGTAAATATAACTGGTTTTATGTGCGCATGGTATGTGGTTATGTGTTGTATGTACATTTAAGTACCGATGTAGTAAGGACAAGAACTGCTTGGGTTATGAAAAGTAAAGTAAGTGGCTAATCACAACTGGTCACTGTAATTAGGGACTTACTATACTTGCAATAAATTGAGCCGTTTCCTTGAATGACCATATTAGTGTTTAAATCTTTCAGTGTGAGTTAAAGAATGGCCGGTGGTAGATCATCTAAAGCTTCGCGTGGTGGCGGACGTGGTGCTGAACCACGGGTTACGAGAGGAAGACCTAGGGCCGGAAAGGTGGTTCATAAAGAACCAGAAACCCCTCATCCGGAGGGCGGAGATGAGAGTGCTAACCTGAGAGCCTCAGTGAAGGAGGCAGTTGTGGAGGGAGTACATCAAGTTATGCAGACGATCCTACTATCTATGGTGATCGAAGTGATAAAGGCAGTTAGCTCAACTGTGTGTGTAATTGTAGCGTGCTATCTTGGCTAACTCATAAAGGGACATAGACACAGTAGGGAGTTCAGTTTTGGTAACTGCTCCGATACGTGCGATGTGGTATTTATTGTGTGGTATGTAGCGTGCGATTTTGGCTACCTCATGTGGATTATGTAGCGTGCGATTTTGGCTAACCCATGAGATGGTGTGCGATTCTAGCTAAACCCCGAGAGTTCTCACACACATAGGGGGAGTCGGTCTTGGTGACCTCTGCAATGGTGAGATTTGTGCGATATGTAAGATGGATAGCATGAGGGACCATAGACACAGTAGGGAGTTTAGTTTTGGTAACTGCTCCGATACGTGCAATGTGGTATTTACTGTGTGCCATGTGGCGTGCGATCTTGGCTACCTCATGTGTGAGATTTACGCGATATGTACTTTGGGTACGATGATGTGAAGGTGCGATTTGTGCGAAAAGTGTGATGTCTATGAAATACGAATGGAAGAAGTGATGAATGATGTTATGAACGTATGAAACGGATGGAAGAATGTTAACGAACGTAATGGAAGATGATAATTATATTATAAGTATGTATGTATGTATGTATGTTGTGTGATCGCGTACAAATGTTATGAATGGTTTTGTAAAGGAAGTAAAGTATGTTTTATTATAAAAATAGAACTCACTCAACAACGTTGACTTTGATTTGTTTCTAGTTGGCAGGTATGTTGCTGAGGATGGCACAGGGCGACTACTCAGTTCTTTTGGAATGGCATCCGTTGTTTTTAATGCTTTTGTAATGAAATGTAAAATGATATTGTGAAATGAATGGATGTATTATTTTGCAAAAGCATTTTGATGAAATGAAAATGTTGTTTTTAAATGTTTCCGCTACAACGCTTTTATGTAAGAAGATAAAATATATGTTTTATGTGCGATAAGGATCCAAGAGTAAGCATCCCTGGAACGGGGCCTTACAAGTACCTAAGATAAAGTTTGGTATACCATTGTCATGTGCTATGTCCTTCATGCTCATGGTACTGGACCTAAGCCAATCATAGACCTTCATTCATGGTGCCAAGCACCTCTAGCCATAGTACCTAATGCAAGCAACAATGGTTCCATACAAATGGTCAATCACAAAGAAAGACCCCAATGTACATCCTCCTGGGGTAGCAAACCCACACACCGTTGAACTAACACCTTTTAATGGCGTGTCGCGACAGACTATGCTTCCAAAACTTTCTTTACTTCCATCATTCATTAATGCATGCATTCTTACTTCATGTTCCTCATTCATTATCTTTCGCTTTACGTTACATACTACTTTCGTTCATTCATTATCAATCAACATAAAGTCACGAGAAAGATAAACATACGTCATAATAAGGAACATAACAATCACAAACATCATCATCATACATGGCAACATCATGTGTACATAACATGCATAATCATGCAACATCATCATCATCATGCATATGCACCAATCATACATCATAACAACTAGAACCTCAAATAGTCAACCTACATTGCCTCGGGAACCTTCCAAGTCAAGCCTACATTTCACTTTTTTTCCAAGAAGTCAGAAAATAGTCTAAGGGTTCATCCCCATTTGCTATAGTTCATACGCATTTGACTTTTGTTCATCCGCATTTCCCATGCTTCATCCGCATTCCCCATGCTTCATCCGCATTCCCCATGCTTCATCCGCATTCCCCATACTTAGTCAATGCTCATCCGCATTGACCTTACTCATCCGCATGAGCCATCCGCATTTACCATACTTAGTCAACGCTCATCGCATTGACCTTACTCATCCGCATGAGCCATCCCATTCCCATACTTAGTAAATGCTCATCTGTATTGACCTTACTCATCCGCATGAGCCATCCGCATTTACCATACTTAGTCAACGCTCATCCGCATTGACCTTACTCATCTGGATGAGCCATCCGCATTCCCCATACTTAGTCAATGCTCATCCACATTAATTTTTCATTCTCATTTCTTCCCATTACTCATCCATATTTACTTTTCAACACTTGGGCAGATTCAAAAACATAACACCTAAACCTAAAACATCATATTACATCCTCATACACCATTGATGGGTGTGGATAGTATATATATTTTGATAAAGATTTAGCGCACAGATTCAGTTTTAATTGGTTATTACGAATACTAAATCACACAAACAAAAGGCAGTGTACTTATCGTGTGGTAATATAGTATTGGTAAGAACTGAGTATCAATCCATGGACACACCTAGCCTACCAAACAAACTTGATGTTTAACTATCAGATTTGGTTTTTGTTAAAGAAAATGATAATTTGCATTGGAAAGATTTTTAGGATTTAAAAATAAATAATAATAGAAAGAAAGTAAACTAAGATTTGAAGCGTTTGGGTTTAAAACCAGGGATTAAAGTTATCATCCTAACTAGATTCCACTTATGTAGCCGTGATGAATTGGTGGTGTGATTTAAAGATATGGATTAATGTAATTATGTTAATGTTTATAAAGATGAGCTGGCGTGATTTCTCGTCTATCCTGCTGTCATGGTGACTTGATCCTGTCAGGCTGAGTTTTACTTCTCAGATCAAAGCCCTAGTAATGTAGGGAAATCTTTTGTGACCTATTTGACATACAATTTCTGAAAACATAACTTAATGTCAAAACAGAGTTGATCAGGTTCCTTTCTAACATACCATTAATTTTAGAAAACCGTAACAAATACTGAAGTTTCCGAACTAATAAAAGGGAACCCGCAAATGATCAGAAAGTTAAAGTGATATGATTTCTAATAACCATTTCTAGTTCATTAGCCATGGATTTATTATGAAGATCGGTTTCGCGAATGAAAGTTAATCATACGATTTTTCACCTTTGCATGACGATCACAATCACAAACCATAAATTTATAACTTCCCGTTCAAATGTAGATGCTACCCATCAATAGTTTTCCCAAGACCACCATAACATTAACATAATATTTATCACACCATTAGTTCATCACAAATTACATAAGTTTCATCCGGTTAGGATGATAAAAAGAGTTTAGCTCATAATGTGCTTAAACATAACAACATATAACGAAGAAGATAGATATGTAATCATCGGTGAAATGGAACAATCAAACCGATAATCCACAATGGATGGCGTTTAGACGATTCTGAGATTCTTCCAAGTCTTGTATGCACCTCCCGAGCCTCCAAATGATCTTGAAGTCTTGATTCCCGGGAGAGTTTTGCAGAGTAACTCTCCCACCAAAGCTTTGCCAAAATGGTGAACTTAGGCTTCTATTTATAGGCTTTCCAGAGTGTTTAAGCACAGCCTTGTGCCTAAAAGGCACGGACCCGTGCTAGTACAATGCATACGAAAGTTGGTCGGCTCATACATGCAGGTTATGTCGGGCACAACCCCGTGCTAAATGGTGCACGGCCTCGTGTTGGAGGTGGGGCATGGCCCCGTGTCTACTTTTAAGGAACATTACTTTTGTCCTTGTCAGATGTCCAAACACGGGGGTGTGTTAATTTAGCACGGGGGTGTGTTTCTGGCAAAGCATGGGGGCATGCTTAAAGATGCACGGTCCCATGCTTGGATTCCAAAGCTCGGATTACTTCAATTTCTTGCTAAATATGCTTCTTTTGTCCATCTTGCCCTTTTAAACACCTAAAAACACAATTTAAGACTTTTACATACATTTTCATCATTTTAAGGAAGATATTAAGGAATAATTGATGTGCTTTTGATAGGATTTTTATGTATAATTTGGAGCACATCAAACATCCCCACACTTGAACTTTGCTTGTCCTCAAGCAAAAATCACTTAAAATGACAAATCCACCAAAAACCAAATAAAACAAATTATAAATATGTCTTTCGAGAAATATGAAAGAATTGATCTGCCCAAGATACATATTAAATTGATGTGGCTAGTGTGATATGATCCTAGTCGGGTCATACCCAATAACAAGCCAAACAAACACCGACAAATATTTATTTGTTGATTAGATCAAACAAATAAATATAAACACCAATTAGAAACCGGGTTTTCTAAATCATTGCTTTTGCAAATGAACAAGTTTATATATATATATATATATATATATATATATATATATATATATATAATATATATATATATATATATATATATATTCATATGGGATTATTGTTCATTTTTAAATTAGTTAGACAATGACAAACAATAGTGTGTGTGTTAGTGATATAAAATTAAAATGGTTTAATTTTACATAATAAGGGTGCAAGAGTGTATATTTTTTTTATAAAATTTGAAACAAGAGGGAGACAAAGGGAGCCAAAAATAGGCCGCCCCTTTTGTCTTGGATGGCCCCCTTTTAGTTCCAAGGCCATGCAATAACTCAACCCACTTGAACACTCTTGCATTCCTTTCTTTCTCTCTCACACATACAAGAGAAGCTCTCCCCTTTCTCACTCTAAAATCTCGTTTTTTTAGCAAAAGAATCAGGATTTTCAGCTTTGCAAAGAAGGGTTCTTGGCTGAAAAGAGTCAACAAAAGGAGAGCTCTACAAGTTGGTGTTGCAAGCCCTAGCAAAGGAAGGTGTTTGTACAAGCTGGGGTATCACTCCTTGAGGTTTTCTTGGTTGAAAACTCAGCCACAAAGTCATCTTTCACAGCTCACAACTTTGGGTTTTAGGAAGCTACAAAGGTTGTATATACTTCTAAGTATCTTATGTTCTTTATTGTATGCATTTGTATAATGATCCATGGCTTGGGGTTCTTTATTAAATGGGTTTAATAATCATCTTATTAACATGTTTTAAAATATAAAATCCACTGCGTTTTCATATAAACAAGAATATATGACCTTTGATAAACATGTTAAAACCCCTACAAAATACACAAGTAAACATTATTTTCCTCCAAATATAAATATTCTAAACATATGTAAAATGATATCCTAGCAAGCAATAGGTTAGTAAAGATTATAATCATGCAAAAATCCATACTTCTCACAAGGTGCACTCACACTCGGATCAATATATGGAGTCATAATCAAGGCTAAATATGACTAATACACTCAATTGCCTAGAATGAATACGTGTGAAATCATATGCTTGTTAAGGGATCAAATCTCCACCTACTTAGATATTTACTTGCATAAATCCTTAGGTCTTTGATGGGTTGTAATATGGCTCGGGCTCGGGTATGAAATATTTGGAAAAAGTGGTTAATTGCTAAAGACGACGGTCTTGGCTTATTTTTTTTTAACATAAACTACAAGAAAAGCAATAAAGGTTTCCTATACAATACTTCAAGCTAGAAGGGCTATGCTAGCTTGAGGACTTGTTTAAGGTCAAATTGTCAAGACCCTATTTTGCTTTCAAGAATCGTACTTCATCTTTTACCCGAAGATACACAAAACTTTCCTTTCTCAAGGATCGTTCGGCTTGAAGCCTAATAGCACCCAATCGGATTAGTTCTGTGTATTCGTATTGAGATTAAGTTTGATTCTTTTTGCATTTTCCATTATGAGACCAATTTCCACAATTCGGGCATCTTTCATATCTTTTTCCTCGTCTCTTTATAGCACTTTTTGAAATTCCACAATATGGCGGAACTTGTTCCTTTTTTTGCCATTTCTTTCTTGCGTCAAATATGAGATTGAAAATTTGTTCGCAGATTTCCAGGGGAAGTCCCAGTTTTGCGTGATGAAGGCAACAAAGCAAATTTAAATCAAAAGAATGCATTCCAGTTCTTTAAGGTCTGCCGGTAAAAGACCAAAAATTTTATTTTTATTTTATTATTATTATTATTTTTTTAAAAGCCAAAAACTTTTATTTAACGAAAACGGGTTTTGTTGAAGGCTTTTGGTTAAGTGACTTGGTGGCTTGGGTGATTGAAAGATAAAAACGTTTAAGCTCAACGGGGCTCACTATGGTTGACGTTCGGGTAAGGAAAATTAAAGATAATGGTCGGGGCTCAAATGGTTTAGGTTTCCTAGTGCCTAACTCATTTCTATGCAACAAATACTAATTAAGGTCTTGAAATGCATACCCAAAGCAAGTTCTAATTACACGTATCATATGACACCCTCAATTAAATCCAAAATGAAAGTGGAATTGCAATTTGCAAAAGCTGTTTAAGGCTCAAAAATAAACTCACATATAGATGGAATTGGGTACAAGTGCTTCATTTTACATGATTAAATATTTTACTAGATTAGATTATTGCTTTTAAGGATACCACAGAAAAACATTTTCAATTTTATTGGATGTCATGAGTTTACTTCTTTATTTCCTGAAAATGTATATTTATAATTTGGTTTATCAGAAAATTAATTTTGGCTTCTTGTCACAAAAATTACTTGGTAAGTGATCTTTTGTTAAAAGTTTTAAATTTGGACCGTTTTAGCAAAGCCAAATGCATTACTCCCATCCCCACACTTAAAATTCACATTGTCCTCAATGTGATTAACATAATCAAGATTGAGAAAGGGTAATGAAATAACTCCCCTAAAAATGATGAAATTTTCAGTTGTGTTTGGTTGGCCTCGTGTTGTTAGAATCCTCGGTATCACCTGAAATGTCACCACTTTATTAAAAGCGTTAAAGTCCTAAAAAACTGTGTCGGATCCCCGAAAATGATACGGTTTTCAAGGGCTTTGTGGGGGAATATCCCCCCACTCATGGTACATTCGGTTCGTGATGTACGTGACATCGTTGCTGAGGTCATTGACCCGGGAGTGCAGTCTTTCGATTCGGTTGAAGGCTTGTTGGGCATATTCAAATGATCGCCTTGCATGGTCGCTCGTTGTTTGTATTTACTCGTAAAGGTCTAACGGGAATTCCCTTGTACATGAACTTGAAGATCCAGCTCTGGCTCCATCCGGCTGTATTGGCATGTCGAGATCGATAATTATTTCTTCGGGGTCTGCCGAATCCAAGATTTGTCCCTTCTTATCCATGAATCTTGGCTTCCCATTTGGTAGGCTTGTCACCATGTACATACTTGTGCAAATGCTCAAGTCTAACAGTCCCGGCATCACTCCTTCAATTCCCTCAGTGTTATAACCATAGCTTTTGTATAAATTCAAAATCCAGCTTCCTCCAAACATAGGTGTTGGAGCATCTGCAATCGCATTCCTGGCGAAAAGATTACAAAACAAATACCCAATATTAAATGGCAACTGATTAACCATAAAATATAAAATGAACAAGTCCCTCAAGTTAACAACTCCCTCACTTTCACCATAAGCTGTTATGGAATGACTAAGTACCCGATGAATGTATCGCAGCAGCGGGTCTCGTATCTGACTGCTTTTTGTTTTACTCGAGTTGAACCCCCCAGTTCCAATCCGTTCCCAAAATGCTTTCCTCATTGCACCACTTTCCACATCTTTACTTTCCTCATCCGGGAAGGTATGGTATGTCGGCATTCCAGATACTGCTTCCTCCTCTATTTCTTACTCTGTGTGGATCCTGATATAGACACCGAACAAGGAAATGGATGTTTTGTGCTAATGCCCAACAAGTCTGAACGAAACTGCATTATTATCCTAAGGATCAGAGTCTTTCATGCTAAATTTGAAAGTTGCTAAAATTCAAGAGTTAGTTCATAAACGGAAGGTCTATTTTGTGAGAATAAACGCTTCCATTGGACACTCAACAATGTATTGTATCTTTCTAGCTGTCCGACTGATGCTAGTGTTTCTTCATCTGCTTGTAAATGGGGTCTTTCGACCTTTGTAGCAGCCTTTGAAGTTTCTCATGACAACATCTCTCGCGGCTCGCTTCAAAACGTAAGTAGGGATGATTCATGATCCTGAAATTTCAAAAATATGCTAATCTATTCAAAACAAATTTCTTGAGCAGTTTCATGATGTTAGTGAAATCATGTATTTTTCAAGACATAACATCATAATGATGCAACTCATGTTCAAAGATAGTTAAAAATTTATCCTCAAGGAAAAATTTTTGTACATGGGGGTACGTTTTGTGAAACGTGGAGGTGCAGTAAACATGGTAAGTCATGGAATCTTGATTTGAGCACCCATGGTTATGTTTGTAAATCATTGATTAAGCATGGGTTTAGCATTTTCTTGCTTTAAAAATCAAAGATTGTACGATTAACATTTTAATCATTTGTTAATAATTCAAGATACCCAAAAATATATTTTATGTTTAATACCACTTAGGAACTCTTGAACATGATTAACAAATATTTCACCACGAATTATGAAGATAGTCTTGTTAATGATAAAAGAAAACAAACTAATTAGCTAACTAAACAAACTAATAACTAATGAAACTGATAGGATCTCAACATCTAATTTGATCGATTCGAATGATTTCAACAGCGGAATAGAGTACCAACTAGCACAATTCGAGCACAAATACCAAACATATAGCAATGAACAGAATTAGTTATAGAGAGAGAAAGTTTCTGCAAAAGGAATATTTCATTCAATCACACGCTTCGGCATGGCATTCGCAAAATTACAATTTAGGTCATTCTTCCTTATATAAGGAAAGATGACGTAGGCTGATGTCACTTGATAGTGACATCTAACCGTTATTTAACAAACTACTGAAATACTAAAACTACTGAAGATGTCTAACAGCTGACATCTTCTTACAAGAAGCTATGTGTTTACTTATTACAAAACTACTTATAAGAAACTACTGAATCTACAACGACTGAAGAACAAGCTCTTCAGTCGTTTTACAAAACTACTGAAAGTAAAAACATAAAACTACCGATATCACAACTACTGAAGAAGTATTCTTCAGCTGTTGTGACAAACTATTGAAACTTCAGTACTTGGTCTTCAGACTTGAACTTCAGATGTTTCTTCAGCTGATGACTTTAGTAGATGTCATCAACTGATGTCTTCAGTCTTTGTCTTCAGACTTTCTACATCAGTTGTTGATCTTCAGCACTTGTGAACTCTTCAGCTGTTGTACTTCAGTACTTGGTCTTCAGCTTCAGCACTTGTATTCTTCAGCTGTTGTACTTCAGCACTTTTGTTCTTCAGCCGTTGAGCTTCAGTACTTGATCTTCAGCTGTTGAAGTCTTCAGCACTTGTCGAACTGCTGATGAAGCCTTCAGCAGTTGTTGTGATATCATGTGGGACTTAGAGGTTTTCTAATCTGGCTCATTGGTTCTTTTGGTCCAATAAACTCCCCCTGAACCATGCAGCCAAAACCTCTAATTGATTTATTTTCCCACTTATTGTTGGCAGAATGGTTGGTCTTTTTCCTTCTTGATCAGTTGAGAAGATGACCCATATACGCACTGGCCTGGGAATGAGTCTCTGATGATTTGGTTGGCATGTATGGATGGGAGCTTTGTATTGGGGAATTGGAACTGATTTGTTCCCCCATCCATGAGACTCACTTCCCAACTATAAGCTTGTAGGATTCCCTGGTGTAGGCCTCCAAAAATACAATTTGTTCCTCCATGGTGAGCTCCTCTGCCTCACCATCGAAGAATCCTTCAGGCCATAGTACTCAGACAGGAATTTGACCTGTTTTCCATTTTTGAGTACCACTGTTGTAATCTGTCTGTAAGCAAATTCATGAGGATGATGACCTTCTAACAGCAGTGGTAACTCATCCTTTCTGATCTCATTTAGCCTCTTATACACCAGCCCCTTTTTGATCATTCTGTTCTCTAGCATCTTTTGTGGAGGCATGTTTGAGGTATAGGCCTTTTTGAAATCTTCCAGGATTTCCATGGTGAAACTACAATGGCCAAGGAGATCACTTCATCTACAATCTTTTTGTCTTGACCACTGTATCTTTGAGGGATGTTTTTCTTTTGTATTCTGTGAGCCACCCTAGGATCAGGCCAAATTTTTACTCTTTCTTTCACATACTGAAAAGTATGTCTAAGAGTATAAATCCTCTGAGCTTGTTTTTTCATGTTAATGATGGAAGAAGTGGCTGCATAAGCTTTATCTACTCTCCTCAATAACTCTTCATCATGCAATCTGTGTTCTCTTCTTCTAATTTCACTTTGATTGCATCTCTTTGTTGCTCAGGAGTTATTGCAAGAGAGAGATCTTTGGCCTTAGGCAACTGCAGAACAGCTGAGATCGGCAGTCTATCTTCTTCATCATCATTTTCTTCTTCTTCCACAAGCCTCAACACCCTTCTCTTCTTCTGCTTAGGTGCATCATCGGCTGTTGGTTTTGAGGGTAAGGGAGTTGGTTTTGTGGGTTGTGGTTGTGGTTGTTTTGGAGAGGGAAAGTTGACAGGCTGAGTTAGCATTTTGGAGGTGAGTGTGGCTTTTGAGTGTTTGGCTAGCTCAGTCCTGCTCCCTGCTCCTGCTTCATTCAAAGCTTCGACTACTTAACCCTTAGTATATGCCTCAAACGAACAGATCTTGGAGGTTATGGCCAAGATACTGTCCCTGGTCCATGATTTTACTTTGATCAATGATCTCCCAAGGTATTTGCTGATAAATCTGATCATGATCTCAAGCCTCTCTCTATCCATAGTGCTGTAGCTGGCCCATCTTTGTTGGATCTCTTCGATCTCTAATCTTCTTATTTCAGAATCCAGCTTTTCAGTGTCGAAACCTTGCCTAAACAGCTAATCAATGATATTGTCCATTGATCGGTTGTGTTCAGCATCAGCCTCTTTAACCATTTCGTTCAAGTTCTTCTCTTTCTCAGCACTCTTCTTTTTCTTGTATGTGACATGAAAATCTTTTTGACTTTCATGTACTTTTTCAATTTCAGCTCCCTTCTCAATCACATTCTCCTTCTCTTTTTCGGCCTCATACACACAATCCTTCTCTTTTTCCACCTCTTTATCCTTCTCTTTCTCTCTCTCCTTCTCCATCCTCTTTCTTTTAGCTTTCACTGCTGAACTCTCCCCCTTTTTGGGTGCATTGGTTTCAAGGGATTGAGTAGCAGAAAGTTGTTGGCTCAGTACATCCTCCACTAGGGGTTGTAAGACAGAAGAAAGTCTCTCATCAATAGTTTTAATAACAAATTCGGTTAGCTGTGGTATGATGAGAGATAGGGGATTTTGAGGGATAGCATCCATTTGCTCAGGGGGGTTTTGGTACTGAGAAATGGTGCCAGAAACAGAGGCAAGTGGCTGAGAATGTTGTAGTGGCTGTGTGTTTAAGGGACCTTCAGAGGAAGGTGCCATCTGTTGGGTTGATGTGGTGGTAGATGGTCTTTCTCCTTGAGAGAGTTGGTCAAGTAGTTTTTGCAGCCTACTGACTTCCTCCTCAAGGATTGTGTTCTGGGCAAGAACATCATAGAAAAAGCCCAGGTCATCATCAGCAGATGCTGAATCACCTGACCTCTTGCTTGTAGCAGGATGTACATGCACTGGGTGTAGACCAGTTGTAGCATGTGCCCCTTTGTCTTGGAACTGGGGACTTCCAGCCTCAGGACTTTGTCCTTCATCAGCTGTTGCCTCTGGTGTGGTCTTAGGAATGTTACCAGCATCAGGCTGATCATATGCTGATTCAGAGGAGGTGGCAGCCTCACCAGATGTTTTTGTCTCCATATCCACACCAGGAGATAGAACGTTTAAACACCTGTGTTGTGGGTTGTCAGAAGCATGTGGATCCTCATCCTCAAGTACTGTTGTTATCCCCTTTGTTGGTGGTTGTAGGAGAGGAGAGAGGCATGCAGCTGAGTCAACACATTGGCAATTATAATGGTTGGGCTTTGAGGGGCATTTACATAGGGAGAGGGGATAGAAGCTAATTGCATCCGGGGAGAGGGATGCTCTTCAATGATAACCTCCTCAAGTGAGAGAGGTCTCAGCAATGTATTTTCCCCTGAAATGGTTGCAACATCCTTTTGAGAGGATACCTGTGCGGCTGTGGCTGGTAGAGTCGTTAACACTAGTTTGAACCAGTAGGTTTATCCTGTTGGGTGGTACAGGAGCATCATCAGGGGACTCATCTCCCTGATTAGCTTGTTTGGGTTGGATTTTGGCTTGGTGGGGACTTTGGATTTTGGCTTGGTGGGGACTTTGGATTTTGGCTTGGTGGGGACTTTGGATGTGGCAATTAAAGCTGTGGGTTCCCTTTGCTTGGTTTGAGCAAACGGGCAGCTTCTTTGAGGGATTGGTCGGAGTTATGCCTGTAGTATACTCAGCTAGAACAGCTGTGCAGGGACTCCAAGGCAACAAGGCCATCAGTTTGTAATTCATTAAAATTATGGTCATCAGAAACCTGGGATATAATAGGCATGTTTTTCCCACAGGTTTCTGTGCCAGATCTTTGATTTCTAGAAACACAATTGTGAAAAATTTAAAGGTTGGTGTTCTATAATGGAATATAATACCTATTGCCACCGGGAAGACATTTGATCCCATGAGGATGTCTTCGAGGCTAAGCAAACATTCACCATATGAAATATTAATCGTTCAGCATCAGGGAAGTTCTTCTTCAATATGGTAGCAGCTCGAAGATTTCCGTCGTACCCATTGTTGGTGAAGGACATATCAGTTGTGCCCTTCGGGTACTCAGTCACACAAGCAACATCTTGTAAGTTTAGCACTCTACGAATGCTTTCAGGTGTAACCTCCACTTGTTTTTGGTTAACCAATGACCTAACAGAGATTTGGCCGGTAGGCACATCAGTGTGAACGTAGGCATTGACCAACCATTGGACCAATGACCTAACTGACTGAGTGACTCTGGGTAGATGGGCGGGTTTAAGAGCAGAGCTGTATTATATTGAGAATCAACCATTAGGTCTATGGCGTTATCAAACTTTGTCCAGAAGGCCGATTTCGTGAGGTAGGCAACGCAGTTATGTCGGGGTTTTAGAGTCATGGTTGCCATTTTTGAAAGTAGAAGGTCAGAAGAAGGGCTAATGGACCGTTTGAGAAGAAGACAGGTATTTATAGGGTTGGGAGAGGAAAAGGCTGAAAGAAAACTACTGGAGGTTTTGGTGTGGTCATCAGCTGTTTGAAACTACTGATGACGTGGTATTAACCTTCAGAGGTTTAAAACGACCGATAGTGGTGGTGTTGTCATCAGTTGTTATAAAACACTGAAGACTTGGTTTTGACCATCGACGTTGAAACAGCTGAAGTCTTGGGTGTTAACCATCATAGTTATGAAACTACTGAAGGTAGTGGTTTTGACTTCATATGATGTAAACAACCGAGGACTTGGTTTTTGTCATCAGTAGTTGTGAAACTACTGAAGACATGGTTTTGCCATCGGTTGTTGTAAACAACTGAAGACTTTGTATTAGTCATCAGTAGTTGTGAAACTACTGAAGACTGTGGTCTTGCTTCAGTTTTTTAGAAACAGCAGTTGTGGAAACAACTGACGAGAAATTACTCATCCCAAGTACTCTGGCAATTGTACATCCCAAGCCGAGAATTAGTGTCTGTAATGCCATAATCCAAAAGTTGATTCTGAAGCCAGAGTACTTGGGATGTACAACTTGCAGCAGCAATGTACTTGGCTTCAGCAGTAGATGTAGCAACCGATGTTTGTTTCTTACTCTGCCAAGAATCAAACAGTTGCCTAGGAATTGACATCCACCAGAGGTTGATTTCCTGGTCAACTTACACCCTGCATAGTCACTATCAGAGAAAGCCTAATTTGCAAGAGTGCCCAGTGGAATACCATAAACCTAGAGATTGTGTACCTTGCAAATATCTAAAGATCCTCTTGACTACAATCATGAGACTCTTTAGGTGCAGCCTGAAATCTAGCACAAACACATGTAGCAAACATAATATCTGGTCTAGAAGCTGTTAAATACATCAGGACCCAATCATACATCTGTAAAGCGTTCACATCAACAACTTTACCTTTCTGATCAACATCCAATTGTGTGGTGTTGCACATGGGAGTAGAACAGGGCTTACAGTTTTGTAAATCAAACTTATTTAAAAGATCTTTTGTATATTTAGACTGATGATGAAAATTCCATCAGCTTTTTGTTTGATTTGCAAGCCTAGAAAGAACTGTAATTCTCCCATTGCCTCATTTCAAACTTCATTTGCATTAATTTTGTAAAATCATCACACAACTGGGGATCAGAGGATGCAAATATAATATCATTAGCATAAATTTGAACAAGTAGCTTGCTGATCCACCTTCTTAATAATAAAGTTTTATCTATGGAGCCTCTAGTGAAATTATTTTGCAGAAGAAAGTTAGATAATGTCTCATACCAGGCTCTAGGAGCTTGTTTCAACCCATAAAGAGCCTTATCAAGCTTGTATACCCATTCTGGGTGTTTATTATCATCAAACCTGGTGGTTGACACACATAAACTTCTTCTTTTATTTTACCATATAAAAATGCACTTTTAACATCCATTTGAAAAACTTTAAGATTGTGGAGTGCATCATAGGCTAAGAACAATCTAATTGCCTCCAGTCTGGCTACAGGGGCAAAGGTTTCATCATAATCAATACCTTCTTCTTGTGCAAACCCCTGAACAACCAGTCTGGCCTTGTTCTTAACAATATGCCCATTTTCATCTGTTTTAATTCTAAACACCCATTTAGTGCCTATTGCACACTTACCTGGGGGAAGAGGAACAAGCTCCCACACTTGCTGCTTTTTGAACTGAAGAAGCTCAAGCTGCATTGCTTCAACCCAGCCATTGTCTCTAAGTGCAACATGATAATTCTTTGGCTCTAGCTGACTGATGAAGAGAGCATAGAAGCAAAAATTGGACAATTGACTTCTGGTTGAAACTCCAGCATTCATATCACCAATGATTTGAGACATGGGGTGATTCTTTAGCTCTGGATAAACATTGAGATCAGTGCAAGTGTTTGTAGAACCTTCAGCAGTAGCAAATGTTGATGTAGACTCTTGAAACCATGTAGATGGTGGCAACTCAAATGAAGTTGAAGTTGCAGAAATCTCATGAGCACTTGTTGTGGATGAAGCTACTGAAGCTATAGGAGCATCAGGTTTAGAGGACACAGGCAGTTGGTCACTAAACCTGAAGAGGTGAGTACTGCTATCATCATCATCATCAGCACCAGCAGTACCACAGGTGGTGAACTGTTGAAAGGAGCAACAACTGGAGTTTGATAAGGAACATATTGCAGTATGTCCAAATCAAATAGCTCCACAGGGCTTTGTGGAATCTTGTCCTTTGGAGATTCATTAAACTTAACATGTAGAGTCTCTTCAACAATCTTTGTTCTACAGTTGAAGACTCTGTATGCTTTGCAAGTTGACGAATAACCAACAAAGTACCCTGCATCCACCTTAGGATCAAATTTTTGGAGTTGATCCCATGTGTTGAGAATGAAACAAGGACACCCAAAAGCTCTGAAGAATGAAATTAGAGGGGCCAAATGATGAAGAACTTCATATGGAGTCTTCATCAACCTCTGATTTACTAGAACTCTATTCTGTACATAGCAAGCTGTATTGACAGCTTCAGCCCCAAAAAGTCATTGGCAGTCGAGAAACACCAACATGGACTTTGCAGCTTCAATAAGGGTCCTGCTCTTTCTCTCCATTACTCCATTTTGTTCAGGAGTTCTTAGAATGCTAAACTGCCTCTTGATTCCTTTTGAGAGATAGAACTCATCAAGTGTATTGTTTCTAATTCTGTTCCATTATCACTTCTAATACACTTGACTCAGAGGGAATACTACTTCTCAACATACAACACAAAGTTGATAATCTTCTGAGCTGCCTCATCCTTTGAATGCAAGAAGAAAGTCCATACAAATCTGGAGTAATCATCCACAATTACCAACAGTATTTCTTCTTAGCCATACTCATCACTCTCACAGGACCAAAGAGATCTATGTGAAGAAGCTGTAAGCAGGCAGTGGACTTAGGTTCTTCTATGGAGGGAAATGAAGCTTTGTGTTTTTTTCCTTTTAAACAAGCAGTGCAGTTATCTTCACATTTGTACTCCTTCATAGGCAGTCCCCTTACTAAACTATGGTTTATGAGCTGATTTATGATTTTGAGATTAACATGACCCAGCCTTCTATGGCATAGAGTAGATTCTTGAGGGGAAGCCTTGGAAAATAGGCAAGGATGGCCTTTGAGATCTATTTTCTTGGAAAGATCTAAGGCATACACTCTTCCTGTCCTGTTGGCCTTCAGGAGAGTGTATTCATCCAACACCTTATCAATCAAACTTAGAACTTTGGATGACAGAATCCGACAGTTCTGACATGTGAAAAGAGAAACATGGCCTTTGTCACACATTTGACTGACACTCAAGAGGTTGTACTTGAGATTTTCCACATGGTTAACATCATCAAACTTTATTTCCCCATTGGAAACAAAGCCTTTGCCGATGATGTAACCCTTTGCATCATTGCCAAATGACACAAACCCCTTCCTTCCTTGAGAGTAGTCATTAAGAAGTGATCTGTTTCCTGTCATATGCATGAATCCTCCACTGTCTACATACCAGATGCCTCTGTGGTATGTTGAAGAACCCTGCAAAACACAACAAATTATTTAGATTTTGAGACCCAAACGTTTTGGTTTTGGGCCTGTTCTCATCAACAGATGGTAAACTAACAGGTTGTTGGAAACAACAGCCTGAGAGGAAGAAGATGGTGAAGAAGAGGAATCCTTTGGCTTGGACCTCCTTTTCTGTGGTTTCAACATAGGAACATCTAATTGGTTAACTCTTCCCAATAGATGTTGAACCATCATAACCAGCTGAGTCTGATTTTGTGACAAAGCTTTCAGCTCTTCAGACACATTAGCATTGGAGTTTGATAAGTTCCTATGTTGCACCTTCTTCTTTTGAGCAATCTCAGCTGTTACCTGTTTAACCCCTTCCTTTGTGGATTTCTGTTTGGACTTAAGGGTTACAGGATTTGATGTTGCTGGTACAAATGTGGCTTCAAACTCAGTTTTCATTTTAACCATTTTCTCTTTAATTTCCTCTTTATGTTTGAGTTTGGATCCTCTTTTGTACCAACAATCATCTGTAAGAGGATTGAACAAACCACGTATTTCACATGGTTTCTTCTGCATCTTATGTTGATCATCAACTAAAGAGAATGAAGCTACTGAAGACTTGTTCTTCAGCACTTTGGAAGCACTATTTGCTTTCTTGACTTCCTCTTTAGTAGTCTTCAAACCCTTTCTACTCATAGTTTTCTTCTCTTCAGTGCTGACAGTAGTTGGAGTTTGAACTTCAGATGTTAAATCTTGCTCTCCAGTCCTTTCAGGACTTCCATAAATAACTCCTGAGTTGATCAACTCTTTGATCATGTGAGTGTCAGTATTTGAACCATGAAGATCAACTGATAGGTTCAACGAGGGAATAATACTAACTTCAACTTCTGATGGTGCTCTATCAGAAAGTGAATCACATGATGAGGTGGATTGGTTATTACATTCTCCATCAGATTTCACTTCTGCTTTTGAAGCAAAATCTGTAGGAGGAGCAATGTGATTATAACCAATGCCAAACTTCATATTGGAAGCAGATTGCTTACTAAGAAGCATTTCAAAACCATTGCATGATTGTACCTATCGATCACACTCTACTTGGGTGACTGCAAGGGTTTCTTTGAGGTCTTTGTACTTTTCTAAAAGTACCTCTTCCCTAGCCTTATCATCAGTGATTTGGCATTTAAGTTTATAAATCTCATCATTTTCTCTTTAAGCATAGACTCAAACTCAGCTTTTCTTTAGGAAATGATCTTTTCTAGCTCTATATTCTTATTAATTAAAGCTACATTTGCTTCTCTAATAGAGGCAAATGCTGCTATGCATGTTTCAGAACATAATTTGGCCTTAGCCTCAGAGGATACCTGTGATACCTGTGATGAAGAGGCATTTGAGGACGATCCATCTACAGACTCCAGAGCCATAAGTGCCAGATTCCCAAAAGGACTTTCACCACCATGTTGACCAGCACCTGTGAACAGTTGTTCATGACCAGACATGTCATCTGGTAAGCTGCTCCAGTCAATAACTCCAGGGGTGAAGAAGCTGTGTTGTTGAAGTTGAGGAGGTTGATGAGATTGAGATGGTTGAGGCTCAGGAAGAGCATGTGGTTGTTGAGCAATGGGTGCTTGAACCTGACTGTTTGTGGCATGTAATAACAAGGGTAAGGATATGGCATTTGACCCTGAGGAACAAAATATGCAGGAGATTGTAGTTGAGAATGATGACCAGAATTGACAGGATGTTGCCCTTGTGTTGTTGACTATTGCCAGGGAAAGTCACAAAGGGTGCAGAAGAATTAGATCCAGATGATCTACATTCTCTAGCAAACTGTCCAAGCCTTTGGCATTTGTGACACCTCAACTTACTCTTGTCAAAACCAACTTTGGTTTTGCCAGAGAGTCTTGGGAACTTTCTTCCAGTTCTTTTGTAGAACTTCTGAGATCTGATATTTATCAAGGCCATTTGGCTCAAAATATCCATCTCTTCTAAGTCATCATCAGCAATCCCCTTGAGATCATCCATGATGAAGCATAGATTGTCATTATTACACGCAGTTAACTAACTATCAACACTCACAAATGCAGAATCAGAAGTGTTTGAAGAGAAATCATATGCTCATCATACTGGCATTCAGATGAAGCATATTCTGACTCATGACCAACCAAGGCAGTGTTGCCTGGTACAAAGTCTTCAGTGAGCTTACCAGATGAAGCCAGTTTCCTTTTCTGCTCTATCTCTCTTTCGAATGTAAGCAGTTTCCCATGAAGTTGGTGAGAGATAGATTATCCAGATTTGCACTAGAGCGTAGGACAATTGTATATGTGTCCCATCTCTCAGGCAGTGATTTGAGGAATCTGTGGTTCATTTGGCTTTTGGTATATTCATGTTTAACCATTTTCAACTCAGAGATTAACATGAAAACCGCTCAAACTGCTGAGTCAGAGTCTCACCCTTTCTATGAGCAAACGTCTCATACTGTTGGGCGAGGATTTCCCTGTTGTTTGCTAAGACCTCAACAGTGCCACCAAATTGTTCTTTCAGTGCATTCCAAAGGTCATGAGCAGTTTTATGATGCATAAGCCCGGAATAGATTTCATTAGGCAGTGCCATGGCCAGAATTCCATGGGCTTTAGCATCAATCTCAAACAACTTTTGGTCCTCATCAGAGTATTGTTCCTTCTTCTTCAGAATCAACTAATTGTTTCCGGATGATTCACCATTGGCTTATGTGGTCCATGTACCACGGATGTCCAACAACCTGAACTATTGACACACAGGTGATGGAGCATTCTTCGTTGCCAAATGTTATACTCATTCCTAACCAGCATCGGAGGCTTGGTTGAGGAACAGTATTGTGTGGATCATTAGAAGGTGTAGTCATTTTCGAAAATTCAGACAAATTCAAGATAAGCAAAACAAATTTAGCTCAAAACCACTACGAACCTCAATAAAATAGCCAAAAGCGATAGAACTTCAATCTCTATAACAAATTCGTGCGAATTTGCTAGTTCGATCAAACTTAGAGCAAATGAGCAGTTTCAATGATCAATTGTTAGATCGATCAATGATTAACTTGCTATGATACCATTTGATAGGATCTCAGCATCTAATTTGATCGATTCGAATGATTTCAACAGCGGGATAGAGTACCAACTAGCACAATTCGAGCACAAATACCAAACATATAGCAATGAACAGAATTAGTTATAGAGAGAGAAAGTTTCTGCAAAAGGAATATTTCATTCAATCACACGCTTCGGCATGGCATTCGCCAAATTACAATTTAGGTCATTCTTCCTTATATAAGGAAAGATGACGTAGGCTGATGTCACTTGATAGTGACATCTAACCGTTATTTAACAATCTACTAAAACACTAAAACTACTGAAGATGTCTAACAGCTGAAATCTTCTTACAAGAAGCTAAGTGTTTACTTATTACAAAACTACTGATAAGAAACTACTGAAACTACAACGACTGAAGAATAAGCTCTTCAGTTGTTTTACAAAACTACTGAAAGTAAAAACATAAAACTACTGATATCACAACTACTGAAAAAGTATTCTTCAGCTGTTGTGACAAACTACTGAAACTTCAGTACTTGGTCTTCAGACTTGAACTTCAGACGTTTCTTCAGCTGATGACTTCAGTAGATGTCATCAGCTGATATCTTCAGTCTTTGTCTTCAGACTTTGTACATCAGTTGTTGATCTTCAGCACTTGTGAACTCTTCAGCTATTGTACTTCAGTACTTTGGTCTTCAGCTTCAGCACTTGTATTCTTCAGCTGTTGTACTTCAGCACTTTTGTTCTTCAGCTGTTGTACTTCAGCACTTTTGTTCTTCAGCTGTTGAGCTTCAGTACTTGATCTTCAGCTGTTGAAGTCTTCAGCACTTGTCGAACTGCTGATGAAGCCTTCAGCAGTTGTTGTGATATCATGTGGGACTTAGAGGTTTTCTGATCTTGGCTCATTGGTTCTTTTGGTCCAACAGAAACATACTAATTAACACTAATCTACTTACAAGAATAAACATGAACAAGTAGGTTGAAAGTATTCCCCATTCCATGAAACTTTTAAGAACAAGTTTTACACATAATTGCTAGGATTTCGGTTGTTTTGAGACCTAATCACCTAACTACATGTAAATAACTTTCATAATCAAAGGAATTAGTACACTAACCTTTTGATCAAGCACTCTTGAAAGAACTCTTGAAAAGATGAAAGAAAAATGGAAAGCAAGATGAAAATGAGAGTGGATACGACTTTGCAGGCAATTGAGGTCGTTATTATCATGCAAAATTGAAGAGGAACAAGACAAAAGGCTGAAAATGTCAGCTTGTGTCATTTTTTGTCAAACACGGGGGTGTGCCTATTTGAGCACGGGGCCGTGTTCATGTATTTTTGGGTGGTTTCAGTCTTTTGTTATTCCGTTTTTCAGTTTCGCGCGTTATGTAATTTTCCCGGTTAAGTTTTACCACCTTCAAATAATCAGAAAAGATACGAAAATAGTCCTAGAGTTAAATAACACAAGCCAAAATGAAAATTACATTTCCTAAGTTCCTACGGTTACATGATACGTTAAAAGCCGAGAATCTGAAAGAGCCAAACAAGACTCTATAACGTGCAACAACGCACTTAGCACATCACGAAATGCTTCTAAAAGAAACCGCCAAACATTTCATGTGGGAGGTTCGGGATGGGATAGTGAGAAGTGCGGTTGCTCAATTCCGCAAGCTGGCGGTTAATGGAAATGAGTTCGACACTCATCTGTTGAACTTTTTGGATAAGTTTAGCTAAGCGTTGGGATGCAGCGAGGTTCATTTCAATAAGTTGTTTGATTAGTTCATGCAGCTTGAAGAAATATTCTTTAGTCGTTGGTTCTCGTGTTTCACAACGTGGTTTCTTCCCAGGATTCCAGTTGGAACTTTCGTGACTTGATTCTTTCATTTTTCAGATGTTTATAAACAGAAGTAAGTGTGATGAAAGAATGGAACAAGTGTGGTATTTATATACAGGTTGTGGAAAGTGGACAAGGGGGCGTGCTTGGCTAGGCACGACCCCTGCTTGTCAGAATTCGTCTTAAATTCGACCTGCAACGTTCTAGAGTCGTCAGCGGAGATCGTGTACAGAAATTTTTCAGAGACACGGGGCGTTCTTGATGAGGAACGGCCCCGTTCTTGTGCTTGTGGAATCCTAAAAATTATTAAAAAGTAAGAAAATCTTATGTACAGGTGCCGCGTTAAAGTTTTAGGTCTTTGACATGACCCTTCCCCACACTTAGTTTTCGTCGGGGTGGAGGTGTAATTCCTCCGAGGGAATTTTGGTTGGTCCATCATTATACGGTTTCAAATGATAACCATTTAGTTTGAAACTTAAACCTTCGTGGTTATAAATTTCAATGGCACCATTCAGAAACACGTTTTTGATCGTATAAGGTCCAGACTAACATTATTTTAGTTTTCCAGGAAACAAACGTACACGCGAGTTATACAATAAGACACGTTCTCCTATACGAAATCGTTTTGTGTTCTTGAATCGAGCGTCATGGAATTTCCTTGTCTTTTCTTCGTAAACCTAGCGTTTTCGTATGCTTGTTCTCTTAATTCCTCTAATTGGTGAATTTGTAGGAATCGATTATTTCCTGCAAGGTCTTGGTCCAGGTTTGTTGCTTTAAGTGCCGAAAAAGCATTGTGCTCTAGTTCCACAGGTAGATGACACGACTTCCCATAAACCAGTTTAAACGGTGTTGTGCCGATAGGAGTCTTATAGGCTGTTCGAAAAGCCTATAACGCATCATCTAACTTGATAGACCAGTCCTTGTGATTTTGACCTAAAGTTTTCTCAAGGATTCGTTTGATGCCTTGGTTAGTGACTTCAGCTTGCCCATTCGCTTGTGGATGGTAAGTAGTTGTAAAGCGATGGCGAACTCCATAACGCGCCATTGCTCGTTGGAGCTTATGTTATAGAAATGAGTTCCTCAGTCACTAATTAGAGCTTTGGGGGCACCAAAACCAGAAAATGGTTTTTAAGGAATTTGACAACGTTTCTGGCATCATTAGTAGGCAGGGCTTGAGCTTCAAGCCATTTAAACCCTAGCATTTTCGTATGCTTGTTCTCTTAATTCCTCTAATTGGTGAATTTGTAGGAATCGATTATTTCCTGCAAGGTCTTGGTCCAGGTTTGTTGCTTTAAGTGCCGAAAAAGCCTTGTGCTCTAGTTCCACAGGTAGATGACACGACTTCCCATAAACTAGTTTAAACGGTGTTGTGCCGATAGGAGTCTTATAGGCTGTTCGAAAAGCCTATAACGCATCATCTAACTTGATAGACCAGTCCTTGTGATTTTGACCTAAAGTTTTCTCAAGGATTCGTTTGATGCCTTGGTTAGTGACTTCAGCTTGCCCATTCACTTGTGGATGGTAAGTAGTTGTAAAGCGATGGCGAACTCCATAACGCGCCATTGCTCGTTGGAGCTTATTGTTATAGAAATGAGTTCCTCAGTCACTAATTAGAGCTTTGGGGGCACCAAAACCAGAAAATGGTTTTTAAGGAATTTGACAACGTTTCTGGCATCATTAGTAGGCAGGGCTTGAGCTTCAAGCCATTTTGAAACGTAATCAACTGCTACCAAGATGGAACGATTGCCAAATGACACCGGGAATGGCCCCATGAATTCAATACCCCATATATCAAATATCTCGCATACTTGAACTGCTTTTTGAGGCATCTCTCCCCGTGTTGAGATATTGGTTGCTCTTTGACATGCATCACAGGTGCGTACCATGTTGTGAGCATCTTTGAAGATCGTGGGCCAGTAAAATCCAGTGTCAAATACTTTCTTAGCTGTTAAGGTTGCTCTATGTTGTCCTCTGGTGGGTCCTTCATAACAATGCCTTAGAATTTGTCCTGCTTCTCTTCCGTATACGCATCTTCGAATGAGTTGGTCTGCACCGATTCTGAATAGATACGGGTCTTCCCAATAGTAATGTTTGATATCAGTAAAGAACTTCTTCTTTTACTCATAAGTCATTCCTTTAAGAAGGATTCCGCTTGCTAAGTAATTTGCATAATCAGCAAACCAAGGATGTTCATCAATTGAGGATTGAATGTGCATAAGGAATTCATGACGAAAGTTGTGGTTTATTATGGCTTCCTTAGTTTGGGAAGGACTTGATTCCTCGAGACGCGAGAGATGATCAGCCGGGAGATTTTCTGCTCCTTTCTTATCACGGATTTCGATGTCAAATTCTTGAAGCAGAAGGATCCAACGAATCAATCTGGGCTTTGCATCTTGTTTGAATAACGAAGGGCTGCATGATCGGTGTAAACAATTGTTTTCGAAAGGATGAGATACGAGCGGAATTTTTCAAATGCAAAAACTACCGCAAGTTCTTTTTTGGTGGTGTAGTTTTATTATGCGTCGTTTAGGGTTTTGCTCGCATAATGAATCGGGTGAAATTGCTTGTCTCTCCTTTGTCCTAATATGGCTCCTACCGCGAAATCGCTTGCGTCGCACATGAGTTCAAATGGTAGCGTCCAATCTGGGGAAACCATGATTGGAGTGGTTACCAGCCTCTCTTAAAGCAATTTGAATGCACTAATGCATTCTTCAAAAAATACGATGGAGCGTCTTCCTCGAGAAGTTGAGTCATTGGTCTAGCTATTTTTGAGAAATCTTTGATGAAACGATGGTAGAATCCTACATGACCTAGGAAACTTCGGATATATTTCACGGTTGTGGGATGTGGAAGTTTAGAAATAGTGTCGACTTTGGCTTGATCGACTTCAAGCCCTGCTCAAGAGATTTTGTGTCCTAACACTATTCCTTCCGTAACCATGAAGTGGCACTTTTCCCAGTTTAAAACAAGGTTAGAATCTTCACATCTAACCGGCATCTTTTCCAGATTTTCAAGACATTGCTTAAATGAGTTTCCAAAGATGGAGAAATCATCCATGAAAACTTCCATTGAGTGTTCAATCATGTCATGAAAAGTTGCTACCATGCATCTTTGAAATGTAGAAGGACCATTACACAATCCAAAGGGCATTCGTCGATAAGCAAATGTGCCATATGGACAGGTGAATGTCGTCTTCTCTTGATCTTCAGGAGCAATAGGGATTTGAAATATCATGAGAAACCATCCAGGAAAAAATAGACCATTTTTTCAGATAATCGCTCAAGCATTTGGTCAATGAAAGGAAGAGGGAAGTGATCTTTCCTTGTGGCGTCATTGAGTTTGTGATAGTCTATGCAAACTCTCCATCCGGTAACGTACGAGTGGGAATAAGCTGATTCTTCTAGTTAGTTACAACAGTCATTCCTCCTTTCTTTGGAACAACTTGGACGGGACTGACCCAAGGTGAGTTAGAAATAGGGTAAATCAAACCGGCATCTAGCAGTTTGATTACTTCTTTCTTCACCACCTCTTGCATGCTCGGGTTTAAACGTCTTGAGGTTGAATAACGTATTTGAAGTTCTCCTCCATCAATATTTTATGAGTGCAAAAGGATTGATTGATTCCCTTGGTGTCCATGATTTTCCATGCAATTGCTCGTTTGTGTGCCTTGAGCACATTGAGCAACTTCTTCTTCTCATCAATTGATAAGGTAGATGAGATTATGATAGGAAGTTGAGTTGTGTTTTTATGAAAAGCGTATTCGAGATGAGATGGAAGTTCTTTGAGCTCTAAAACTAGAGAGTCTTCTATAGAAGGTTTGGCTTTTGGTTCTAGGTCTTGCTCAATGATCTCAAATGCTTCTTGATGAAATGATGTTTCATCAACTTCAATTTCTTGAATGATTTGGTTCTCACAATGGATTCGGTGATTTGGACTTCTATTAGTTGATTGTTGCAAGCTTCATTTTGAAGAGTTTTCTCCGAATGACAACTTATGATCGAATCGCAAGCATCAATGTAATACAGTGAGTCATCATGATGTTGAGGGTGTTTCATGGATTGGCCTATATTGGAAGTTACTTCCTCCTCATCTACTCTAAGCATGAGTTTGCCTGTACAAACATCAATAAGGGCTCGAGCAGTCACCAAGAAAGGTTGACCAAGGATAAGTGGAACCTTTTTGTCTTCATCCATGTCAAGGATCACAAAATCAACGGGAAATACAAATTTGTCAATTTTAACTAAGATATTTTCAATGATGCCCCTCAAATATTTGACAGAGCGGTCAGCTAACTGGATGCTCATACGGGTAGGTCTAGGTTCACCGAGGTTTAATTTTTCAAAAGCTGCATAAGGCATAAGTTAATGCTTGCACCTAAATCAGCTAACGCGTTACTGACAAAAAGATTTCCTATTAGGCAAGTTATGGTGAAACTTCCTGGATCAGTCATCTTTTGAGGTAGTTTGTTTTGAAGAACTGCAGAGCATTCCTCATTCAAAACTACGTGTGATAACTCCTCCAGTTTCTTTTAGTTTGACAAGACACCTTTTAGAAACTTAGTGTAGTTTGGCATTTGCGCTAAGGCCTCGACCATGGGCAGATTGATGTGGAGTTGCTTGAACAACCCAAGGAATTTCCCGTATTAGGCCTCCATTCTTTGTTGTCTCAAACGACCTGGATATGGAGGTGGTGGAACATAAGGTGGTGTGGAACGTATTTCCTGACTGGTTCTTCAATAACAACAGGTTGCTTTTGCTTATCACTCACATTACTTGGAGTTTCAGTTTCTACCTCTTCAAGGATGGGTTGTAATGCGGGTGCATCACCTTGAGTTGTTTTTCCACTCCTAGTGGTGATGGGTTTGACTTGAGCATTAGGGTTTGTTACAGTGTTGCTGGGCAAAGCTCCTTGAGGTCTTTCAGATAGATGTTGTGCTATTTGACCTACTTGGTGCTCTATGGTTTGCAGTGATGCTTTGTTGCTTTTGATGTCAACTTCGTTTCTTTGGAACCTCTCCTCATATTTTCGATCAGATTTCCAGATGTACTCATCTATGCCTTGTGTGGTTAACAACAACTGCTGCAATAAATCATCCATTGATGATGCTCCACGGTCTTGGTTACTACTGCTTGGACCTTGGTATGGTGGTTTCTGTTGTTGGTAAGGTGGCCTTCGGTTGAATCCAAATGATTGTTGGTTATTACCAGCATCTCTGTAATTCGAGTTACTTCTCTAATTTGAGTTGTTGTTGTATGAGTTGTTTGTCCCTCCTACGTAGTCAACATCTTTAACCATCATAATGCTTTGTGAGCATTCGTTGGTCTTGTGTGAATTTCCACGTGTGTTGCATCGTGTTGGAGTTTTCCTTCGCTCGCTTTGCAATTGTTCGAATTTTTTGGTTAGAGCTTCTAATTGGGTTGCAATTAGGGTTTCAGAGTCTACTTGATGAATACCTTTAGAACTAGGTTTGGTTCTGAAGGGATTGTAAGCAAAGCTCTTCTTAGGTTCTCTTTCTAAGGCTTGGTATGCTTCTATTAGCATGACACTTCTGAAATCTCCTCCCGCACTTTGGTCTACCGCTTGCTTGTGGGCTCCGCTGATTGCATCGTAAAAGGTTTGACACAACAACCATAGATCAAGTCCGTGCTTGGGAACTGAGATCTGATGTTTAGTCCTCGTATGTTTAAGTTTTAGCATCTGCCTAAATATGCAGAAGAAATGCAGATGAACATAGAAAGTCAATGCGGATGAACATAAAAGTCAATGCGGATGAACATTGAATGTCAATGCGGATGAACATAGGAAGTCAATGCCGATGAACAGTCAATGCGGATGGACATTTTCCACTAAGTAGGAGAAATGCGGATGAGTAGTGGGAAATGGGAATGAGTAGTGGGAAATCCGGATGAAGTAAAAGAAATGCGGATGAGGGAAAGGGAATGCAGATGTACTATAGCAAATAAGGATGAGCTATAGAAAATGCGGATGAACTGTAACAAATGTGGATGAACAAAAGGCAAATGCGGATGAACACATTGAATAGTTTGACTTTCTGGGGAAAAATAAGATTTAGGATTTGACTTGGGATGTTCCCGGGGGTTCATATAAGCTGACTTTTGAGGTCATAGAGATCATGATGGGCATATTTTGATATATGTTTGATGCTTAAGCATGATGGTATGTATGATGTATGTTATGTTGCATGATGCCCTGTATGATGATATTGACTGTGCATGTTGATGTTCCTTATTATGATATATGTTTATCTTTCCCGTGACTTTACATGTTATAGTTATGTAACGTAAAGTGTAAGATAATAAAAGAGGAACATAATGATACAATTCATGCATAAATGAAATAAATGCATAGAAAGGCTTGCAAGAAAAATGTACGGAGGTGCACGACTCTAAAATATCGAAAGCTCAACTGTGTGTGGTTTAACTAACCCTTAAGGATACACGCAGGAGTCCAGTCTTTGTGACTAACCAGTGATATAGTACATGGTATATAGTGATTAGTCACCCCGGTGTTGGTCCCAGGCTATGTGCGTTATGGAAGTCATTTCTGATCTTCAGCCCAGTATGTGCTTTGTGCATACATTTGGGGTGTAGTATATAGATGGGATCTTTGTCGCTTTCCCTAGTGCTGGTGCTAGGCTATGTGCGTTATGGAAGACATTTATTATCTTCGGCCCAGTACCCACTTTGTGCATACGTTTGGGGTATAGCTGATGACATTGATCCGGAAAAAGATAAAGAGATAAAGAGATAAAGAGAAACAGAGATAATAAAAGAAAGTGATGAATAGTAAAGAGGATAACAATGATTTTATCTATGTGTACGTACGATGTGTGATCATGTACGACGGTATAGTATGATTTAAAATAACGTAAAGTATATTTTATTATGAAACTAGAACTCACTCGGCAACGCTGACTTTTTATGCATTTTCCGGTTTGCAGGTGAGCATTGCTGAGGATGGTGCGGGGCAGCTACTTGGCATTTTGGATGGCATTCTTTTGTTACTGCTTTTGCATTGTAATGCGAACAAATGAAAATGTGTAATGAATGATTGTATTAACTTGAAAAGGCAGTTATTATGAAAGAAAAAGTTATTTTAATGTTCTGTTACGGTGTTTTATAAAAGTTTAATGTAATTGTATGTTTTGTGAGCAATGATTGGCTAGCTGTAAGCGTCCCGAGAATGGGGCCGTACAAGTTGGTATCAGAGCCAAAGTTTAAGTGAAACGGGTAAATTTTCAAAATAAACCTAAACTTAAACTAAAAATGGGACGAAAAGGGAAGGGATGCCAAGCTGAGTAGCTACGTGCCATCATGTATTTTCGTAATGTTAACCGTATTACGTGCGCATGTTATGTGGTTATCTGTTGCTGGTGGAATTTGATACCGATGTAGTAAGGATAGGAAATACTTGGGGTATGAAGAGTAAAGTAAGTGGATAATTACAACTGGCCACTGTAATTAGGGACTTACTATACTTAACATAAACTGAGTTGTTCCCTTGATTGACCGTGTTAGTGTTTGAATCTTTCAGCGTGTGTGTGAGGATGGTTGGTGGTAGATCATCTAAAGCTTCACGTGGTGGAGGTCGTGGTGCTGAACCATGGGTTACGAGAGGAAGGCCTAGAGCCGAAAAGGTGGTTCATGAAGATCCAGAGACCCCGTATCCGGAGGGTGGTGATAAGAGTGCTAGTTTGAGAGCCTTAGTGAAGGACGCACTTGTGGAGGAAGTACATCAGGTCATGCAGACAATCCTACCATCTGTGGTGACCGAAGTGATAAAGGCTGTTAGAGATGGGGAAAGAAGGGAAAGGAGTAGAGCTATGGGCGAAAGGAGTAGAGCTATGGGCGAAAGGATATCGCCCGAGACTGAGACGGTTTTGTAAGATCGCAAAGAGGAAGAGTAAGAAGAAGAGCCTACACCGAAGGCGGACCAGGGTTGCAACTACAGGGCTTTTCAAAGGTGCAAGCACCCTATTTTTGATGGTAATGGTACTTCTGCTACTGCTCACCGGTGGGTGAGAGAAATGGAAGTTGTTATGAATATCAGCGAGTGTCGGGAGGATCAGAAAGTGAAGTTTGCTGCCCACTCTTTCGTGGACTGAGCTTTATGCTGGTGGGACAATATTGTCCAAGCTAAGGGTAGTCGGGCTATTGGGAGAATGAGGTGGTTCGAACTGAAAAAGTTGGTGATTGAAGAGTTCTGTCCTCACATGGAAATGGACAAGGTTGAGAGTGAGTTCTTGTAGTTGGAGGCAGGGACGATGACACATCAGCAGTACACCACCAAGTTCAATGAGATGGCACATCTGGTGCCGGACCAAGTGACACACATTTGTCACTGTAAATCAAGAGGTACATCCAGGGTCTGCCGGCGGATATCCACAGGCACATGATCGCTGCCCGACCAAGCACGTTTAGGTCGGCGCTTGATTTTGCAGGGAGACTTTATGATGAAAGAACAATGGTGGTAGCCGAATATGGTAAGAAGAATGGTGGAGATCGAAATTGGAATGGAAAGCGGTTTGGGCGTGGTGGGGCCACTCCAGTAACAAGGGTGCACGGGTGGATGATCGGCGTGTGGTCACATCCGGTGTAGGGTCGAGAAGGTGTGTCAAGTGTGGGTGAGAACACAGCGGGGAATGTAGATTGGGAACTGATGTCTGTTTCCATTGTGGAAGAACCAGATATGTGGCAAAGAACTGCGGCGTGAGGAAGTGTTATTCTTGTGGGGAGGAAGGCCACATGAGTAGAGATTGCATGAAGCCGAGGGCTGAGGGTTCTTAGATGAAGAAGACTGAAGGTGAAGGACCGAGGGTGAGTGCCAGAGCATTTACAATGACGCATAAGGAGGTTAGAACGGACCTTGATGTTGTGTCAAGTAAGTTTCTAGTAAACCAAACTTTAGCCTTATTCGATTGTGGTGCTAGTAAAAGTTTCATTTCTGCTGCTTTCTGTGCTAAATTGCTTGTTATTAATAAGAATACAGATGTGCCCTTTGATGTATAAACTGCCATAGGTAAGTCTACCAGGATTTCTAAAGTGATAGAAGGATGTGATGTGGAATTGGAAGGTCAGAAGTTTCCGGTTAGACCATTCGTAACGGCCTTAGGTGGTTTCGATTGGTTCTTCGGATGGATTGGTTAGCAGATTTAGAGGCAAACATTGTGTGTCGCAAGAAGATGATTCAGTTGACAGTGCCGGATGGGACTATGGTGATAGTTTACGGGGATTGGATCATGACGATCCCGAAAGTAATCTCAATGGCGGTGGCGGGAAAGTGTATGAGGCATGGATGTAGCGCCTATTTGGCTTATGTGAAGGATGCGGAAACACCAACAATGCAACTGTCTGAAGTCCCAGTTGTGTGTGACTTTCCAGACGTATTCCCAGACGACTTACCAGGAGTGCCACCTCACCGAGTGATCGAGTTCCAGATTGACTTGATACCGGGTGCCCAACCTGTTGCCAAGGTACCGTATTGTTTGGCTCCGACTGAGATGAAAGAGTAGGAGAAATGCGGATGAGTAGTGGAAATGCGGATGAAGTAAAAGAAATGCGAATGAAGGAAAGGGAATGCATATGTACTATTGCAAATGCGGATGAGCTATAGCAAATGCGGATGAACTGTAACAAATGCGTATGAACAAAAGGCAAATGTGGATGAAAAGTGAGATTTAGGATTTGACTTGGGATGTTCCCGGGGGTTCATGTAAGCTGAATTTTGAGGTCATAGAGATCATGATGGGCATGTTTTGATGTATGTTTGATGCTTAAGCATGATGGTATGTCTGATGTATGTTATGTTGAATGATGCCCTGTATGATGATGTTGACTTTGCATGTTGATGTTCCTTATTATGATGTATGTTTATCTTTCTTGTGGCTTTACATGTTATAGTGGTAAAGAAATGAGAAAGTATTTTGTAACGTAAAGTGATAGATAATTAAAGAGGAACATAATGATAGAATGCACGCATTAATGAAAGAGAAAGTATAGAAAGGCTTGCAAGCAATACGTACGGAGGTGCACAACTCTAAAATGTCGTAAGTTCAACTGCGTGTGGTTTAGCTAACCTTAAGGATACATGCAGGGGTCCAGTCTTTGAGACTGACTAGTGATATAGTACATGGTTAGTAGTGATTACTCACCCTGGTGCTGGTGCCAGGCTATGTGCATTATGGAAGTCATTTATGATCTTCGGTCTAGTATCCGCTTTGTGCATACATTTGGGGTGTACTATACAGATGGGATCTTTGTCACTTGCCTCGGTGCTGGTGCCAGGCTATGTGCGTTATGGAAGTCATTTATGATCTTCGGCCCAGTACCCGCATTTTGCATACGTTTGGGGTATAGCTAATGACACTGACCCTGAAAGAGATAAAGAGATAAAGAGATAAAGAGATAAAGAGATAAAGAGATACAGAGATAATAAAAGAGAGTGATGAATAGTAAATATGATAATAATGATTTTATCTATGTGTACGTATGATGTGTGATCATATACGTGATGGGATTTGTCACATGTAAAACACTTAGTTTAACCATTTAAACTATGAAAACGCAACGGAATAAGAGGTTTAGCATATGATTTATAATGTGAAAATCTTTGCCATATTAAACCACCAACAAAACCCAATAATGAGGATTGAAATATATATAAAATAGTATGCTATCAAACAAGACATAACAACCATAGGGTGTTTAGACATTCAACCGTTTGTACTAAAGTTGTAGATGTATGAGATGAATATGGAGATCTTGTTGAATGTCCAGCCCTCAAGATAGAGAGCCTCAAGTTGTGATACCCCAAGCTTTTCCAAACACCTAGCTTGTTAGGAAGCTCAACACCAAAACCTCTACAAATTTTTCTTCCAAAACCCGAATTTCAAGCCTTGTCTTGGGCATCGAATCCGAAAATTTCAGCTATGTCTTGAGAGAATTCTTGCAAGGTGTTGTGTGTGAGAAAAGTGTGTTCATGATGGAAGAGTGTAGTAATGGGAAAAGCTTGCAAATCCATGAAAAAAGCTGGTCCATATTCCCCCTTTGGGCGGCCGAATACCCATTCCCAAATGGGTTTTCCCCCATTTCAGTTTTATAAAATATACACTCTTAACCCTTAATTTTATAAAATTAAAACCTCTTTTAATTTTATAACAATAACACACTTTTATTTGTTATTATTTAACCAACTTAAATAATGAAACAAATAATTTCTCACGAACAAATTATCCACATAATGTTGTTCGTTTACAAAAGCACGTTTTAGAAAAACCCATTTTCTAAATTGGTGTCGGTATGTATTTGTTGATCCTATCAACAATAAATATTAATTGGTCTTTGTATAGCTTGTTATTGTGTATGACCCGACTTGGATCATGACGTACTAACCACATCAATCTTCTACGTGTCTTGGACATCACTTAGGTATTCACCTCCTCTGTTGGTGCGTAGAATTTTTTTTTCTTGTTGAGTTGATTTTCTACTTCATTTTGGAAGATTTTGAACATTTCAAAAGCTTCATCTTTGTGTCTTAACAAGTACACCTAACCGTATCAACTATAGTCATCAGTAAAGGTAACGAAGTATCTTTCATGGCACCTAGTCATTGGCTTAAAAGGACCACATACATCTGAATGTATGATGCCTAATAAATATTTTGCCCGTTCGGACTTGCCACTAAAAGGTTCCTTATTCATTTTACCTTGTAACAACATTCACATACATCGAATGAATCATATTCATTTGCTTTTAAAAGACCGTTCTTTTGAAGTGTTTGTATGCGCTTCTTGTTTATATGACCAAGACGGCAATGCCAAAGATAGGATCACTCAAATCTAATTTGAGTTTTTAGTGGTGGTTTGGTACAACGAGCTATCATATAATGTGTTTTCACGAACCAACTCATAAATACCATTAACAGGAATAGCTTTAAAATAAAACGTGCCATTTAAAGAAACATGAATTTCATTCTCAATAAATGACAAAACACAACCATATTGTCTTAATTTGGCAATAGAAATAATGTTCCTAATCAAACTAGGAGCATACAAAATATAGTTCAAAATTGCTTCCAAACCATTTGAACCTTTGCCCCATTCCCCATGTAGAGGCTAACATCCCCTTTCTTGAAGTCCTTACTTCTTTTGAACCCCTGAATAAGTTGCAAATATGAATTCCACATCCGGTATCCAATACCCATGTGTTAGAGGATATTAAATTTAGATCAATATGGATCAATAAAATTGTACCTGAGGTTTGCCCGACATCCCTCTTTGCTTGCAACTCTTTGAGATGGACCGGGCAATTTCTTGCCCAATTTCTAATCTCCCCACACTTAAAGCATGGGTCATTTGAAGCAACCTTTTGCTTCTTCTCCGCTGGTTTTGGTGGTGGCGCTCTTACCTCTCCCTTTCCCTTTCCCTTAATGTGCCCCTTACCCTTGGCAACTTTTGCCTTGGGTGTGGGATGAGGCCTCTTCTTGTTCCCACCTTATTAATGGTGAGAACGGGTAAAACTCTTTTACCCATGGCCGCCTCGGAAGGTTGAGCATAGAGTGAAGCTCACTTATGTTCTTGTCCCACCCCTTCATGTTATAGTTCATGAAAAAGTTGTCAAACCTTTTTGACAAAGAGTTGTGGATCAAATCCGTAGCCAACTCTTTCGAGACTAGACAATTCAGCCTTTCGAGGCGGTCGATGTGACTTTTCATCTTAGGTACATAAGATGAAACAGATTGGTGTCGTCCATACTACACGCATGGAGTGCTCGAACCGTTTCGAAGCGCTCAACCCGTGCTTGTTGTTGGAACGTTTCCTTCAACTAGGTTATCATGTCATATGCTCCATGATTTCATACTCCTTTTGGAGATGTAGAGTCACACCTGCCAACATGAGGCAAGACACTTGGATCGAGTCCTCAGTGTATTTTACCCAATTATTATAGGTCTCCTCATCATCCTCACTAGGTTGATCGGGAATTGGATCGTCTAATATGTATGATCGTTTCTCTTGCTTGAGAACAATTCTCAAGGTTTGAAACCAATCATAAAGTTATTATGGTTATACGCTCCTTTTGGAGAATGGTCCTTAATGATAGTGAGTGAGCGGTCGGGATTTCATTGTTATCATTATTGTTGGTGGCCATTCAAAATCACAAAGTTCATTTTAGTAATTTCGATGTTGTTCATATTTTAATAATTAAAACCCCTTTAAGTGTCTTACACAATTTTAAAATCTAGAATCCAGTGTTACATTTAAATAGTGGTTAGGTGACCTTTATCCCGTTATTTATATTAACAAGGTAGTCAACGTTTAGACAATTGCAACCCTTTGCAACTTCTAGGGTATGGGATCGACTTTAAACATCATATGTATTGTCGGCATATTATCCCATCAACACCTTTGTAAACCATATTGTAGGTGATCCATATAACATGGTTTGCAAATCAAGTTACCCTACTTGCACACACATGTGAGTTTTCCAACATAAGTGGTTAGGTGACCTTTATCCCATAAATATGGTATCCCCACCTCAAATCACAGTTCCCTCAAAATGGTTAGGTGACCTTTATCCATTAAGAGTTCCAAATGACTCAAGTGTTGTGGAAAAGGATGGTGTTAAATTTGTTAAAAGGAATTTAAGTTTTCATAATCTTAGTTTAGAAAACTCTGTGTTCCTTATATTTGCATGCTTTCAAATACAAGGTACCCTATGGTTCACTTTTAATTAAACCTCTTTTATTAAAACCATTAATTCTTCTAATAACCTTTTATTAACCACTTAATGATAAAGAACCATCAAATTTTCAGCTTGTTAAGTTTGTTAATGAGTTTGTAATGCATATCCAAATATCAACCAAACAATCAAACAACAAACATCCAAACCAGCATAAAAATACAAATATGGGTGCATAACCATAGCCACTAAGTTGACCAACTTGTTTGCCCTCACAAGTGTAGTCATAATGTCTTTCCTAAGGGTGAAGATGACACATTATGATGTGTACATGAACTCCCACTTGAATCCACATCCAAATGCTTCAAGTGTCCATGTCTTTTGTGTTCTTCTTTGAGTCTTCATCTTGTGCATCTTCTTTTACAAAAATCATATCCTAAAACAATTTTTCTAATAAAAGAAATGCACCTAATATATTTATTACATAACCAAATGAATAAATAAATTACAACCCAAGATACAAAACACAAATTACAACCCTTTCAAGAAACAAACCAACATGACATACAACAATCAACCAAAACCAACCACATGAGGCCAAGGCTATGTTATGCACCATAATATGAAACACATTCAACATCCAGAATAACAAAGAATCCCTTATTTCAGCCCTAAAGTTTCAGCCAACATAAACTAAAACTTAAGGTTGTCCAAACAATACAATCAACCACTTGATGTAAATCTTTCAAGGTTTACACTAAAGCATGACAGATTAAACCTTGAAACATAAGGGATTCAAACACCCACAACAAAACAGCCCCTAATTGGTTGAAAAAGGTCACGAAAACTGATTTTTCAAGACCTTTTGAAGCACATATTCCACATAACCGGCTCTAGATGCCATGATGGGATTTGTCACACGTAAAACACCTAGTTTAACCATTTAAACTATGAAAACACAGCGGAATAAGAGGTTAACATATGGTTTATAATCTAAAAATCTTTGGCATATTAACCACAACAAAACCCAAGAATGAGGATTGAAATATATATGAAATAGTATGCTATCAAACAAGACATAACAACCATAGGGTGTTTAGAGATACAACCTTTTGTACTAAAGTTGTAGATGTATGAGATGAATGTGGAGATCTTGTTAAATGTCCAGCCCGCAAGAGAGAGAGCCTCAAGTTGTGATACCCCAAGCTTTTCCAAACACCTAGCTTGTTAGGAAGCTCAACACCAAAACCTCTACAAATGTTTCTTCCAAAACCCGAATTTTCAGCCTTGTCTTGGGCTTCAAATCCGAAAATTTCAGCTATGTCTTGAGAGAATTCTTGCAAGGTGTGTGAGAAAAGTTTGTTAATTGGAAAAGATTGCAAAAGCGAAGAAAAAAGCTCGTCCATATGCCCCCTTTGGGCGGCCGAATACCCATTCCCAAATGGGTTTCCCCCCAATTTAGTTTTATAAAATATACACTCTTAACCATTAATTTTATAATATTAAAACCTATTTTAATTTTACAACAATAAAATACTTTTATTTGTTATTATTTAACCAACTTAAATAATGGAACAAATAATTCTCATGAACAAATTATCCACATAATGTTGTTCTTTTACAAAAGCAACGTTTTAGAAAAACCATATTTTAAATTGGTGTCTGTATTTATTTGTTTGATCCTATCAATAATTAAATATTAATTGGTGTTTGTATAGCTTGTTATTGGGTATGACCCGACTTGAATCATGACGTATTAACCACATCAATCTTGTATGTGTCTTGGGCATATGAGGTCCAACAGCACGATGGTATAGTATGATTTAAAAGAATGTAAAGTATGTTTTATTATAAAACTAGAACTCACTTAGCAATGCTGACTTTTTTATGCATTTTCCCGTTGGCAGATGAGCATTGCTAAGGATGGCGCGGGGCAGCTACTTGGCATTTTGGATGGCATTCTTTTGTTACTATTTTTGCATTCTAATGCGAACAAATGAAAATGTGTAATGAATGATTGTATTAACTTGCGAAAGCAGTTATTATGAAAGAAAAAGTTATTTTAAAGTTCTGCTGTGGTGTTTTATGAAAGTTAAATGTAATTGTATGTTTTGTGAGCAATGATTGGCCAGCTGTAAGCGTCCCAGGAATAGGGCCTTACACATTTTCAAGACTTTCTTTTGTTATTGGTTCATCAACCACATAGCCTCCATCAATATCTCCTTCTTCTAACTCTACAAACTCTACCCCTATAATTAATTGTTCCTCGGCCTTCGCATGTTCTTCAAGAAAGTCAACATTGGCTACTAGGCTTCGATGATCATCCTTTTGTTTCTTGATTATTGGTGGTTCTTCCTCAATTGGTCTTTTTTCCTTTTTCTTTTTCTACCAATAATTTCTCTTTTTGTTTTTAGTTTGTAGAGTAGGACCAAAACATGATTTAGCTGTTTCAACTTCTTTTCTTATAGTTTTAGCAGCTTTGTGTTCAGATTCAGCTTGTTCTCTTTCTTTGTTCTTCAAAATTGTTTCTTCTTGAATCTATTGTTCTTCACAATATTTTCTGATCACATTATTTTATTCATAAGTCAAAGTGATGGCTAGTACAATTTGCAATCTCAACTCCCTTTCCAAAGGTACAGGAGATTGAGGGATCATAACAATGGGCTCAGTGGGTTGTCTTTGATCTCTAATGAAATCATAGAATTCATTATCAATAATTAATTCCTCTTCTTTGAAGCTATCAATGGCTTTATTCATTTCACTGAATTTAGATTCTTCGTATTTGTATTCTTCAGTTTGTTGGCTTGTGTATACCACATAGCCATACTTTGTTGTTATGTTTTGTTCCACTAGATTCAGCTTCCTTCATAATCTGAGTGGTTTTCAACATTCTAGTAGTAGGAGAGTCATCATCACTCTCTCTTGAAGAACGTTCATCGCCCACATCCTTATCATCATCTTTTTTCTTTTCCACTTCATCCTCATCACCATTATCATCCTTTTCCTTTTCTATTTCTTGTTCAATAATGATCAGAATCTCCAACTCAGAAACTCTCTTGTTCATAGTTTCTATCTGTTTTTGCAAATCCATGATTTTATTAGATTGTTCTTCCAAAAGCCCTTCTTGTTCTTCCATGGCAATGGTTTGGATGGTCAAATTGTCTACATGCCCACTGACTTCATCCCTTGAGTGTTAAAGAGAAGCTTTTAATTCTTTTATCTCATTGTCTTTTTTCTTCTTTTCATCTTCATACTTCTCCTTGAGATCTTTCTATTCTTTCTTTTTTTCATCTTCATACTTCTCCTTGAGATCTTTCTATTCTTTCTTTTTTTCATCTAACTTCAAAAGTCTGTCCTTGATAATACTAGATCTTCTATCGAGTATATTTTCTATCCTTGCTACTTTTTGTAAGAGCTTAGAAATCATCTTATCCTTCTCATTAGGTATGTTCACCTCTGATTCCACAAAAATTTTACAGGGAGTGGCCTCAGAAGTAACTTCTCTCACAGGCATTCTAACTTGATGATCCTCCTTATCAGAAGATGATTTGGAATCCTCTGAGATTCACAAAACTCAACAGGTTCTATAGTAGTAAGTGACAATAGAACAACATAGGTATAGTGATAATGAATGGGTGAAATATGAGGTGAGTGAATAGGTGATATATGTGGTAAGATAATGGGTATTGTATGTGGTGATGGACTTGGTAATCTATGAGGTGATAGAATAGGTGTTGTCATGAAAGGTGATGCAATCTCAGCTTCTTGAACAGAAGGCCTAGTGTGAAGACCACCACCTACTTCTATATGTGGTGACACATGCCTTTGTCCTTCTTCAATCATGCTTGCAAACTTATTAAAATTGTGTTGATCAGAAGCAGCTTGCTCTTCTTCTTGTACAAGCTCATCAATAGGAGCTTCTTGTTCTTGTTCTTGTATGTTCTCTTGTGGATTAAGCTACTATAGCATCCATGGGAATAAAGGAAAGAATGGTCCACTATAAAATTTCCTTGGATCTCTCTTCTTTATGTACTTGTAGGACTTTGCATTATAGTGAGGAATATCCATCACTGGTCCTTCAGGTATCCATCACTGGTCCTTCACGTACTATCTCTGGAAATGCTTAATTGATAAAGCATTGTAGAAACCTTGGATACCTAAGGAACATATGCCTTCTTCCTTATTGGAGATTAGAAGCTAGACCATTAAATACATAAACTAACAAGTTGAATGGTATCTTTGTGCACAAAGCACATATAGCCCATGATGTGGTCATAGGGATATCATTCCATCCAGTCTTCCTCTTTGATAAACAATGTTGGAATATGTGAATGACAAACCCCATTGTAAATCAACCAATCCTTTGACTATTTGTTTTCTTCATAACCTCCTTCGTACCCAATATTAGCAAATAAGGTAATAATGTCATCATCTTCTAATTCCAAATGAGTGTTTGTATTATCACCAAACTATAGACACTATCTCACAATGTGTTCAGTGATGGCTAAGGTATGATCTTCAGAGATTCTTCCACATAAAGTCTTTAACACCATCAATCCCAGCTACTTCGACAGTGCTCCAAAAAGACCTTATGAAGTTCTTATAGATGATAGGTCTAACATTGACCCAATGAGCAACTCTGGAGGTAGAGATGAATCTGATCATATCTCTATGTCCTTCAGCTTCGTGTACATCAGGGTTAAGATAACAACTAACATTGTTGAGCTTGCTGCACATGAGATTAGCTATTGTACCCTACATTAGATGAACATGAATTAGCACATTGAATGATACTTTTCAGATTGTAAAGCTGAAATCAAGATGGATTTTTTAGTTAGACTTTGGTTGGTAAAAATTAAGTGTTTGTACGTACTGTTCCATAGGAATTTGACCTAACTTGATTTTGTGATGAGTGAGCACATTTATTGGCTTTTTCATGTTTATAGAGATGGTCTTTTTCAGGTTTCAACATCTTTTAAACCTTAGAATCGAGTTTTGACGTTAACATTTTCCGGTTATTGTTGTACCCTATTCATGCGATGAACTAAGTTGATGCAAATCACAAGTTTGTTGTTATATTCATAATTACTAATTTCATTGCACTTGAAAATGTCTATCATTCCTATTTTTGTTTTAATAGATTCTTTCTTGACCTAGTGTACGCAGTTCATCATGAGTCCAACATTTTAGGGTATGAAATCACTGATTATTAGCTTGTTTTGATAGCATGTTGTTTGAGATAAAAAATGAGGAGTAATGAAGGTGAATTAATTCGAGAAACACTGGTATATGATGATAGTGATGATAACACATGAATAAAAGTGATGAAAGCTTGTAGCACCATAAGTCTCTCAAATTTGAAAAGTATTAAATGACCCTTTTAAAGTTTGTTTAAATAGTCAAGTTAATCGTTTTACAAACATTATAAGTTTCTAAACAAATGCGGTTAATTATTATTTTTGGTGTAGCAAATGCGGAATGGATTTGTTGATCAGCATTTGAGTACTGTTACAAAAACGGATGTGAATTGTTCATCAACATTTATGTAATGTGACAAATATAGATGTTTTAATACATTGCCAATATTTGTACACTATAGCAAATGTGATAGAACAAAATTAATCAGCATTTGTACATCATAGCAATGCAATAGAACAAAGTTCCTTTGTCCTCATTTACTTCAAATAATGCGGTAGAACTATCAGTTTGTCTGCATTTCTTGACTTTCAAACATCATCATGACAGAAGAGATTGAGCATATTTTTTTTTCATTTTTGATGCACATACAAGTTTCAATATTGATGTCCACCATATTTAGGAAATGTGGATGAATAAACTTATCTGCATAATGAAATGCGAAAGAACACAAGTTGACCACATATAGAAATGCAGTTGAACAACTTTGTCGCATAAGTTTTCAACACTTCAATTTATATATGCATTTGTTGTTGAAACAAATGTAGTAAAGTTATCTTGTCCGCATTTGTTTGACATTGTTTTCAATGAATTGAAACGGTTACCCGCATTGGTTATATGCTTGAGTTACCTTCACCTGCATTAGCCATGCACTTACCCGCAATAATTTTGAACTTAATCAAATTTAATGTTTCTGCTAAGTAAAATCATTTCTATTTTTTGCTAATTCATTGACTGTTATGAAGAACAGTCTTTCATTTTGACTTGTTTCTTATGAAGTTCTAACTGTTGTTAGGATTATTGACTTGTATATGAGATGTGATACAAGTTGACTTATCTTGGAATTTTATGCTTCCACATATGTACATTGGCTGAGATACTATTGTATAATTTCTGCACCAACACAATCATTTTTTTTAAATTTTAACAAGGAAATTCCTGTACAAACTGATCAAAGGTTTAAATTACTCTCCTTAAAATTATATCCATAAATAGATAGAGACTTTAAAGATTTCAAACTTCTGAAAATGAAATATTTTATATTGATCTTGTTTTCTTATCTGTACATGAAGAGGAAGTATACCTTTCTTGGGATCATATTGTTCTTACAATACACATGTGCAAGGTTTTGTTAGTAAAATAGACATGGTTATGAGCTTATTTATTGATGGTATGTTTGTCCTTTTAAACTCATGCTTGGATAATATTATAATGCATGTGATATTATCATCTTTTGATTAATTTGTGCATTCACATGTACCTCACACTTAAAAGCATCGCATGATCAACACCCGAATGAAATGCATGGTAGAACTTTTTCACAACTTACTTAAGTAGGTCACTTAAAATATGATATCTCATTTTCACTAATCCTCATTGGAATTCCTTTAATTTGATCCTATTAAGGATTTGATCACATTGGGATTCTTTTTCACATCACTTTAGAAGGTGATCCATGATGGGATTCTTTTTGTTCATTCATAAGGAATATAATATTTTGTTAATTAATCCAATATGGATGTGTTCCACATTAGGAATCTTTTGGATCGTGAAAACAACACTATGTGCTTCTTTCTCCAGGTCTTTATTTAGCAAAACAGAGAAGAAACTGATGTAGGGGAAAGAGATTCATAAAACATCATTACCTGGTGTGTATAGGTTGTTGCACACACATACACTTGGATAAGCCAATACATACAAGCACTCTGAGATGAGTGCTTCATAGTTGAATTTGGATTTTAGTTCATCACAACATGCATCTTCTTTTCCAAGTTGAGCCTAACCACATATCAATAAGTCATGTCAGTCTTGGGAAATTTTGAAATAAGTACTATGAATGATATAACGACTGTAACTATATTATTTCCCAATTGTATAAGACAAAAACTTCATTAAAATGACTTCTTTTTGTAATTTTTGTTAATATTTGAATGTTTTTGTAATTTTGAATTTTACAAATGGTTAACAATGCTAATAGATTGAACTAGGAATTTAAAAAGAATAGGTTTAAATGCCTTGGTAAATAAATCAACCAATTTATTATCCATATGAACCTTAATCAATTTGATTAAACCTTTTTAGCATAGTCTCGCAAACAGTGATATCTAATATCAATATGTTTTGTTTTGTTAGTGTTGAACATGATTAGTTGTGACATACATTGTTGTCATGTTATCAATATGAATTGGAGTGTGCAAGAAGTTAAAACCTTAGTCAAGCATCTTGTTTTGAATCTAGAGGACTTGAGAGCAACAAACTGATGCTCCTATAAACAAAGCTTCTACTGTTGAAACAGACACGTTGGTCTGCTTCTTGCATTGCCAGGAGACCTGTCTAGGACCAAGAAATTGACAACTATGAGAAGTGGATTTCCTATTGAAGTTTCATCACCTGTAAACACTATAATTATAGGCATAAAGATTGAAATATCCTTCCTTTGGATACCATAATCCAGGAGCCGGCTTGCCCATAAGATATATGAATATCTTCTTACAGCATTCACCTGAGATTCCTTGGGATCTACTTGATATTTGGCATACACACAAATACCAAACATAATATCAGGTCTACTGGTTGTTAGATCATAGATTGATAGTGAGTCTGATCCACTAATTTGCCTTCTTGATCTGGACTAATCTTCAACTTTGTACAATAGGAGTTTTGATGGACTAACAATTAGCAAACTTGAATTTCTTCAACATTATTTCCATATATTTTGATTGATTGATGAATATTTCATCTGTTGTTTGTTAGAATTGTGTTGGACCCTTGAAAGGATCATAGATGCCAACTCAATGGGTGATTTGATGATTGTTCTGTTGAAATCCCTTAAGTCCAAGAAGAAATATGGATGAGGAATTTGGTTAGAAGAATAAAGTATTGTCTCCCGCATTTGTCAATGCGGAAGGCACAGAAAAAATACGGAAAAGTATTTTTTCTTTCGCATTGACAAATGCGGAAGACCAAAAAGTAAATGCGGACAAGTACTTACTCTTACGCATTGACTAATGCGGAAGACAAAGTAAATTCGGACAAGACTTTGCTCATCCGCATTGACAAATGCGGATGACTGAACAAATGCACACAAGTACTTGTTCATCCACATTAACCAATGCGGATGACCAACATACTAATGTAGTTGATCAAGTGAAGAAATGCTAATCAGTTAACTCATCCGCATTTGTCAGCGAATGAAGACTTAGACTAGTTCTCATGTAATAGTTCAGGGGTAGTTTAGTCATTTTGTAAAAAGGCATCTTGTCTGCCTATAACTAGAATTGATACCTCGTACATGAGGTGACGGCTGATAGATCGAGAATTTTTGTTGTAGTTATTCTCTGTAATTTATCAACTTTCATATATCAATACAAAAAGCATTTATAAGTATTTTTCTTGCATTGAATGTTCTTTGATTGTTTGTTTCCGCCACTCTATCATTGACTTGATTACCATATTCGATTCACAGTAAGAATATCACTCTTACTCAACCCCAGTCAATTGGTATCAGAGCTTTGGCTCTTGGTTCTGTTTCAGATGTGCGTATAGACCGAATAGAATTCGATTGATTTGTTAATCAAGTTGCTAGTAGTGGATATCATCATCTCTACGTAGTAAACAGCAAGAATACTCCTTTCAAACAGCAACAAAATCATTACAGAACTAATTCTGAACCTCGAAAGAATTGCTTGAACAAGTTTGACTCATCAAACATAATCAATCTTAAAATCAACTAAATCTATATTTACAGAAATTAAAATGGATTCTAACAATTACTCTAAACTTGGTCATACACCTAAACCTCCCATGCTTAAACACAAATATGAGTTTAAATAGTGGAGAATAAGTTTTAGAAATTACATCATAGGTGTAGATCCTGATTTCTGGATTTTAATATGCAAGGGTCCACACATACCTCTTACTCTATCAAGAACTCAAGCTGCACTTTACAAGACTGCTAGAATACCCATTGAAGACTTAACTCTAGATAAAGATGACTATAAGAAAATCAACATTGACCTTAAAGCATACTTAATTTTGGCTCGAGCACTCAAGATGGATGTGCTGAAAAGATTGGAAAAGTATGGAACTGCTAAAGCTGTTTGGGATGCACTGAAAATCATGTGTGAAGGAAGCAGTGAGGTGGTTGAAATCAACAAAGACAAGCCGGTCAATCAGTATGAAACATTCCACCACACCAAAGGAGAATCAATATCTAAATAACTGCATAGATTTGTACAGGTGGTAAATGACTTGGAAATCATAGGAGTCACTTACAAGATTAAAGAACATAACAAGAAAATGCTTCACAGTCTCCCTGAAAGCTGGAAACAGAATGTAACCATGCTCAAAAATACTCTTGATCTTGAGAGTACCACTTTAGACATTATGATAGCCAAAATTGAAGCTTTGGAACTTGATGAAAGAAGCAGAAACCTTGGTGGACCAAGAGTGATTGAGGCTTACAAATTTCCTTGAGAATCTTATTCTGTTGAAAATGCTTTCATCACTGAGGAAGATGATTTCATCTCAGCAAGAGATAAAACGAACAATACTGGGTTCATTACAACTCCACCAATCAATTATCCATCAACTTCATCACAAGCACCTAAAGTCTCTACTGCTCCTCAAACATCTCCTGAAGACTCAAGATCAAAACAGCGAAAGGCAACTTGCAATGCCTTTGTTGCAAGCTTTGAAGCCTACCTGGGAGGAAGACTCACTTCTGCTCATCTAATTTAGGATGATTTGGAAGAAATGGATCCTGATGATGTGGAGGAAATGGATCTACAGTGGCAAATGGCAATGATTGCCATGAGAGCCAAGAAATTCTTTAGAAAAGGAAGAAAGCTGAGCTTGAATGAAAACACAAAACTTGGATATGATAAATCCAAGGTGAAATGCTTTAACTATGGCATGACTAGCCATTTCTCGAGAGAGTGCAATGCCCCCAAGAGAAACAACTATCAAAGGAACCCTCCAGGCCAATCAACATCACCGCCCAACTCAAGCTATCACTCCAACAACCAACAACAACAGTATCATCATTCTGATCATCAACAAACATACCAGAATCAACCATAGTTGACAAATCAAGCTCATGCAAGCAGTCAGCCTTCTGCCAGTGCCCTTGTGATAAAACAAGATGGGGTATGTGATTGGAGTGTGTATGCTGAGGAAGTCAAGCCTCGATTCCAAAATCATGCTCTTATAGCTCACATCATGATGGACCATCTCCAATTCCTACTGAGGTAAAAACTAATCTTTGTAGTGAAAAATGCATTAATGAATTACAAGAGTATAGGGAACACAACCAAAACTGGCTAATAAAATCAAAGAAGAAAAAGTGAAGTCAGAATGATGAAGGGAGAACTAAAAATCTTTGAAATCAAAATCAAATCTCTCATTTCTAACATAGAAAAACTACATGGTGAGAAATACACTCTTGCAGCTAAGAATGAGTTACTTACTCAAAAGTTAGCTCAAGCTAAAGCTCAACAGTCTATGACTGAAGTGAAACTTCAAAAGTTTCAAATGTCTTCAGTCAAGCTGCAAGAGATGCTGGATTCCTAAAAGGATCCAAAGGACATGTCAGGGATTGGGTATCATTCATGTCCTCCACCATACAATGACAACTACATTATCATGCATGACTCTGTCTCACTCTCTGAAGCAATTGAACCGAAAACTATGGAACCTAAATTTGTAGTGAAATAAGTGACAAATCCTCAAAACAAACATGTTGTTTATATTGAAACCAATAAGGATAAAATCAAGTTAGGTCACCCAATCAAAATCAAAGAGTGTTCAGACAAGACAGTGAGTGTCATGAAACCATCAAGCCCTGTAAAAGCAATTGTATCTTTTATAAAATTCATACCATCTGTTTTACAAGGCAAAAAGAAATATGTGAAAACAGTGAAACCCACCACTCAGAGTAGTTCTCATAATGAGATTATATCTCCATAAAATTCAAGTAAATCAGAAAAGGTTTCACTGAAAAAGAAACAAACTGTAAAACTGAGTTCAACACATAAAACATCATCAGACCCTCAGTTATCAAGTTTAAGGCTGGGAGTTGAGTTTGATACCTATAACAAGGAACATGTTGACCAGTTGAGAAAAAAGTGAGAAATAGGTTAAAGAAATAGAAACAGCCCAGACAATTGAACAAAAGTAGTGTTGTGAAGCAAACTACTAAAAGGGCTGATTCTGATTCATCGCCTAAAGAAAAGAAAGTGACTCATCAAAAGAAAATATCAGTTGAGTCACACAAGAAAAAATCTGATTCAAGAAACAAACAAATGTATTATGGTATTTGTGACATGTTCAATCACAAGACAGATAAATGCTTCTTCAATCAATATTGTTCTATCTGTGATATGAATAATCATTCCACCAAAAATTGCTATTTCAACAAGTATTGTTCAATCTATGACATGAACAATCACAATACATCTGATTGTTACTTTAATCAGAAGGGGTTGAGAATTCCCCAACACAAGCCCATCTCAAAAACATCTATCGTGATGCACTCCGTCAGACCTCATCTTCATAATACTCAATATAGGACACCTAGATCAACAAATGACATAAATAACTTGAAGTAATTAAGGAAGGGTCAAAGAAATCATCTCATAATGAAACACAAACTAGACCTTCCTAAGGAAAAACCAACTTTTGATAATGAAACTCGGGCTAAACTTTTACAAAGAAATAAAGACCAACGATTTCATTATTCATCTCAATCCTCAGTAGATGTTGATGAGATGACTCGACCAATTCATCATCAAAAATCTCCCAGAACACCTCCATCCAAATCACAATTTAGAGGGAAATACCACGAGGTGACTATCATGAATAGGAACGTGTAACCCAAGACCATCATGGCTTGGGTTCCTCATTCTAGTTAGTTCTTTTTTCTTGTAGGTTCATTCACACAGGTCTAATAGCCTATGGTACATAGAGAGTGGATGCTCCCGACACATGACTGGAGATCATTCCCTCCTTTATGACTTCAAGTACATACAAGGAACTACTGTGGCATTCGGTGGAGATTCAGAAGGTGGTAGAATTACAGGAAAAGGATCTGTGACAAACGGGATGTTGAGCTTTGATAGAGTGAATTACTGTGAACAATTGAATTTCAACGTGCTAAGCGTGTCTCAGGTCTGCGACAAAAAATATTCCACTCACTTTATAGACACTCACTGCTACATTCTAAAACTGGATTTCAGATCCTTGAAGAATGGGTTGCCTTAAAGACTTCAAGGAAGAATAATACATATGTCTTAAACCTATGTTCTGCATCACCTAAGGAAGAAACATGTCTCTTGTCTAAAGCGTCATTTGATGAGTCACAGCTTTGGCATAGATGTTTGGGGCACACTAACTTTAAAAATATTAACAAGTTAGTCAAAGGAAACCATGTCATTGATCTTCCTAAAAAAGAATTCAATTTTATTGGTCAATGTTCGGCGTGCCTCAAAGGAAAACAACACAAATCGTCTCACAAAACCAAGCTGGTGAACACTAACAATACTCCATTGAAGTTACTTCACATGGATCTATTTGGACCAACTCATGTAATGAGTATTGGGAAAGAAATAGTATTGTTTAGTGATCATTGATGACTTTTCTCGATTCACATGGGTGTTCTTCCTACTTCATAAAAACAAAGCATCCCAAATCATTCAAGAATTTATCACTAAAATTGATAATCAACTTGATCTTAAGGTCAAAATAATAAGAAGTGATAACAGTACAGAGTTCAAAAATGAAAATATGAGTTCCTTTTGTGCAACCAAAGGCATTGCCCAACAATTCAGTGCAGCTAGAACTCCTCAACAAAATGGGGTAGCTGAAAGCCAAAATAGAACACTGATTGAAGCAGCAAGAACGATGCTAGTCGATGCTAAACTGCCAATCACCTTCTGGGCAGAAGCAGTTAACACATCTGCTTATGCAAAATTGAACTCTGATTGTTAAAGAAAGTAATATGACACCTTATGAACTAATCTTCCATAGGAAACCATTTATTGGATTCCTCAAATCATTTGGTTATCCGGTCTCAATATTAAACACCTGTGATCATTTGGGAAAATTCTCATCTAAGTCTGATGAAGGATTCTTTGTAGGTTATTCTTCTGTCTCAAAGGCTTATAGAGTGTTCAATCCTAGATTGAACATTATTGATGAATCTACAAATACTCAATTCAAAGAACATTCGTTTCCTAAATCTACAATGGTCCTGACCGGTTATTTGACATTGACACATTTATAAAATCATTTGACTAATTTCACTTGTCTGATGCAGAAAATATACATTCAGGTGATACTTCATCAACTGTAGAAAGAGGGGATAATTATCCATTAATTCCACCTACATTTGATGAACATATGAATGAAGATGTTCCTTTTCAAGCTGATCCCATCAGACAACTGTCATAAAACCTTAGTGTTTCTTTTGAAGAAGGTCCCAGCCTGGTACCAATGCACTCAGATGACTTGTCAAATGAGATCAGAAATAAAAAAACAGGCTTCTCATCTAGTAGAAACACAAGGCACATCAAATGATGCAAGCAATCTCAGTGCTGCTGAAGATGTGGAGGTTACTGAAACAGATGTTGACAATCTTCATAATTCAACAACATTACAAGATAAATGTACCTCTGACCATAATGAACTGAATGTCTCCAATCTTGATGTAACTATTGCTAGTGACACCATTCCAACCACAAGAATACACAAGAATCTAGTTGAAACCATTATTGGTGATCTTAATGAGAGGGTGACTAGAAGCAAGTCTAGTATTGCAAACATCTGTTTGTTCTCTTGCTTTCTATGTCAAACAGTACCCAAACACATCAAAGAGGAACTTCAAGACAATAGTTGGATTGAAGCAATGCAGGAAGAATTGCTCCAATTCAAGAAGCAAGAAGTATGGCAGCTAGTAGATCTTCCCGAAGGACAATAGCCTATCAGTACAGATGGTTGTACAGAAACAAGACTGATGATAGAGGGATAGTCATTAGACATAAAGCAAGACTAGTGGCACAGGGAATCACTCAGAAAGAAGGAATCGACTACGACAAAGTGTTTGCTCCTGTTTCCAGACTAGAAGCAATCAGAATCTTTTTTGCATATTCTGCATCCATGAAATTTATTGTTTATCAAATGGATGTAAAGTGTGCCTTCCTGTATGGAAAGATTGCTGAAGAAGTCTATATGAGCCAACCACCTGGCTTTAAAGATCTAGATTTCCCTCATAGGGTTTACAAGCTTGAGAAAGCTATGTATGGTCTTTATCAAGCACCAAGAAAGTGGTATGAGACTCTATCATCCTTTCTTATTAAACAAGTATGAAAGAGGACAGATTGATCAGACACACTTTAGAAGAATAAGAGGGAAAGAAATGCTATTAGTCCAGATCTACATGGATGACATTATATTTGGCTCGACAAACAAGCAACTCTGCAAAGAATTTGAAGACCTTATGCATTCAAAGTTCTAAATGAGTGATATGGGGGAACTCACCTTCTTTCTAGGGGTGCAAGTCCAACAAACAGCAGATGGAATCTTCATCAACCAATCAAATTATGTTGCAACCATGTTGAAGAAATTCCACTTTGCTGACTGTCAGTCTATCAGAACTCCTATGGAAACTAAAGTGAAGATTGGACCTGACCCTAAAGGCAAATCAGTGGATCAAACTCACTATTGATCAATGGTAGGTTCACTTATGTATCTAACAGCAGTAGGCCTGACTTTATGTTTGGTGTTTGTGTGTGTGCCAGATATCAAGCTCATCCAAAAGAATCACATGTGAACGCAGTCAAGAGGATATTCAGATATCTAGTGGGCAAGCCAGCTCTTGGGTTATGGTATCCAAAGGAAGGAGAATTTAATCTCTATGCCTACACAGACAGTGATTATGGAGGATGCAACTTTAATAGAAAATCTACTTCTGGCGGTTGTCGATTTCTTGGTCCCAGACTAGTATCCTGGCAATGCAAGAAGCAGACAAATGTGTCTGCGTCCACAGCAGAAGCTGAGTATATTGCTGCATCAGCATGTTGCTCTCAAGTTCTCTGGATTCAAAACTAGATGCTTCATTATTGTTTTAACTTCTTGCACACACCAATTTCTATTGACAACATAGCTACAGTCTTTATAACTAATAATCCAGTTCAGCACTCAAAAACAAAACATATTGAGATTATATATCATTTTTTGTGAGACTATGCTAAAAAGGGTTTAATCAAATTGATTCAAGTACTAACTGGAAATCAATTAGCTAATTTGTTTACCAAGGCATTTGAACCTAGAAGGTTTGAATTTCTGCTTTAGTCAATTGGCATGATTAACCTTGAGTAAAAACTATGAAAACATCAAAAACAATTTAAAACATGAGAAAACCACAAAAAGAAATCAAGTTTGATGTAGAAAATAATTTTATGGGAAACGATATAATTACAGTCATTATATGGCTTAATTTCAAAATGTAAAAGACTAAAATGACTTACCAGATATGTTGGTAGGCTTAATTTGGAAGAAAAGATACATGCAGTGATGAATTTCAAGACATATTCAATTATGAAACACTCATCACAAAGTACAGGTATGTATTGGCTTATGTGAATGCATGTGTGTGTAGTAGCCTAAACACACCAGGTAATGATACTTTATGAATTTCTTTCACCACATCATGATCTTTGCTTTGCTGAGCAAAGACCTGATGAAACTTGCACATAGTGCAGATGTCATGATCCAAAAGATTCCCAATGTGGAACACATCCAAAATTGGATGAATCAACAAAGTAATACATTCAAAGTGAATGAACAAAAGAATCCTATCATGGATCACCTTTGAAAGGGAAGTGAAAAGAATCCTAATGTGGATTAACATGAAAAAGGATTAAATTAAAAGAATCCCAATAAGGATCAGTGAAAATGAGATTTCTACCATGCATTGTATAAGGGGGGTTGATCATTTCGTGCTTATGTGTGTGAGGTACACATTGAATAATTAATCAACCAAAACATGATAAATGTCATTTGCATCAAAATATCAACCAGGTATGGGTTTAAGAGGACAAACATACCTTCAATCTTCAAGTTCATGATCATGTCCATTGAATCATAAAGGAAACACAAGATGAATTATCAATTCAAAAGCTAATGCAGGTAAGTGCATTAGTTAATGTGGGTGAAGGTAACCCATGCATGTAACTAATGCGGGTAACAATATATTTGTATTCAAGTGCAACTAATGCGGGTAACAATATATTTGTATTCAAGTGCAACTAATGCGGACAATGATTTTACTCTACCGCATTAGTGTATGAAGTAGACATGGAATTTACTCTACCGTATTTGCTACAGTTAACAAATGCGGATGAACAGGTCTCTATCGCATTCGCTACAGTGAAATGTTGACCAAGTGTTGTCAACCGCATTTGGTATAGTTGCACAAATACTAATTGACTTTGTTCTATCGCATTTGCTACAGAGTACAAATACGGTGAGGATAAAACAAGTAACTCTACCGCATTTGTTACAGTGAATGCTCGTGAACACAATCAGAAGTAATTCTTCTACATTTACTACAACACAAATGTGGACAGCCAAAGGTTTCAAGTTTTAACTTCCGCATTCGCAACAGTACACAAATGCGGAAAGAATAAAAATAAGAAGAAACAAAACTTCCGCATTTACAACAGTAGCGAAATGCGGACAGTCTGTCAAAAGTTTCTCTTCCGCATTTGCTACAGTTAACAAATGCGGATGACCAAAAGTAGCCGAATGCAAACTGTCAATGTCAAAAGTTTGTCTTCCGCATTTTCTACAGTCAACAAATGCGGATGACCAAAAGTCAAACAAATTAACCTTCAGCATTTGGTACAGTGGTGACTGTATCTGCTTTTAAACTTGTAAAATCTTTCAAAATGTATTATTTGACTATTTAAAGGAATTCAAATGGGTCATTTAATACTTTTCAAATTTGAGAGACTTTATAGTGAGACGAGCGCAAACATACAGTACACCATCTTCAATCATCATCATCATAAACATTCAAAGATTTTCATGTGAATCTACTCAATCGACTTTTGTAATCGATTCTGTAACAACATTTGGATCAGAAATAAGGTGAAATTTTCATAAAATGTTTAATCAAAACCTAAGTTTTAGAATGATAAACCTAAATCAGTCAAGAACCAACTGATAAGGAAAAAAACAAAAACATGTTTCGTTGATGTAACATAATACACCTTTTCGACTTCAATGAGCATGAAAACCAACATAAATTCTTGTCATCATGAAAATCTTGATATTCATGTTCGTTGTAAGAACAAAGCATGTTGAACTTACACATTTGAAACAAATCAATAAAACGATATCTCTTTAATGGTTCAAACATTGAAACTGTGATTGTTAAATGACAAACTCACCATTTGCCATGACAACAATTCAACAAAAATGACAAGTAGTCTTCCTTGTCAATTTAAAGTCAAAACTGATAACTAACACACATGTCTGTTGTGCAAACTACATGGCAAATCTTACATGGAGCAAGCTCCATAACGCCAGCGGTTCTTTAAACACTGATGTGCTTGAAGCCGAAGGACTTAGAGATATGATAAGATTCTTATCTAGCACAAGGGTAGCATATGCCCGACTGTGAGACCAACAATCTATGAGAATCCCATAAGGTCCTTTGGGACACAGCCGCGGTAGTTGAAGCTGATGGTGTGAGAGCATTAACAGGGAGAATCAACAATGAGCTCACTCTGAGTATCACAGAAGAGTCTGTTAGAAGATGTCTACAATTTGGTGATAATGCTAATGATCCTCTCGAACTAGATGATGAAGAAATAACAACATTTTTCACTGAATTGGTTATGAAGGAGATTATGAAGCAAAACAGATAGTTAAAGGATTAGTGGATCTGCCTTTGAGGTTCCTAATTCATATGTTCCAACACTGTCTGTCAAAAAGAAAAACAGGATAGAATGACAGTCCAGTCCTCACATCTTCTGCAATATGTGTTCTCTACACCAACAGGCTGTTTAATATGTCTGCATATGTGTTCAATAGCCTGATCTTTAACATTCAAGAAGGATTAACATACAAGTTTCTCATGTATCCCAGATTCATTCAATGTCTAATAAATGAATCATTCCATGACATTGTTAATGAAGGACCTGTGTTTAACATCCCTCATTATGATGCAATATGCTATAAATACATCAAGAAGAAGGACCCAAGGAACTTTTACAGTGGTGCCCACTCACCCCTTCTTCCTTGGATGATTCCATAATTAAATCAAGCAGGTCAAGCTCAACCACCACGACAACCAATACCTCAACCACGACCACAACCAATACCTCAACCACCACCATAACCAATAGCTCAACCATCTCCACAACCAATACCTCAACCTTCACCATAACCATCTCCACAACCAATACCTCAACCTTCACCACAACCCTCTCCACAAACATTACCACAACCATTACCACAACCACAACCACAACAACCACCACAACTAACACCACAAACAACCCCTCAACCTACACCTATATCACCTCATCATCAATCTCCAATATCACCACCACATCAATCACCTATGTCACCTTACCAGCCTTTGCCATCATCCCATGATCACCCTGCTTAAATGAAGGATCAACAAGTGCATCTAAATCATCCAATTCATCTTCTGATGAGGAGGATCATCATGATCAAATCCCCGCTATGAAAGCACCTTCTGAGGCTGCTCCTTTAGAGAGCTATGCTGAATATAACATCAATAGGCCTGATGAAAAGGATGAACTAATATCTGAACTTTTACTAAAAGTGGAAAGGATGGAAAGAACCTTAAACAGGAGAGCTGGAAACATCAATAATATAATTTCAGAGCTGGATGAGAAAGAAAATGAATTGAAAGAACTAAAAGAGAGACATGCAGCTAAAAGAAAAGAAATAGACAAGGAGATTGAGTACTTAAAGGCTGCACTAAACCATTCCAGAGAAGAAATAAGTGGTCATGTGGACACTCTTGCTATTCAAACTATAGCAATGGAGGAACAAGAAATATTATTGAGGAACAAGCAGAAATTATTTGTAGTCTTGAACAACAGCTTCAAAGTCCAAACAGATGAATCTCTAAACTAGAACTGAAATTGAAAGTCAATGAAGTAAAGTGGATATTGAAAAGAAATATGAAGAACAAGAAAAGGTAGATATGGATGATAACAAGTATGTTCCTGAAAATGAAGAAAAAGGAGGTGATGCAAGTCAAACAGAGTTTAAAGATCAAAGCCTAGATATGGTAGTATACTCTGGAAACATATATGACTCTCACTGTGAGAAAGCTGAATATGAAGAACTCTTCAGTGCAATAGATAGTTTTTCATCTAAGAAATTCAGCATAGATGATGACTTTTGGGAATTTGTCAACAATCAAAGGGCTGATTCAGAGCCTATTGTATTCATCCCTAAGTCACCAGTGCCATTGGAGAAGGAGTTGACTATGCAAATTGTCCCTGCTATCTCTTTATGTGAAGAACAAAAAGAAAAAATAAAAGAAATGTATGAAAAAGAAAAGAAAGAAGAATATGAAAAAGAAAAGAAAGAAGAATATGAAAAAGAAAAGAAAGAGAAACATGAAAAGGAAAAGAAAGAAGAGGAGAAAAGTAAACTGAATGATCAAGAGCCAAGCACACCTGAAAAGGTACCTGAAGCAGTAAAACAAGCTGAAACTTCTAGCCCCAACTTCAAACTTACTCACGAAAAAGGAAATACTTAGCTAAAAAGGCTAAGGGTAAGAGACTAATAGTTGAAGAAGAACCAGTGAAGAAAGAAAAGGATGACCCTAGAAGTCTAACAGCATTTGCTGAATTTTTGGAAGAGCATGAGCAAGAAGAAGCTCAATTGGAGAAATTGGCTCGTGTAGTTGATTTAGAAGAAGGTGAGATTGCTGGTGGATATGAAGCTAAAAAAGATGTTCTTATGGACAGTCCCATGAAAACAGAACAGGCAGTGGAAGACAAGGTATCCAAAGCACAAACTGATGACTTGATGATTAAAGCTATGTTTCTGATCAATCAAGGACATTATCCAGATGAAATGTTTGGAATGACATATGAAGGAATGAACGAAGAAGAAAATCAAGTGAAAAGGCCACTTGATCCAAACATTGAAACAGAATATGAGAAAGCAACCACCAAGGATACTCCAAAGCATAAAGAATCCTCTTTGAAGAAATCAACCGGGTATGAAAGACCATTGCCAAGAAGGGGTCCCCTACACAAACTGTCTTCAATGAAGAAATCATCTCCAACTCATGAACCATTATTTCCTGATCCTTATAATATGTCTGATAAGGAAATGAAGGAATATCTCTCAAGTCAGGGGTTCACGAGAGGAAGGACTGGAAACATGAAGACCAGCTCATTAAGGGCTGTAACTCTACAATTGATTAATAAGAAGAAAGAAAAACTTAAGAAGCTGGAAGAAGAATTAGCAAGCACCAAACCAAGAAGGAGAGTATCAGCTCAAGACATGATGCTAAACCAGAAAGACCAAGAACTACTTGCCCCTGTGCTACACAAGTACCCTGAATGGTTTGTAGAACCATCTCAGTTGAAACTGCAAGAAGGATTGACTACTGCAGAACTGCTCAGAGGGGTGTCTACTCCCGAGGGTAAATTTGATCAAAAGATAATAGCTTGGAAGTATGACAGTACATGGAATATGTTCATGGTGAAAGGATCTCGGGGCTAGTACAATTCTTTACAGAGTACTCAGCTCTTGTAAATGCCCTGGAGATTCATGATTTAAGGAACTAGCTCAACTTGAACAGATCAATCATGCAACTATGTTTAGGGGATATGAATTTGAGAACATACTTAAGATGTTCATATGAATAAACAAATTCAATTCATTAAAGACAAAATGCATTAGAAAAGATAAAACATTTGTCCATCCCCTTGAGAAGACGAAAAAGGTGCAAGCAAAAGAAATTGTATTCCCTGAGCTAAAGGTAAAGCCTATAGAATCATTAAAAAGGAAAATGGTGTCTGGTACACATTCCTCCACACCCATCTCAAATGCATACTATGATGAGAAAACCTATGAGATGGTAATTGAGAGGAAGTGGGGAGGAAAGGATGGAGCTGAAATCAGATTATTTAGTGGATATGAGGTTAGACTGCTTGATGAATCATATATCCATTACATATACACCAGACATTTCAGGGAATTGAATAATAAACTGGGAGAGTTGGACATGCACTTCTTTCTAAAGTGCATCAAGCTGCTGAAGTTGGCATATGATCAAATAAGAATCAAAAGAGAGAAAAGAAAGAAGAAGATACCATTGCAGCTTGGCAACATTGTAATAGTTGAGGTTGATATGGGGGGAGCTTACTCATACATAGAGATGGACTTGCTACAATTTCTATATGAGAGCCAATTTCACTAAAGAAGCTGCCAATGGAAGCCATCTACAATATGAGCAAGATGAAGATTCATGTGCTAAGCAGAAAAAGGATGTCAGAAGCTACAGACTTCGTGAATATGATCAAAGCTATACTGGACCCTACCAAAGCCAACTGAAATTTGTTCATAGCCATCTACAATATTACTTAATTGGTTCAACTAAGTTATGGTTCTTGTTAGGGCCGATTCAATGATTTAGGGCATGAAAGAACTTAAATTTATATAGGTTGCACCGCATTGTAGCTGTATAACAACTAGCAATCGTTAGAATCTAAAAATTAGAAGTCAAGAAAGGTCAGAAGAAATTTTGGCAGAGCAACAGCTCAATGTGTGATTTTAGGGCGATTGAGGGGTGGTGAGTTTTTGCAATCGACTATGGCCCTATTTGTACTGACTCTGGTTTCTATTGGGCGACTGGATCCATTCGCTCTTTTCATTCGGGTGATTGGATCTCAACCGTGCGATTGGTTCAGTCGATCACTTTCAGTCGGCCGACTAGTTTCAGTCGGGCGACTGAACCACTCATACAATTCTATTCGCGCGACTGGCTCAATCTTGTAAGCCATTCTTGTGAATGGTTCATACTCATGCTCCATACAGTTGTCTAGTGCATAAGTATGGTCCAATCGTACGACTAGTCCATACTCATGGTCTAGTCGTGCGAATGGATCATACTTATGTTTTTGACTTTATGACCATTTGACATTTAACCCCATTTGACTATTGATTGAAAATTTTGAGCAGTCAATCATCTTAGATATGATCATTATAACTTTGAAAACTTTTGATCACCTCAGTCTTGATCTTTTTAAACAAAACACATTTTGTCATCTCAGACGTGACCCATTTCACATTTGAAAACACATTTGCTCACCTCAGATGTGACCCTTTTAAGTGATTAAATCCCATATTGAATTCCATGACCTAGTCCGACTTATAACTCTAAATTGACTAAATGTTAAAACAAAACAAAAGAAACTAACATTAAAAGAGCAAACTAAAGATGTTTTTTATGATTTTGTGTGAGGTGGAAATCCTAAGATAGAAATCTGACAGATTTATTTCTTGAATAGGTAGCTTCAAGTTATTCTGACCATAAGAGGAACGATTCATTATCGAATCATACAGGTAATCAAATCATTAAGGATGTGTTACCAAAATCATTTGATGCTAGATTCTTGTTTTCGTCGAGAATCATTAGCAAATTAAGGAAATAACACTAGTACAATTAGACGCACACATTGATTTGGACTTTCAAGAATTGCAGCTATGATTATTGTTAGTATACTTGTCCTTTTAAATCTATACACAGACTTTTGACACAGATTGGTGATTGTTTCAGTTTTAATTGTTTCAACAAGCTTTTATGGATCCCACGCTTATATGGTAATCAACATTTCTTAGGAGATTTTTGAGCGGTCTACGGGTATTTTGACAAGAAGACACTATTCTTAGAGCTTTCAAAGAGAAGCCAAGCCTCAGGTCACTGCACGCACAGCAGAGAGGCGGCAAACAACAATGAATTCTAGAATATATGGGTTATGCTTATCCTCAGGTCAGTGCTACCGCACAACAGAAAGGCACATAACCTATATTCTTGTTTGAGCAATTTTTTTTCCATAGATCACACCAACAACATGAAGGATTTGATCTGCTCAAGATACATATTAAATTGATGTGGCTAGTGTGATATGATCCAAGTCGGGTCATACCCAATAACAAGCCAAACAAACACCGATAAATATTTGTTTGTTGATGAGATCAAACAAATAAATATAAGCACCAACAAAGAAACCGGGTTTCCTAAAACATTGCTTTTGAAAATGAACAACATTATACGGATAATTTGTTCCTGAGAAATTGTTTGTTTTATTATTTAAATTAGTTAAATAATATCAAACAAAAGTATGTTAGGTTTTATAAAATTACAAAGGTTTTAATTTTATAAAAATGGAATGCAAGAGTTAAAGTTATAAAACATTTCAAATGGGAGGGAAACCCACTTTGTGGGTCCCTCCTTCCACTGCCCCTTTTGGGGTTTAAGGCTTTTGATTTGTGGTGGTTGCATGCAACATTTATAATCAAAAACTCTCTTCCACCAAGATATCTCTCATACACACACTCAAGAGCAAGGATCCTCTCCACTCTCTCTCTCTAATTTCGAATTCTAGAGTTCCAAATACACAAGATTTTCAGCTAACAAAGAAGGGTTCTTGGCAGGAAATTAAGCTTGGAGAGGGTTATACAAGTTGGTGTTGCAAGTCCTAGCAAAGGGGTGTTTGCACAAGCTTGGGGTATCATCTCTTGTGGACTTCTACATTGAAGTCTTGACCATCTAACATCATCATCTTGTGCTACACATCCACGGTTCCAAAGCTGTATTGTTGGAGGTTTCGGGTGCAGCCTTCTTGAGGTTTTCTTGGTTGAAGATTCAGCCATAAAGATCATCTTTTGCTCCCTCTCCAACCGTTTTCTAGCACCTTGGAAGGTTGTCTTCTTAACCTCTTTTGGTTGTTATCTTGTATGCATTTCGTATTTGGATCCATGGTTTGGGTTTAGCTTAACAAATGAGTTTAATATTCTATATGTTAACAAGTTTTGAAACTTTTATCCGCTGCGTTTTTCATATATACAACATTATATGAACTTTGATAAGCTTGTTAAATCCCTTCAATGGCATCAAGAGCCACTTATACGAATGCATACATGTATATGACTCTCTTGTTCTCGGTGTTATGGTGTATGACACCATATGGCCGAGAGTTTTGAGGGCTGGATTGGTCCCCTTTTCAGATTTTAAAGATACTATTTTATATACTTGATTAGGATCTTTAAAATTTAGGTAATGGTTGTTTGTTTGTTTGAACCAAACCCATTTGTTCTTGGTTTATGTTGGCCAAAAATATGGGTTGAAAAGGGGCTGCAAAATCATTTGTTATGTGCATATTTGGATGTGTATATGGATGTTCATAACCTAGCCAATACCTTATATTTGGATGAGTTTTGTGTTGTGATGTTATATGATTATTTATTTGGGTTTGTAATCTATTTATTATTTATGTTGGTTTGTAATAATAAGTAGATTAGTTATATTTCTTTTACTAGTAAAAATGTATTAGGATATATTTTGTAAAAGGAGTTCAAGAAGACTTCGGTTTTGGTTTGGGCCATTTTAGGCCCAAATGGGCCTCATAGCCCAAGATTGGTTTTAAGCCCAATAACCAAAGCCCAAGCATGAAGGCCCAAGAAAGCTAGGAGCTGAAGTTGGGGCCCAAAAGAAAGCCCAAATAAAACAAATCGGTGACAACACAAAATGGACACTTGATGCATTAGGATGCGGGATCAAGTGGGAGCACACCATCTCATGCCTTGTGTCATGTTTATGCCTTATTATTGACCCTCTTGGCACACTTGTTTTGGCCAACAAGTGTTGCCAAATCCATTGGCTATGGTTATGGACTTGTGGTTGTTTTGTCATGCATGTATGGTTGATTTATGTTCTACTTATCTTATTATGGAATTGGATAGTTAACACTCGAAATCTACCACGCATAAATTGGTTCCTTAGAAATCAATAAGTGATAAAATTGGTTTTACCAAAGGTTATTGATTTCATAATTTAATGGGCAATTAAAAGAAATTTTGGAATAAGTTTTCAAATAAACTACCACGTATTTGAATACATACAAATGCAAGGTATGAAAATTGTTTTCCAAACTAGTATTTTGTGAAACTAAATCCCTTTTATCAAGTCAAACACCATCCTATTATAGAACACTCGAATCATTTGAGAATTTAATGTGGGATAAAGTTCACCTAACAAGATTAAAGGAACTTATGGTTTTGAGGTGGGTTTGCTATATTTATGGAATAAAGGTCATCTAACCACTAATATTAGCAAATCCGCACGTGTGTCTAAGTAGGACGACTTAATTTGGAAATCATGCATTAGGATCACCGAAGCATGACGTACAAAGGGTGTTGATGGGATAAACATGCCTAACAAACATAAGATGTTTAACCAATCCCATACACTAGAAATTGTAATAGGTTACAGTTGTCAAACGTTGACTACCTTGTTAATTTAAATAAAGGGATAAAGGTCACCTAACCGATATTTAAATGTAACGTTGGATTCTAAAATTTTGACTATTAATTGTCTATGAGACAAAAAGGGTATTAATAATCAAAATCCATTGATATTAAAAGTACTAAAAATTGAACTTTGTAATATTGTAGATGGCTAACAACAACAACGCAATCCCGACCGTCCATAACCTATTACTAAGGACCATCCTTGAAAAGGAACGTCTAAACCATGGGAACTTCATGGATTGGTACCGAAATTTGAGAATTGTTCTCAAACGGAAAAGAAGTCCTATGTCTTAGACGATCCCATTCCCGATCAACCCGATGAAAATGACGTTGAGGCCTTTGCCGAATGGGTCAAGTACACCGAAGACTCTATGCAAGTCTCGTGTCTCATGCTGGCGAGTATGATACCCGATTTGCAAAAGGATTTTGAGAACCACAATGCCTATGACATGATCACCCAGTTGAAGGAAATGTTCCAACAACAATCAAGGGTGGAGCGCTTCGAAACCGTTCGGGCACTTCATGCATGTCGAATGGACGAGACCCAATCGGTATCATCTTACGTTCTTAAGATGAAGAGCCACATTGATCGCCTTGAAAGGCTTAACTGTCGTGTGTCCAACGAGTTGGCAACGGATTTGATCCTCAACTCCCTATCCAAAAGTTTGATAGCTTCGTTATGAACTGTAACATGAACGGATGGGACAAGAGCATTGGTGAGCTTCACTCAATGCTCAAAACGGCCGAGGCAAGCATGGGTAGAAAGGTTCTACCGGTCCTTACGATCAATGAAGGTGGTAGTAGGAAAAGGCACGTCCCCGACCCTAGGGCAAATGTTGCCAAAGGGAAGGGACACGTCAAAGGAAAGGTAAGGGTAAAGCTAAAATGCAGCCGCCCAAACCGTAAGAAAAGAAGCAAAAGGTTGCTCAAGATGACCCGTGTTTTGAGTGTGGTGAAGTAGGCCATTGGAAACGCAATTGTCCGGTCTATCTCAAAGCGTTGAGATCGAAGAGGGACACGGGGCAAACTTCAGGTACAATGTTTATGATACATGTTGAGCTTAATGTTATTTCTTCTAACACATGGGTATTAGATACTGGATGTGGAACTCATATTTGCAATTTGTTACAGGGGTTCAAAAGAAGTGAGCATTATGCAAAAGGGGAAATAAGTCTCTTTATGGGCAATGGTGCAAAGGTTCACGTGGAAGCCCAAGGAGACTGCATTTTGAAGCTTCCAAGTGGGTTGGAAGTCATTTTGAAGAATGTATTGTATGCTCCTAGCTTGACTAGGAACATTATTTCTATTTCCCGTTTAAGACAATATGATTATGATTACAAGTTTGTTGACAATGATATTCATGTTTCCTTAAATCATGTGTTTTATTTTAAAGCTATACCTTGTAATGGTATTTAGGAATTGGTTCATGATAACACAACATATGATAGCTCTATGTACCAAGCAACCACCAAAAGACTCAAACCTAATTTGAGTGATTCCTATCTTTGGCATTGTCGCCTTGGTCACATAAACAAAAATCGTATACAAAAACTTCAAAAGAATGGTCTTTTGAAAACCAATGAAAATGATTCATTTGGTGTATGCGAGTCTTGTTTACAAGGTAAAATGACAAAGGCCCCTTTTAGTGGGACTAATGAAATGGCAAAAGATTTATTAGGGATCATACATTCTGATGTATGTGGACCTTTTAAACAAACAACTAGGAATGGTGAAAGATACTTCATTACCTTTACCGATGACTATAGTCGATATGGGTATGTGTACTTGTTAAGACACAAACATGAATCTTTTGAAATGTTCAAAATCTTCAAGAATGAAGTAGAAAATCAACTCAACAAAACGGTCAAGATTCTTCGTACAGATAGAGGAAGTGAATACCTTAGTAGTGAATTTCAAGAATATCTTAGAAGTTGTGGGATTATCTCACAACTTACTCCACCTCGAACACCACAACATAATGGTGTGTCTGAGAGGAGGAATCGGACTCTATTGGATATGGTTCGATCTATGATGGCTAGAAGTACGCTACCTCTATCATTTTGGGGTTACGCATTGCTCTCCGCGGCCCGTATTTTAAATATGGCCCCAACCAAGAAAGTGGAAAAGACACCTTTTGAAGTATGGCATGGAAGGGTTCCATCACTGTCATATTTAAAAGTTTGGGGGTGTGATGCTTATCCTAAGCAATACACTCAAAACAAACTGGAAGCCCGATCCACAAAGTGTGTCTTCATTGGATATCCTAGAGATTGTATTGGATATTATTTCTATGATCCGACAGAACAGAAAGTGTTTATTGCTCGAAAGGCAGAGTTCTTGGAAACTAAGTTTCTTTTGGAAGAAACTAGTGGAAGAGCAGTGGAAGTTGAAGAGGTTTAAGATTCACAAGGCGATGCACAGTTGGTTGATACTAACAATCAACATGAGGATGTTGAAAATGATCATATGGATGATCAAGATACACAAAACGTTCGTAGGTCTGGTAGAATTAGTGTTCCTCCTGAGAGATATGGATTTTTCATGGATGGATGCTATGTGGTAGATTCGGATGAACCAACCACATACCATGATGCAATGTCAAAACCTAATTTTGACAAATGGCAAGAAGCCATGAACGTAGAGATGCAATCCATGTATGATAACCAAGTTTGGGAATTAGTTACACCACCTCTTAAGTCCAAGATAGTTGGAAGTAAATGGGTTTTCAAGAAGAAAACCGATATGCATGGAAACTTGGATACTTATAAAGCTAGACTCGTAGCGAAAGGTTTCACTCAAACTCAAGGGATTGATTATGATGAAACTATCTCCCCTGTGGCAATGCTAAAGTCTATTAGGATATTATTTGCCATAGCAGCATATTATGACTATGAGATTTGGCAAATGGATGTCAAAACTGCTTTCCTAAATGGATATCTCGAGGAAGATGTCCATATGGAACAACCTGAAGGTTTTGTCGATCCAAAACATCCTAACAAGGTTTGCAAGTTAAAGAAATCAATCTATGGATTGAAACAAGCGTCAAGAAGTTGGAATCACCGTTTTGATGATGAAGTAAAGAAATTTGGCTTCATCAAAAACGCTGATGAAGCTTGTGTGTATAAGAAAGCTAGTGGGAGCATTATTACTTTCCTTGTATTATATGTCGATGACATTCTACTTTTTGGAAACGACATTCCAACCTTGGAAGGTGTAAAAACCTGGCTTGGAAGCTGTTTTTCCATTAAGGATCTAGGTGAAGCCACCTATATTATGGGAATAAAGATCTATAGGGATAGATCAAGGCGGTTGATAGGTTTAAACCAAAGTGCATACATTGAAAAGATCTTGAAGAGGTTCAAGATGGAGAATTCTAAGAAAGGTTTTGTGCCAATTCAAAAGGAGACTATATTGAGCTCATCCTAATGCTCAGTTCAATGGTTGAACAAGAAAGAATGAATGGAGTCCCATATGCATCTGCTATTGGATCCATCATGTATGCAATGATATGTACTAGGCCGGATGTGTCATGTGCTCTGAGCATGACAAGTAGACATCAGCAGAATCCTGGAAATATTCATTGGATGGCTGTTAAGAGTATTTTGAAATACCTTAGGAACACTAAGGATATGTTCTTAATATATGGATCTGGTGAGGAGGATCTCGTTGTAAAGGGTTACACGGATGCGAGTTTCCAAACTGATCGAGATGATTCTCGATCACAGTCAGGATATGTCTTCATTATGAATGGAGGAGCAGTCTCTTGGAAGAGCTCAAAGCAAGATGTAGTGGCACTATCTACAACAGAATCAGAATACATCGCCGCTTCATTGGCAGCTCAAGAAGCTACGTGGCTTAGGAAATTCATTGCTGATCTAGGGGTAGTTGCTACCATTCAAGACCCCCTAGAGATCTTTTGTGACAACGAAGGTGCGATTGCTCAAATCAAGGAACCTCGTGCTCATCAAAAGACTGGGCACATTGAACGGAGATTCAACTACATAAGGGATGAAGTTGAAAAGGGAAAAATATGTATTGGCAAAGTTCACACCGATCAAAACATTGCGGATCCATTCACGAAGCTCCTAGATAGGTCAAAGCATGAAAGTCATACTTGTGCCTTAGGACTTCGATATTCTTGTGATTGGAATTGATCAAATTTTGTATTTGGATATTGGAACTTATGTTATTTGCCTCATTCTATGGTTATAATTTTCATTTGTCTTTCCATTTTAGCATGTTTAAATCCGTGAATAAGTAAGTTATTCTAAACGTCCGTGGTCGATCATACTTGTGGGAACAACTATGAATGTAAGACTATAATGAACTTGGATTGGTTGATATTCATAAGATATGAATATAGAGCAAGTCTTTGCTACCAAGGTTCATTGATATCTATGGGATTTAGATATTGGACCGACCCGCTCTCAATTATTTCTGCATGGAATCTTTGTGATTAGTCATAAGAGATATTGAGTAAAGGTGAATATCATTGTATCCTCAGACCTGAGATGCATATTGGGTCTTAATGATCATCAAGTATTGTACTTTGACTTAGTTCTTTGTGTTATGAAAGATTGGCAGTACACAAGGCTGAGTTCAGGCATGATATAAGGTGATTGTGAGAGACGTATGTAGTCAAGATGGAATTTGTTCCTCTTATTCGTTGAGAGTTAGATGTCTAAGGCCTGTTAAAGTTAAACCCGCGGAGAATGACAATTCTGTGTCTCTGGGATTTAACATGACATCTGTAACAATAGGAAAAATGATTAATTCACCTAAATCATATTCAAGTGAGGTACTTGAACAGGATGATATTATTGAATGGCACTTAGTCATATACATTAGGGGTAGCAAACCGTTGCTAGGCGTTATTTGCTGCTTGCATCAATCTTCTATGAATCTTGTGCAAGTGGGAGATTGAAGGATTTGATCTGCTCAAGATACATATTAAAGAACTGAAATTTATGGTTCTTGTTAGGGCCGATTCAATGATTAGGGCATGAAAGAACTGAAATTTATGGTTCTTGTTAGGGCCGATTCAATGATTTAGGGCCGATTCAATGATTTGTATAACAACTAGCAATCGTTAGAATCTAAAAAATAGAAGTCAAGAAAGGTCAGAAGAAATTTTGGCAGAGCAACAGCTCAATGTGCGATTTTAGGGCGATTGAGGGGTGGTGAGTTTTTGCAATCGACTATGGCCCTATTTATACTGACTCTGGTTTCTATTGGGCAACTGGATCCATTCGCTTTTCATTCGGGTGATTGGATCTCAACCGTGCGATTGGTTCAGTCGATCACTTTCAGTCGGCCGACTAGTTTCAGTCGGGCGACTGACCCACTCAGACAATTCTATTCGCGCGACTGGCTCAATCTTGTAAGCCATTCTTGTGAATGGTTCATACTCATGCTCCATACAGTTGTCTAGTGCAGAAGTATGGTCCAAACGTACGACTAGTCCATACTCATGGTCTAGTCGTGCGAATGGATCATACTTATGTTTTTGACTTTATGACCATTTGACATTTAACCTCATTTGACTATTGATTGAAAATTTTGAGCTGTCAATCATCTTAGATATGATCATTATAACTTTGAAAACTTTTGATCACCTCAGACTTGATCTTTTTAAACAAAACACATTTTGTCATCTCAGACGTGACCCATTTCACATTTGAAAACACATTTGCTCACCTCAGATGTGACCCTTTTAAGTGATTAAATCCCATATTGAATTCTATGACCTAGTCTGACTTATAACTCTAAATTGACTAAATGTTAAAACAAAACAAAAGAAACTAACATTAAAAGACCAAACTAAAGATGTTTTTATGATTCTATGTGAGGTGGAAATCCTAAGATAGAAATCTGACAGATTTATTTCTTGAATAGGTAGCTTCAAGTTATTCTGACCATAAGAGGAACGATTCATTATCGAATCATACAGGTAATCAAATCATTAAGGATGTGTTACCAAAATCATTTGATGCTAGATTCTTGTTTTCGTCGAGAATCATTAGCAAATTAAGGAAATAACACTAGTACAATTAGACGCACACATTGATTTGGACTTTCAAGAATTGCAGCTATGATTATTGTTAGTATACTTGTCCTTTTAAATCTATACACAGACTTTTGACACAGATTGGTGATTGTTTCAGTTTTAATTGTTTCAACAAGCTTTTATGGATCCCACGCTTATATGGTAATCAACATTTCTTAGGAGATTTTTGAGCGGTCTACGGGTATTTTGACAAGAAGACACTATTCTTAGAGCTTTCAAAGAGAAGCCAAGCCTCAGGTCACTGCACCGCACAGCAGAGAGGCGGCAAACAACAATGAATTCTAGAATATATGGGTTATGCTTATCCTCAGGTCAGTGCTACCGCAGAACAGAAAGGCACATAACCTATATTCTTGTTTGAGCAATTTTTTTTCCATAGATCACACCAACAACATGAAGGATTTGATCTGCTCAAGATACATATTAAATTGATGTGGCTAGTGTGATATGATCCAAGTCGGGTCATACCCAATAACAAGCCAAACAAACACCGATAAATATTTGTTTGTTGATGAGATCAAACAAATAAATATAAGCACCAACAAAGAAACCGGGTTTCCTAAAACATTGCTTTTGAAAATGAACAACATTATACGGATAATTTGTTCCTGAGAAATTGTTTGTTTTATTATTTAAATTAGTTAAATAATATCAAACAAAAGTATGTTAGGTTTTATAAAATTACAAAGGTTTTAATTTTATAAAAATGGAATGCAAGAGTTAAAGTTATAAAACATTTCAAATGGGAGGGAAACCCACTTTGTGGGTCCCTCCTTCCACTGCCCCTTTTGGGGTTTAAGGCTTTGATTTGTGGTGGTTGCATGCAACATTTATAATCAAAAACTCTCTTCCACCAAGATATCTCTCATACACACACTCAAGAGCAAGGATCCTCTCCACTCTCTCTCTCTAATTTTGAATTCTAGAGTTCCAAATACACAAGATTTTCAGCTTACAAAGAAGGGTTCTTGGCTGGAAATTAAGCTTGGAGAGGGTTATACAAGTTGGTGTTGCAAGTCCTAGCAAAGGGGTGTTTGCACAAGGTTGGGGTATCATCTCTTGAGGACTTCTACATTGAAGTCTTGACCATCTAACATCATCATCCTGTGCTACACATCCACGGTTCCAAAGGTGTATTGTTGGAGGTTTCGGGTGCAGCCTTCTTGAGGTTTTCTTGGTTGAAGATTCAGCCATAAAGTTCATCTTTTGCTCCCTCTCCAACCCGTTTTCTAGCACCTTGAAAGGTTGTCTTCTTAACCTCTTTTGGTTGTTATCTTGTATGCATTTCGTATTTGGATCCATGGTTTGGGTTTAGCTTAATAAATGAGTTTAATATTCTATATGTTAACAAGTTTTGAAACTTTTATCCGCTGCGTTTTTCATATATACAATGTTTTTCATATATACAACATTATATGAACTTTGATAAACTTGTTAAATCCCTTCACAACATAGGTTATCAGTTTGATTGCTTTTTGCAATCATGTGCTTTGCTCATATTTTGGTCATCCGCACACATTTATGGCGTTTAGTTTGCTCGTCACCCCTTATTGGAACTCTGTTGATTGTGTTAACCAGTGATAAGATGATGACACACAGCTTGTTGAACAACTTAGTTTGATCTTGAGATCACCAAGGATGTCTATTTATCTATGGTGCTGAATCTACCGACATATCATTTAATGGTCTAGCAACCTCTAGGTCTACTTTCTTCGTGTTACCTTAATAGTAGCTAGTTTACTATCATTTTTCCTTTTATTTTTTCTTAGACTTCTCAAACATATACTTTGAATTTCGCATCTAATTCAATTTAAATCTTTTAAAGTCCCAAATGCTTTGTTCCTGTGTACTATCATTTTCCATAGTCGTTGAATCGATATCTCAGATACGATCTTATTTTTAACAGCTTGCCTATCCTCCTCCCTCCTTTTTTTGATACTAACTTAACCTATTCTCCCCCTAAAATTCTAAAACCGTAAACTATTTGCGTTTTTAGGATTTTAATAGGCGAAGAATTGAAATCAATAAAATAAATAAAATAAAATAAACTAGAATAAAAAAATAAAAGAAAATGGACTTGACGCATCGAACTAGACCTGTTCGTCGTCTAGAATTACATCACATTTCTTTTTAACGCCATTGACCTCAAACAAATATAGGAAACGTGGTTTATTAAAGGCATTTGTATAGAGGTCAGCGCGATGAAAATCCGTATTTATTCTAACAACATCGATTAGATTATTTTCAAAACAATCACGTACGAAATGATATTGAATGCCGATGTGTTTGGTCTCAGGATGTTGGACATAAATTTTAGTATCGGCAATGGCAGCAGAATTATAAACAAATATAGGGGTGTTAGTAAATTTCAAACCGTAGTCCCGCATCTGTTGTTGAATCTAGATGATTTGAGAACAGCAGCTTGCCGCAACAACATACTCAGCTTCACAAGTTGACAACGCAACTGATGTCTGCTTCATACACTACCACGTGACTTATCTTCACCCAAAGAATTGACAAGCTGTTGAGGTGGATTTGTAGTTCATCTTGCAGTCACCATAATCCGAGTCACTATATGCGGTTAGCTCGAAGTCATCGTTATGAGGATACCAAAACCCAAGTGTTGGTGTATCCTTCACATAACGGAATATCCTTTTGACCCCAATAAGATGGTTAACTTTTGGTTTTGCCTGATATCTTGAACAAAGACATATTGCATACATAATATCAGGTCTTGAGGCAGTGAGGTACATAAGGGATCCAATCATTCCTCGATACATGGTGACATCAACCAGATCACCATTCTCATCTGGTGCTACATCATGATTTGTAGCAAGTCGAGTCCCAGCTACGGAAGCTTTCTCCATGTCAACCGATTGAGAATATCCTCTACATACTTGGTCTGATGTAGAAATATCCCCTTTGCTGTTTGATCCACCTCTAACCCGAGAAAGAACATCTCTCCCGTGGCACTCATTTCAAATTTTGCCTTCATTACTGCTTCAAATTGTTTACATAACTCTTCATTCTTGGAACCAAAGATTATGTCATCAACATAAATCCGAACTAGCGGCAGATCACCATCCTTTTCTTTGATGAACAGTGTACATTCAATTACACCTCTACAAAATCCGTGTCTCATAAGGTGAGTTGAGAGTTTTTCATACCATGCTCTTGGGGCTTGATGAAGCCCGTAGAGAGCCTTATCTAGTTTGTAAACTCTGTCCTGATGATATGGATCCTCAAATCCCTCGGGTTGACTAACATACACTGTTTCCCAGATTTCATCATGAAGAAATGCACTCTTTACATCAAATTGATAGAATTTAATCTTGAGGTAAGAGGCATAGGCTAGGAAGATACCGATGGCTTCCATTCTCGCCACACGTCCAAATACTTCATTGTAATCAATTCCCTCGACTTGTCGAAATCCTTGAACTACAAGTTGAGCCATGTTCCTGATGATGACACCTTGGTCGTCTTTCTTACATTTCAAGACCCACTTGGTGCCAATGACTTTAGTACCTTTAGTTCTATCTACCAGTGTCCATACACCTAACTTCTCCAACTGAAGAAGTTCTTCTTGCATGGCACTCACCCAAACCTCATCATTTAGGGCTTCACTGACGTATTTTGGCTCAAACTAGGGCACAAAACAGTGGTAAGCACCATCGTGAAGATACCCTTTTTCCATTACCAAGGCATAATCAGCTGAATACAGCTGATTTTTTGTCTGGACTCCTGATCTAACATCCCCAATGACATTGTCCAAACGATGATAGACATTTAGGCGTGATCTAGGAGTGGTGTGAACAACTACCTCCGAATCAAGATTATGAACGTTTGGTTCCGTATCTGAGGCAGTCGGAGTGTGTGGTTCCGAAGACTCAGTGGCATCAATGTCAGATGCTTGTGGACTTGCTATAGTAGGAACTTGTTGCTCCTGAGTGTCCTGATCATTCTCCACGGCTTCATCGCTACATGAGGAGTCACTTACCTCGAGTGCTCCCCCTAAGTGGGTAGGTGATTCATCTTGTGAGCCAGATGATGTAGAGTCCTATGAAGGTGTTTTTAAGACATGATACATCATTTTGGCTGCTAGCTCATCATTAGACGTGGAGAGGGATATTGAAGGACTTGAAGAATCCATCATTGTCGAAAAAGTAGGCGGGTCCTTTTCCAGCAGGAGGGGTGGTGTATCTCTGAACATCAACGTTACACCACATCTCTACTTGACCGTTGAGTTGTTGTAAACTCTCTTATTCGGTATGTTGTATCCTAGAAAGATACCCTCTTCAGCCTTCTCGCTAAACTATCCTTCATGAGTTTTCTTCAGTAACATACATAGTGCTCCAAACGGTTCGAGATACTCCATATTAGGTTTACGTTGTTGAAGTAACTCGTAACACATCTTGCCATGACGTTTTACCACCAGAACTCGATTTAACGTGTAACATGCATTGATCAAAGCCTCATTCAAAAATTGGATAGGCAGTTTCGAGTCTGCTAGCATTGTGCGTGCTGTCTCTATCAAGCTACGATTATTTCTCTTAGCAAACCCGTTCATCTGAGGAGTATAGGGGGAAGTGAACTCGTGCATAATTCCTTTTTCTTTGCAGAAAGCCTCCATCCATTGGTTCTTGAACTCAGTTCCGTTGTCTGAGCGTACTTGTCTTACCTTCAGCTTGTAGAGAGACTCTAGTGTAGTTACCAATTCTTTGAATGACTTAAATGTTTCTGATTTTGATTACAGAAACATCACCCAAGAGAATCTTGAGTAGTCATCTGTAACTACATAGCAGTACAAGTCGCCTGCGATGCTTCTAGTACTGACTGGACCAAATAGATCCATGTGAAGAAGCTCAAGAGGCAGTTCTATAGAATTAACTCTCTTTGCCTAATAAGATTTCTTAGTCTATTTGCCTTTCTTGCAGGTGATACAAAAATCTGGGAGTGGATGTTCTTGACATTGACTCCTCTCACTAGATCATTTTGGATCAAGTGGTTCATCTTCCGTGGATTGATGTGCCCCATTCTCCTATGCTAGGAGATAGAATCCTTCTCAGTAGCTTTTGACAAGAAGCACTGAACTTGATTATCCATTGTGGAGGCCTTCGATAGATCCAAGACGTAAAGGTCATTATATCATGAGGCTGACATTAATACTTGTTCCTCCGGAATAACATAGTCCTTTTTCAGGACATAGCATTTCTTATTATCGGAAACTACCTTAAATCCCTTATCACATATTTGGGAAACAGAAAGTAGATTATTCTTAAGTTGTTAAACATAGTTTACCTTGTCAAACTTAACTTTCTGGTTCCCTACTTCCCCTTGAGCTGTGATATACCTCCTTTGTTTCCAGCAAAAGAAACATGACCTCCTTTGATTTGTTTGACGTTTGATAGGAGTGCTAGGTTTCCAGTCATGTGCCTTGATGCTCCGTGATCTACAATCCAAGTCTTCGTTTCAGCACTATAACAAAGACCCTACACATTCAATTAAAAACATTAGTTAAGGTGAGGGACCCAAGCCTTTACTGGCTTGGGTGTCCCAGAGGCATCACACATCATAAATTCTACCCATTGTCCATTAGAGGGTGAGGGAAGACCATTTGTTTTATTGTTCTCATTACCAGACATAGACTTTTCTTTCCATAAGCCAACTTTGTGTAAGGCCTATTTGTGATAAACAGACGACTGGCTGATAGGTTGAACTTTAGGTTCACCGACTCTTTTTGTTGGAGTCATGGAGCTTCTTTTGGACAAGCTTGCTTTAGTGTCATAAAGTTCAACCTTTTTCTTTGGTGTCTCATAATTGGGAGAATAAGATGCAATGTGCCCATACTTTCCACAGGTGTAGCATGATCTGCTTTCAACTGGACGATTTACCTGTTTTTATGGAGAAGTATGTGACACATGAGTGACTTTATTCTGTTTGGGTTTCCACACTTCTTGTTTAGATGTTTTATCTTGTTTAACAAAATTAATTGTTTGGACATTGTTAACATCTTTTCCTTTTGTGTAATTGGACTTAGACATGCAGTACATGATTGGTTAATTTGTTGGTATTTCTTGGTTCAGAAGTAGACTTTGTTGAACGGTCTTATGTTAACCTTGTCTAATTGTTCATCCAGATTAACACAAGGCATTTTTTCTTTTTGATTTTGAAGTGGCATCCTGTTGTTTAGTGACAGATTCGTTGGTTTACATGTGGAATCTGGATCACTTACAAGAGGAGTGGACACCACATGATCCTTGATTGGATTATTATTTGTTGGTTTACTTTTTGCATTCATCAAGGTCTCATATGGTGGTGGAACCACTTTATATCCCAAACCCTCCCTATTGTTGCGCTCTCTCACTAAGTGTTGGACAATGTGAGAAGAACTTGTCCAACTATGCAGTTTTTGGTTTAATGAATTTACTTCTACTTCCAAAACTACCTTTTGTTTCTTAGTGCCTTCTAGGGAGTTAGATAGAACTTAATGTCATTAGCTTGGTTAAAGGCTACAACTTCACTTTCCCTAAGTTGTTTATTCAAGAGTTCTATCTTTTCTTTATAGTTGTGCTCATTTTGTTTTAAGACTCTATCACTTAGTGCACAGTTGTAAGTCCTTTACTAAGTTATCATTATGGTCTATTAACCTAGAAAATTTCATATCAATGCTTTCCCAAAATTTATAACAATTTAAACAAGCATGATTATTGAAAAGTTGAGTAGTGGTACTTACCTGAGAGGGTGAGGTTGAATCAACCATCAAAGCAGTGTGTGACTTCTCTGGTTCTGGTGATTCTGGACTTGTTGGACTTTTCCCTTCTTTAGGCAAGTGATCAACTACACTTGCAGTTTCATCTACATTTGACATTGCGAGTTCCACTGCTATATCACCTTCGCTTGCTGTGTCGTCATATAGATCCTCAACACTAGCGATGTTGGATTCTCCCGGAGACACAAACTAAAAGCTCCAATCTTGTCCTTTGTCATCATAAGCTGTTAAGGCTTTAGGATCCTTGCTTGATGAAGTAGGATTGCTTGTGGGCTTATCTAGAAGAGTGAAAGATGACAATGAATTCCCATTTCCCGTCTTCTTCGGCTTCACACATTCACGTTTAAAGTGCCCCTTTCCCCACAGTTGAATGAGGTAACTTTGTCTTGTCAAAACAAAAGTTGTGTCCTTAGTGGCAATCAGATTCTATCCGGTCTTCTTGACAAACTTCTTTGCTCTCCGAATAGCACTTGCTAAGGCCCATATGATGTCCATTCTTTCTAACTCTGTCTCGTCTACCTGCTCGTAGTCCTCGTCTGCCAGATGGCAGTTCTCAATTTTCCCAACAACTAGCCCGTCATAGGAGTGGACGATAGCTGCTAAGAGATCCGTGTGCTCCTTTGCTACCTCTACTGTCACATTCCTGAGATTCTCGGTCTTCAGTTTTGTTGCATTTGCTTCAGGTGCTATGTGTTGGGTACGAGATGACCCTGACGTGTGAGATCCTGAAGTAGTAGCTTGTGATGGACCAGCTGAACTCGACACAAACACCATTTGAAGTGGTTCTCTAGACGTTTTGGCTTGTGCGGTTGAGTTGTACAATGCCGGATTCTGATCATATGAAGACTTTTGGGCCCTGTACTTCATCCTCAACTCATCCTTTGCAGTTTTAGAATGAAGTCATTGATGTCTAACTTCCCTAGCATATCATTCCGAGGATGGAAACAAACGAACTCCACTTCTAGGGCAACCCGTCTGCAAAGTTTAAAACTTTATCTTCCATAGATGTAGTGACTCCATGAGTGTGCAGCTCACTCATCAGTTGGTAGAATCGATCAGTTGTTGGACCTTGTAGGCCCAATACACATACAAGATTGATGTGTTAGTACGTTATGATCCAAGTCGGGTCATACCCAATAACAAGCTATACAAACACAATAAGTATTATTTGTTGATAAGATCAAACAAATAAATATTAACACCTATTAGAAAATGGTTTTCTAATACAATACTTTTGTAAAAGAACAACATTGTATGTTTGTTTTGTTCATGAGAGATTATTTGTTTTATTATTTAAGTTAGTAAAATAATAACAAGTAAAAGTGTGTTATTGTTATAAAATTAAAAGAAGTTTTAATTTTATAAAAATCAAGGGCTAGGTGTGTAATTTTATAGAAAGTAAATTGGGGGGAAACCCTTTTGAAGGGGATTTCGGCTGCCCTTGTGTGTGGATGTGTAATGTTTTGTCTTGTCTTATGGAAGACTAGCAGACTCACACCAAGATACTTTCTCTAAAAACACACCTTGCTCTACACACACATAAGCCTCTCTCAAAACAAGCTGAATTTTCGAATTATACAAGCAAAGAACAGAGCTGAAAATTTCGTTTTGTTGGCTGTCCTTCAAGAGCTGCTTGTAGATTTCAGGTTGTACAAGAGGGTTTGTTCTTGGTGTTTTTACTTCCTAACAAGTAAGGTGTTCGCTAAGCTGTGGGCATACAAGCTTGAGGTCTTCTCCTTTGAAGGACAGACATTCAAGGTCATCACCATCATTCTTTTCATCTACAACATCTAGTGCAAGAAAGGTTGTTTCTTATATCCCCTTTGTTGATTGTTTTGTTTGATAGCATAGTGTTTCAAATATATTGTTGATCCTTATTTTGGGTTTTGTTTATGCTTCAAATGTTGAAAAATTTTCACAATGTTATAACATGTTTAACTCATTCTTCCGCTGCATTTTATAAGTTTGAAATGGTTAAACTAGCTTTGATTATCTTGTTACAAAACCCATCAATGGCATCTAGAGCCGGATATGTGGAATATATGCTTCAAAAGGTCTTGAAAAATTAGTTTTCATGGACCTTTTCAACCCGTTAGGGGCTTTTTGGTTGTGGATATAGGAATCCGTTATGTTTCAAGGTCTATTCTTGCATGCTTTAGTATAGACCTTGAAAGATTTAGATCAAATGGTTGACTGTGTTGTTTGGACAAACCTTAAAGTTTTAGTTTATGTTGGCTGAAACTTTAGGGCTGGAATAAGGGGTTCATTGTGGGTCTTGGATGTTGAATATGTTTCTTATTATGGTGCATAACATAGCTCGGCCTCTTGTGTTTGGTTTTGGTTGATTATGTTTTGTCATATTGGTTTTGTCTCTTGCAAGGGTTGTAATTTTGTGTTTTATTGTTTTTGGGTTGTAATTTATTTATTCATTTGGCTATGTAATAAATAGATTAGGTTCATTTCTTTATTAGAAAAATTGTATTAGGATATCATTTTGTAAAAGAAGATGCACAAGATGAAGACTCAAAGAAGGACACAAAAGACATGGACACTTGAAGCTTTGGATGTGATTTCAAGTGGGAGTTCATGGACACATTTTGATGTGTCATCTCTACCCTTAGGAAAGACCTTATGACAACACTTGTGATGGCAAACAAGTGTGGTCAACTTAGTGACTATGGTTATGCAGCCATGTTGTATATTTATGCTTGTTTACATGTTTGTTGTTTGATTGTTTGGTTGATATTTGGATATGCATTACAACTCATTAACAAACTTAACAAGCTGAAAATTTGATAATTCTTTATCATCAAGTAGTTAATAAAAGGTTATTAAAAGGATTAATGGTTTTAATAAAGAGGTTTTATTAAAAGTGAACCATAGGGTACCTTGTATTTGAAAGCATGCAAACATAAGGTACATAGAGTTTTCTAAACTAAGATTATGAAAACATAAATTCTTTTTAAACAAGTTTAACACCATCCTTTTGCACAACACATGAGTCATTTGGAAACTCTAATGGGATAAAAGTCACCTAACCATTTTGAGGGAACTTGTGATTTGAGGTAGGGATATCATATTTGTGGGATAAACGTCACCTAACCACTTATGTGGAATACTCACATGTGTGTGCAAGTAGGGTAACTTGATTTGCAAACCATATTAAATGGATCACCTACAATATGGTTTACAAAGGTGTTGATGGGATAAACATGCCGACTATACATATGATGTTTTAAAGTCGATCCCATACCCTAGATGTTGCAAAGGGTTGCAATTGTCAAAACATTGACTACCTTGTTAATTTAAATAATGGGATAAAGGTCACCTAACCACTATTTAAATGTAATGTTGGATTCTAGATTTTAAAATTATGTTAGACACTAAAATGGTTTTAATTATTAAAACATGAACAATATCGAAATACTAAAATTGAACTTTGTTATATTTTGTAGATGGCCACCAACAATAATGATAACAATGAAATCTCGTCCGCTCACTCACTATCACTAAGGACCATTCTCCAGAAGGAGCGTCTAAACCATAATAACTTTATTGATTGGTTTCAAAACTTAAGAATTGTTCTCAAGCAAGAGAAACGATCATACATATTAGACGATCCAATTCCCGATCAACCTAGTGAGGATGATGAGGAGGCCTACAATAATTGGGTGAAATACACTGAGGACTCGGTCGAAGTGTCTTGCCTCATGTTGGAAAGTATTACTCCAGATCTCCAAAAGGAGTATGAACATCATGGAGCATACGACATAATAACCCACTTGAAGGAAACGTTCCAACAAGAAACACGAGTTAAGCTCTTCGAAACGGTTCAAGCACTCCATGCGTGTCGTATGGACGACAGCCAATCTGTTTCATCTTATGTACTTAAGATGAAAAGCCACATCGACCGCCTCGAAAGGCTAAATTTTCCCGTCTCGAAAGAGTTGGCTACGGATTTGATCCTCAACTCTTTGTCAAAAAGGTTGACAACTTTGTCATGAACTATAACATGAACGGGTGGGACAAGAACATAAGTGAGCTTCACTCTATGCTCAAAACTACCAAGGCGGCCATGGGTAAAGGGTTTTACCCGTTCTCACCATTAATAAAGGTGGGAACAAGAAGAGGCCTCACCCCGCACCCAAGGCAAATGTTGCCAAGGGTAAAGGGCGTGTTAGGGGAAAGGGAAAGGGAGTGGTAAGAGTGCCACCACCAAAACCAGCGGAGAAGAAGCAAAAAGTTGCTTCAATGACCCGTGCTTTAAGTGTGGGGAGATTGGACATTGGGCAAGAAATTGCCCAGTCTATCTCAAAGAGTTGCAAGCAAGGAGGATGCGGGGAAACCCCAGGTACAATTTTCATGATTCATATTGATCTTAATATAATATCCTCTAACACATGGGTATTGGATACCGGATATGGAACTCACATTTGCAACTCATTGCAAGGGTTCAAAAGAAGTAAGGACTTCAAGAAAGGGGATGTAAGCCTCTACATGGGGAATGGGGCAAAGGATCAAGTTGAAGGATGGGGGGACTACATCTTGAAGCTTCCAAATGGTTTGGAAGCAATTTTGAACAATATTTTGTATGCTCCTACTTTGACTAGGAACATTATTTATGTTGCCCAATTAAGACAATATGGTTATGTTTTGTCATTTATTGAGAATGAAATTCATGTTTCTTTAAATGGCACATTTTATTTTAAAGCTATTCCGTTAATGGTATTTATGAATTGGTTCATCAAAACACATTATATGATAGCTCGTTGTACCAAACCACCACTAAGAAAGTCAAATGGATTTGAGTGATACCTATCTTTGGCATTGCCGTCTTGGTCATATAAGCAAGAAGCGCATTCAAACACTTCAAAAGAACGGTCTTTTAAAAACAAATGAATATGATTCATTCGATGTATGTGAATCTTGTTTACAATGTAAAATGACTAAGGCACCGTTTAGTGGCAAGTCCGAATGAGCAAAAGATTTATTAGGCATCATACATTTGGATGTATGTGGTCCTTTTAAGCCAATGACAAGGTACCATGAAAGATACTTCATCACCTTTACCGATGACTATAGTCGATTTGGTTATGTATACTTGTTAAGACACAAAGATGAAGCTTTTGAAATGTTCAAAATCATCCAAAATGAAGTTGAAAATCAACTCAACAAGAAAATAAAAATTCTCCGCACCGATAGAGGACGTGAATACCTGAGTGACCCTTCTAGAGACCATCTTAGAAGCTGTGCTATTGTCTCACAACTATCTCCACCTGGAACACCACAACATAATGGTGTGTCCGATAGGTGAAATCGAACTCTATTAGATATGGTTCGATCTATGATGGCTAGAAGCTCACTGCCTCTTTCATTTTGGGGTTTCGCTTTGCTCTCTGTGTCCCGTATTTTGAATATGGCCCCAACCAAGAAAGTGGTAATGACACCTTTGAAATATGGCATGGAAGGGTTCCATCGCTGTCATATTTAAAGGTATGGGGTTGTGAGGCTTATGTTAAGACTCCCACCTCTAACAAGCTAGAAAGTCGTTCCACTAAGTGTATCTTCATTGGATATGCCAGAGATTCTATGGGATATTATTTCTATGATCCATTAGAACAAAAGGAGTTTGTTGCCAAGAAGGCTGAGTTATTAGAAGCTAAGTTCCTTACGGAAGGAACTAGCATAGAAATGTGTGATCTTGATGAGGATCAAGAACCACAAACCGATACATGTTTGGTTCATACTAGCACTCAACATGAGGATGTTGAGAATGATCAAGTGGTTGATCAAAGAACACAGGACGTTCGCAGATCTGGTAGAATTAAAATCCACCTAAAAGATATGGATTTTTCGTTGATGGATGCTATGTGGTAGATTCCGATGAACCAACTACCTATCATGATGCAATGTCCAATTTGGATTGTGACAAATGGCTTGAAGCCATGAACGTAGAGATGCAATCCATGTATGACAACCAAGTGTGGGACTTGGTTAAACCACCTCTTAACTCCAAAGTAGTTGGAAGTAAGTTGGTTTTCAAGAAGAAAACTGATATGCATGGAAACTTGGATACTTATAAAGCTAGACTTGTAGCAAAAGGTTTCACTCAAACTCAAGGGGTTGACTATGATGAGACTCTCACCAGTTGCAATGCTAAATTCTATTAGGATAGTATTTGCCATAGCTGCTCATTATGATTATGAGATTTGGCAAATGGATGTCAAAACTGCTTTTCTAAATGGATATCTTGAGTAAGATGTCTATATGGTTCAACCTCAAGGTTTTGTCAACTCCAAACATCCTAACAAACTGTGCAAGTTAAAGAAATCAATCTATGGATTGCAGCAAGCATCAAGGAGTTGGAATCACGGTTTTGATGAAGAAATTATCAAATTTGGATTCATCAAAAACGCCGATGAAGCATGTGTATATAAGAAGGCTAGTGGGAGCATCACCATTTTCTTAGTATTGTATGTCGATGACATCCTACTATTTGGAAATGACATTCCAAACATGGAAGGTGTAAAAGCCTGGCTTGGAAGCTGTTTCTCCATTAAGGATCTTGGTGAAGCCACCTATATTTTAGGAATAAAGATCTATAGGGATAGATCAAGGCAGTTGATAGGTTTGAATCAAAGTGCATACATTGAATAGATCTTGAAAAGGTTCAAGATGGAAAACTCTAAGAAAGGTACCATACCTATTCAAAGAGGAACAATATTGAGTAAGACTCAATGTCCAAGCTCAAAGGATGAGCAAGACAAAATAAAGGATATCCCGTATGCATCTGCTATAGGATCCATTATGTATGCAATGATATGCACTAGACCGGACGTGTAATGCGCTTTGAGCATGACAAGCCGATACCAACAAAATCCTGGAAACAGTCATTGGATGGTTGTTAAGAACATACTCAAGTACCTAAGGAGGACCAAAGATATGTTCCTATTCTATGGGTCTGGTGAGGAGGAACTCGTAGTAAAGGGTTACACGGATGCGAGTTCCAAACTGATCGAGATGATTCACGATCACAATCGGGGTACATTTTCATCTTGAATGGAGGAGCAATCTCTTCGAAGAGCTCTAAGCAAGATGTGGTGGCATTGTCAACTACAGAGTCAGAATACATTGCCGCTTCATTAGCAGCTCAGGAAGCCACATGGTCAAAGAATTTCATTGTCGATCTAGGGGTGGTCCCTTCCATTTAGGACCCCCTAGAAATTCTTTGTGATAACGAGGGTGCAATTGCTCAAATCAAGGAACCCCGTGCACATGAGAAGACTAGGCTCATTGAACGAAGATTCAACTACATAAGAGATGAAGTTGAAAAGGGGAAGATATGTATTCGCAAAGTTCACACGGATCAAAACATTGCGGATCCACTCACGAGCTTCTTGAAAAGGCGAAGCATGAAAGTCATGCTTGTGCCATGGGACTTTGATATTCAAGTGACTGGATTTGATCATTAATTTCTTAATGAGATATTGTAACCCTTTATTACTTGAATGTATTATTCTGTTATAATGATTCAACTAATATTCCTATTTTGCATGTTTAAAATCCATGAGTAAATTGTTTACTCAGAATGTCCGTAGCTGTTCATGCTTATGGGAACAAGTATGAAGTAATGCTATTATAAACTTGATTGGCAGATATTCATATGGATGAATATAGAGAAAAAGGTTGTTGCCAAAGTTCATAGGTATTTGTGGGATGCAAATATTGGACTGAGCTACATCTCAAATATTACTACATGGATCTTCCTGATTGATCATAAGTAATTTGAGTAAAGGCGAACATCATTTGGTATCCTTTGACCTGAGATATATATTAGGTTTTGATATTTACCGAATATTATATTTTGACTTAGCTCTTCGCTGTCCTGAAACATGGTAGTACATAAGTTTGAGTTCAAGTATGATATAAGGTAATCGTGAGAGACGTATGTTGTCAAGATGGGATTTGTCCCTCTTATTCATTGAGAGTAAGATGTCTAAGGACTGATAAAGTTAAATCAATAGAGAATGATCACTCTAAGTCTCTAGGATTTAACATGATATATGTGGCAAAAGCATAGATGATTGGTTCACCTAAAGCCTTTCAAGTATGGTACTTGAAGGGGATGATGTCATTGAATGGCACTTAGTCATATGTATTAAGGGTAGTAAACCATTGTTAGGCCGTATTTACTGCTTGCATCAATCTTCTATGAATCTTGTGCAAGTGGGAGATTGTTCGACCTTATATGCACAAGACACATACAAGATTGATGTGGTTAGTACGTTATGATCCAAGTCGGGTCATACCCAATAATAATCTATACAAACACCAATAAGTATTTATTTGTTGATAAGATCAAACAAAAATATTAACACCAATTACAAATTGGTTTTCTAATACAATACTTTTGTAAAAGAACAACATTGTATGGTTGTTTTGTTCATGAGAGAGATTTATTTGTTTTATTATTTAAGTTAGTTAAATAATAACAATTAAAAGTGTGTTATTGCTATAAAATTAAAAGAAGTTTTAATTTTATAAAAATCAAGGGCTAGGTGTGTAATTTCATAGAAAGTAAATTGGGGGGATCCCTTTTGAAGGGGATTTTCGGCTGCCCTTGTGTGTGGATGTGTAATGTTTTGTCTTGTCTTATGGAAGACTAGAAGACTCACACCAAGATACTTTCTCTAAAAACACACCTTGCTCTACAGACACATAGGACTCTCTCTCAAAACAAACTGAATTTTCGGATTATACAAGCAAAGAAGAGAGCTAAAAATTTTGTTTTGTTGGTTGCCCTTCAAGAGCTGCTTGTAGATTTCGGGTTGTACAAGAGGGTTTGTTCTTGGTGTTTTTACTTCCTAACAAGTAAGGTGTTTGCTAAGCTTGTGGGTATACAGCTTGAGGTCTTCTCCTTTGAAGGCTAGACTTTCAAGGTCATCACCATCTTCATTCTTTCATCTACAACATCTAGTGCAAGAAAGGTTGTTTCTTATTTTCCCTTTAGGTTGATTGTTTTGTTTGATAGCATAGTGTTTCACATATATTGTTGATCCTTGTTTTGGGTTTTGTTTATGTTTCAAATGTTGAAAAATTTTCAGAATGTTATAACATGTTTAACTCATTCTTCCGCTGTGTTTTATAAGTTTAAAATGGTTAATCTAGCTTTGATTTTCTTGTTACAAAACCCATCATCAATGACATCGTCCAAGCTCTCCTTTCCCATTGACGAGAAGTTGTCAAACTCCTTCTTCAACGCTTTACCTTTCAATGCTTTTAACCATGCATTTCCCTCATACCTCTTTTCCAATGCATCCCACAGCTTCTTAGCTTGCTTGGTCTCGGAAAATTGATGGAAGATGTCCTTAGGAGTTGACCGAGTCAGCAACGCATATACTTTCTTCTCTGCATTGTACTTTACCTTTAGTCCGTTAGTCATACCGCTTAGGGTGAGTTTGACTCCATCTGCACCTATAGGCATACTATATCTTGTCTCTATCGACTCCCATAGACTGGGATCTACTCCATTTAAGTAAATCTCAAATCTTTTCTTCCATTGTGGATAATCATCTAACGTTATTAGCTTAGGAGGCTTGTTATGATTTCCCACTTCATTTTCTAGAAACAATAAATTTTGAATCCTAGAATCCCTTCCTGCGGTGAATGCTGAATATTGATCCTCCATTACTTTTAACTTTGGTCTTTAGAACAAAACTGCTTTACTTGTGCGAATGAAGGTGTGCAATTGGACAATTCGTGCGATTGACCAATGCAGATGGCTCGGATGTGCGAATGAACCAATGCGAATGGCTCACTCGTGCGAATGGCTCACTCGTGCGAATGGACAAGTGCGAATAAACAGTACGAATAGACACTTTAGTCGTACGAATGGATGTACGAATGAGTCCAATCATGCGTATGAGGGATGCATATGAATTCAATTATGCGATTGAGTCAATCGTGCGACTGAGGCTACTCAATCTTGAGAATTCGAAGGTTTAAGGTATTTTGACGCAAAAACACAAATTTTTCAAGAATCCTAATTGTCGTATGCCGGAAAAACATTAACTTTACGACCTGGAGACGTCCAAAATAACGTTTGACATAAAAAGATTGCGTTTTTGCGTGAAAAAGACAATTTTTATATCAAAATTAATTGAATCACATGTAAATCAAGAGTCATTGCTCTCATACCACTTGTTAGAGGACCATGTATTGGACGGAGTACTAACTGATTCACGTGTATACCTAATCAAATAGTGCGGAATCCTATTTGATTGGCGATCCAATGAGTGAGAACGTTAACCCGATCGATATAAGATTAATCTAAACCTTAGGAATGAATAGGAATCGATCAAGAACGATCAATGAATTTGGACTGGCTTTCTTGGACATTCTGGACGGCTAGGGTACATGTAGGAGTCCAAGTCTTCAAAGTGTTATGTTTTTCCATGAATTAAGTGGTATTTATAGGTTAGGGTTACTCATTCGTGCGAGTGAACCATTAGCATGGTTTAGTCATGCAACGGAGTCATGTGGTTGATCCATTCGCACGACTGAGTGTTCAGTCATGTGACTTAGTCAATCTTATATCACATTTGTGCGACTCATCAGTCTCCTCGTTCAGTCGTGCGACTGGTTCATTAGCATGAAGTTGTTCATGCGTATGGTCCATTAGCATGGGGTGTTCACATGAGAACTTCATATGACTAAGTTTGAATATGCTTCACAATCATTATTTGACTTAGACCTATTCAAACAACCTCAAACCTATATAGTGAGTTCAATAAGCGTTAACAAAAATTTAATGAAATATCAAACATTATAAGCATAAACTACACAGTTTATTTCATTCAAACCATCTAGTTACGTATATGTAAGACATGAAAGACTTTTTACATTAAGCTGATAAACTAGGTAAATATGTATCTACATGATACTTCTTGTTTCTTGAATTGTAGCAACTCTTCCTGGATTGCCTCAATCCAAATATTTTCTTGAAGAGCTTCTTTTATATTTTCACTTGTTGTTTAACACAGAAAGTAAGAGAATAAATAGATGTTTGCAGTGTTTGACTTGCTTCTTGTCACTCGTTCATCGAGTTCACCAATGATGCTTTCTACCGGATGATTCTTGTGTATTTAGGTGGTTGGAACTGAGTCACCAGCAATGGATACATCAAGATTGGAGACATTCAGATTATTTTGGTGAGAGGGACTTTCATCTTGTGCTGCGGTAGAGTTATGTAAGTAATCAAAGTCTTTTCCAGTTCCTGCTTTTGTAACAGCTGAACATTGAATACTTTCATCATTTGAAGTTCACTAAGTTTCAACTAGTAGTGTAGCTTGATCTTGATTTCTTACTTCAGTTAGTGGTTCTTCTCATGGAGAAAGAAGTGTACTAGGACTAGCCTCTGTTGAAACATTCTCATTTTGAGATGGTTGTTTGACAAGTACGGCTTGCAATGGGACATTTTCATTCAATTGCTAAGTAGAAGTAGGAGGAATCGTTAGGAAATTATTTCTTTTTTCTTCTCGTGGAGAAGATTCGGCTGATTGTAGGTTTCCTATAGTACATAAGTGAAATTGATCAAATGATCTTGTAAATAAGACAATATCAAACAACCAATCAGGACAATTTATTGATTTACGAAAAGAATGCTCATTGAATTGAAGATTGGTTGCTTTATCAATGATGTTTAGTCGAGGATCAAACACTCTATAAGCCTTTGAGACAGAGGAATAACATACAAAGAATCCTTCATCCGACTTTGGAGAAAATTTTCCTAAATGGTCTCAGGTGTTCAATATTGATACAGGACTATGGAATGATTTAAAAATTCCAAGGAATGGTTTTCTCTTAAAGAGAAGTTCATAAGGAGTCTTGTTGTTTTATTTTATAATCATAGTTCTGTTTGTCCAAAGCACGACGTGTTAACAGCTTTTGCCCAAAAGGTAATTGGTAGTTTAGCATCGGCTAGCATGGTTGTTGTTGTTTGAATTAGTGTTTTATTTTGTCTTTCAGCTACTCATTTTGTTGAGGAGTTCTCACTATAATAAATTGTCGAGCAATGCCTTTGGTTGCATAAAAAGAACTCATATTTTCATTTTTAAATTTTGTCCTATTATCATGATCAATTGGATTTTCAGTTTTAGTGATGAACTCTTTTATTAGTTGGGATGCTTCATTTTTATGAAGTAAGATGAAGACCTATGTAAATCTGGAAAGGTCATCTATGATCACCAAACAATATTGTTTCTTTCCAATGCTCATAGCATGAGTTGGTCCGTAAAGATCCATAAAAGTAAATCCAATGGAGAATTGTTTGTGTTCATAATTTTTGGCTTGTGGAAAGACTTATGTTGTTTCCCATTGAGACAAGCTGAACAATGATCAAGAAAGTGAAATTCTTTTTGGGGTAAACCAATTACATGATTTCCCTTGATCAATCTCTTCATGTTTTTGAAATTTGTGTATCCCAAATGTCTGTGCCAAAGTTGTGACTCATTAAAAGAGGCTTTTGATAAAAGACATGTTTCTTCTTTTTGTAGAGTAGAGTTGAGGTTTAAAAAATAAGTATTATTCTTCCTGGGGGTCTTCAAGATAACCCATTCTTCAATGAAATCTTGGTTTTAGAATGTAACAATGAGTGTGAGTGAAGTGAGTGGAATATTTTTTTTCGCAGATCTAAGACACCCTGAGCAGATTGAAGTTCAAATGTTCACAGTAGTACTCACTCTATCAAAACTCAACAACCTATTTGTCACAGATCCTTCACCAGTGATTCTGCCACCTTGGGAATCTCCATCAATTGCTATAGTAGTTCCTTGAATATGCTTGAAATCATGAAGGACGGAATGTTCTCCAATCATGTGTCGGGAGCACCAACTATCCATATACCATAGGCTATTAGACCTATATGGATGGCCTGACACGCATAAAACCAACTAATTAGAAAGTGGAACCTAAGCCATGATGGTCTTGGGTTTCCCGTTCTTACCCATGATAGTAAATTCTTGATATTTTCCTCTAAACCGTGACCTAGAGGATGAAGCTTTGTTTGTTATTTTATAGCTTGCGGATTTCATCTCATCAACTTCATCTCAAGAGTCAGAAGAGTATTCAAACCTTTGGTCCCTATTTCATTTAAGAAATTGGACACATTTTATTGTTAAACTTCATCTTCCATTTGTGAAAATCATGACTTTGTTTGATTTTGTGATTTATATTTCTTTGAACATTATTCAATTCTTTCTTTACCCAATTCATTTTTAGAATTTGAACTGCTAGATTGTTTATTATGAAAATGACTTCTGAGTTTAGGTTTCACAGTTGAGATTGGTGAGATGAGCTTGTTCTATGGAATTCTCAAGCCTTTTTGTTTGAAGAAACAATTAGATGTATTGTGATTGGTCATATCATAGATAGAACAATATTTGATGAAGTAACATTTTTTTGTAGAATGATTGTTCATGTCACAGATGGAGCAGTATTGATTAAAATATCACTCGTCTATTTTGTGATTTGACATTTCACAAATGTCACAATACATGAGTTTTTCTCTTTTGATTGACCTTGATAGCTCAATAGATTTACTAGTTTTCACTAAACATCACTCTTTGATTTTGATTAGAAAGCAATATGAGCCTTGTTAGTAGTTTGTTGCACAATACTACTGTTTTTCACTCTTTTGGGCTGATGTTGTTTCTTTAAGCTTATCTGACTTCTTGTTCTAGCTTATTTACATTATCTTTATTAAAAATATCAAAACCAACACCTTGCTTTGGTTTTCACGATTGAGGATTTGATTTTATCTTTGTTTTTTGAATCAGTGAAGTTTTGCTTTTGTTTTTTATGAAACGTTGTCTGATTTGAATGAATTCTTGGGAGTTTGTGCTTTTGCTTTTGATCATTGGTTTCACAGAAGCATTGATTTTATTCTTTTCTTTGGAAATTGCAGGGATGAATTTCACAAATGGCACAATGGCTTTGACTGGGCTTCTTGGTTTAAAGAATCACCAACTTGTCTAAGCACTCTTTGATTTTAATTGGATGACATAGCTTGATTTTCTCCTCATTTGTTTCAATATAAACACTTGATTTATTTTGAGGATTTGTAATTTGTGTTACTACTCATTTAGCTTCAATAGTTTTAGGTTCATTTTGGTCAGTAAGAGTGACAGACTCAAGCATGACAATTTAATTGTCATTGTATCTGATCCTAGTCGTATACTTGGGATGCTTTTATGAATCAACCATCTCTTGTAGCTTGGCCGAAGACATTCAAAATTTTCAAGTTTCACTTTTGTGACTCATTGTTTAGCTTTGGATTGAACTTACTTTTCAGTTAATAGTTCATTCTCAGTTGCAAGAGTATACTTTTCTCCATGTAGTTTTTCAATGTTAGAGATGAGTGATTTGATTTTAATTTCAAAACTTTTTTGTTCTCTTTTAAGAACCACTTATTTTACATTTTCTTCTTTTATCTTAACAGCTAATTATGATTGTGCTTACGATATCCCTGCAGTTCAGCAATGCATTTATCACTACAAAGATTAGATTTTACCTCAAATGGCATAGGTGTTAGGCCATAATTTATTTGAGCCATATGAGCATGGGTTTGAAATTAAGGCCTCACTTCTTTAGCAAAGATGGTCCAATCACATACTCCATCTTGTCTGTTGACAAGAGCATTAGAAGTACGTTGGTTGCTTCTATGGGCTTGATTGGTTAGTTGTGGTTGACATTGGTATGGTTGTTGATGTTGGTTTTGATGATGATATTGATGTTGATTGTTGGATTGGAAGCTCGGTCTTGATTGTGATGATGATTGGCTTTGAGAACTTCTCTGAAAGGTTTTGTTGTTTCTTCCTGGAGCATTGCATTCTCTTGAGAAGTGGCAAGTTATACCACAGTTGAAGCATTTAACTTTGGATTTGTCATATCCAAGTTTGGTATTATCATTAAGACTTAGCTTCTTTCTTTTCTTTAAAAACCTTTTGGCCCTCATGGCTATAATAACCATTTGCCACTATAGATGCGTTTCTTCTACATCATCAGGATCCATTTCTTGTTGATCTTCTTGGATTAAGTGAGCAGAAGTGAGTCTTCCTCCCAAGTAAGCTTCAAAACATGCAACAAAGGCATTGTAGGTAGCATTTTGCTCTTCATATTTCTAGTCTTCACGCATACATAAAGGAGTGGTAGTAAACCCTGTTCATTGGGATGAGGTTGATGTCCTGTTGGTTGATGGAGCAACAATCGATACAGTTGATTTTCCTTGAACACTAGACGATTGGAAATTATCTTCTTTAGTAATGAATTCATTTTCCACAAAATTAGTGCCTTATGGAAATTTATATGCTTCAATGACTTAAGGTCCACTAAGGTTTCTACTCCTTTCATCAAGTTCAAGAGCTTCAATTTTTGCAATTATTATATCTAGAGTGGTGCTTGACAGGATTAGTGATCTCAAGTTTGATGGATTAGAGTGTAACGCAGCGGAATAAGAACAAGAATTAGACAAATTATAGCAAGAATTTGATATTCGTATGCATTAAGAACAAATACGGTTGTAACGAGAGAATATATTTCTATGAAAAGGAATGTTTCAATAATATCAAATGTTTCTGCTCAATCATTCACAGATTACAATTAGGTTGACACCCCTTATATAGAGTGCAATCACTGCTGATATCACGGGATAGTGACATCTGGCAGATTTATTACAAAAATAACTAAAACTTAAGAAACTACTGAAATGTTCACAACTACTAAGAACATATCAGAGTGCTAAGTACAAAACATAAAACTACTGATACGAAACTACTGAAACTACAACGATTGAAGAACAAGCTCTTCAGTGGTTTTACAAAACTACGGAAAAGAAAAACATAAAACTACTCAAAGAAAACCATCACAACTACTGAAGAAGACCTCTTCAGCTGTTGTGACAACGTCTGATACTTTGTCTTCAGCATTTGTCTTCAGACTTTGTCTTCAGCACTTATCTTTAGACTTTGTCTTTAGCACTTGTGTCTTCAGACTTTTTCTTCAACACTTATGTCTTCAGACTTTGTCTTCAGCACTTGTGTCTTCAGACTTTGTCTTCAGCACTTGTGTCTTCAGACTTTGTCTTCAGCACTTGTCTTCAGACTTTGTCTTCAGCACTTGTGTCTTCAGACTTTGTCTTCAGCACTTGTGTCTTCAGACTTTGTCTTCGGCACTTGTCTTCAGACTTTGTCTTTAGCACTTGTGTCTTCAGACTTTGTCTTCAGCACTTGTGTCTTCAGTTGTTGTGGACTTCAGCAGTTGTTGTGACGTCTGTGGGACATAAGGTTTTTCTGATCCGGCTCATTGGTTCTTTTGGTCCAACAAACTCCCCCTGAACCAATGCAGCCAAAACCTGAACTTTATTGAGGTCCCACTTATTGTTGGCGATAAGATTGGTCTTTTTCCTTCTTGATCAGCTAAGAAGATGACCAAATTAAGCACTGGCCTGGGAATAGATTTCTGAAATTTGGTTGGCATAGTATGGATAAGAGCCCTGACTTTGGGGAACTGGACACATGGCTGTGGTCCTATCCATGAAATCTACTTCCCATGTATAAGCCTGTAGGATTCTCTAGTGTATGCTCTGAGAAACATAATTTGTTCTTCCATGGTAAGATTTTCAGCTCCACCATCAAACAGTCCTTCACACCCATACAGTTGTGAAATGTACTTAGCCTGTTTGCCATTTTTGAGCTCAACTGTTGTAATCTGTGTGTATGCAAACTCATCTGGGTGAGTACCTTCAAGTAACAGATTGAGCTCATTTTGTTTGAAGTTCTCAAGCCTCTTGTAGACTAACCCCTTTTTAATTACTCCGTTCTCTAACATCTTTTGGGGTCGCTGTTTAGTTTCATAGGTGTTAGGACCTGGTATTCGACTGAAATACCTAGAGATCACGTGTATACCGGATCTCTAGGTATTTCAGTCGAATACCAAGTCCTAACAAGTGGTATCAGAGCTATTGGCTCATGATTACGTGTTGATTCAATCAAGATTGCATAAAGTTTGTGGTTTTACACTAAAAACGCAATCTTTGGCATCAAAAGTGATCTTGGAGGTTCTCTGCTCATCGACGTGTGGTTTCTACGGACTTAGGCAATTAGAACTTGTGAAATTTCGAACTTTTACGGCTGAAACCCGTCAAACCTAGAAATTTTTGCAAAACAGCAGCTTCAATCGCACGACTGACTCATTCGTACGACTGGACTCCATTCGCACCGCCCATACGCACGATTGGGCCTAGTCGCACCTTCATTCGGCCGATTGAACCGTTCGTTCGCATAGCTCATGCGTACCAGATTCATTCGCACGACTGAACCAATCGCCTAGTTCATTCGCACGATTGAACCAATCGCAGAGCTTATACGCACGATTAGCTCATTCGCATCCTTCAGTCGCATCAGTAAAAGTTTGTTTGATTAGATTATAAGTTTATTCATCATGGAAGATCAGATGTCAGCCTTTACTGCTGGGAAAGACTCAAGGATACAGAATCTGTTGCTGCTTGAGAGTGAGGTGGGGAATCACAATAAACCACCAAAGCTCTTGACTTTAGATGAGTTTCCCCACTGGAAACAACGTTTTGAGATCTACCTTAATGGAGTAGATCCTAATCTGTGAGAAGCCATTGAGATAGGTTATAGTACACCAGTGGGAGCTCATGGAGTTAAACTAACATTAAGCGGGATGACAGACGCACAGAAAGTAAAGTACAATGCAGAGAAAAGAGTTTATGCATTGATCACTCAGTCTATCCCCAAAGACATATTCCACCAGTATTCCGAGAACAAGCAGTCTAAGAAACTGTGGGATGCGCTAGAGAAGAGATATGATGGTAACGCATCATTGAAGGCAATCAAGGCAAAGGAGTTAAAGAAGGAATTCGATAACTTCTCATCAATTGGTAATGAAAGCTTGGACGACGTCATAGATAGATTCGACCACTTGATGAGCGAATTGCATACACATGGAGTGGCTACTACCATGGAAGAAAAAGTAAGCAATTTCGCAGACGGGTTGCCTGATAAGTGGCTACATTCGTGTCTAACCCGAGACAGAATGGAATCCTTGTAAAGCTGGATATAAATGACTTCATTCTTAAATTGTGAGAAGAAGCACTAAGGATGAAGTATAGAGCTCAGAAGTCTTCGTACACACAAAATCCAGCTTTATACAACGCCACGCCTCAAGCTAAGACATCTGGAGCACCCCTCCAGACTGCTTTTGTGTCTAGTTCGTCAGGTCCCACACATGCTTCTCCTTCTAGATCAGACACGTCTGGGTCATCATGTACCCATCATATTGGATCAGAAGCAAACGCTACCAAACTGAAGACGGAGAACTTCGGTAATGTGACCGTGGAAGTAGCACGAGAGCATATGGATCTCTTAGCAGCAGTGGTTCATTCATATGATGGACTTGTTGCTGGGAAGATTGGAAACTGCCATCTGGCAGAGGAGGACTACGAGCAGGTGGATGAGATGGAGCTTGAAAGAATGGATATAATGTGGGCCTTAGCAAGTGCTGTTCGGAGGGTGAAAAAGTTTGTGAAAAAGACTGGACAGAACTTGGTTGCTACTAAGGACACCACCTTTGGCTTCGACAAGAGTAAAGTGACCTGCTTTAACTGTGGTGAGAAGGGGCACTTCAAACGAGAATGTGTCAAGCCAAAGAAGACGGGGAATGGAAACCCGTTCTCATCACTTACTCGCCAGGACAAGCAACCCTCTAATTCTACTTCATCAAACAAGGACCCTAAAGCACTAACTGCTCATGATGATGAAGGACAGGATTGGAGTTTCAGGTTTGTCTCACCAGGAGAATCTAACATTGCCAGTGTCGAGGATATTGACGATGATTCTGCGAGTGAAGGTGATATAGCAGTTGAAATTGCAATGTCACATAGTGAAGAAACAATTGCAGCAGAGGTCAGCTACAAGCCAAATGAGGAAGTTTCCACCTCAGAGACAGAAAAGCCAGAGTCGACAGAACCAGAATCATCTGATGCAGCACTGATGGCTAATACTTCTGAACCAACTCAGGGTGCTCGATATAGTGCTGAGACTAACACGTGGATTATAGACAGCGGAGCATCCCGGCACATGACAGTAAATAGCCCCCTTTTATCTAACGTCAAACAAATAAAAGGAGGGCATGTTTCCTTTGCAGGAAACAAAGGAGGCTATATCACAGCTCAGGGAGAAGTGGGAAATCAGAAAGTTAAGTTTGATAAAGTGAACTACGTTCAACAACTTCAGAACAACTTACTTTCTGTGTCCCAAATCTGTGATAAAGGATTTAAAGTCGTCCTTCGATAATCAGAAGTGCTACGTGCTGAAGAAAGAACATATGATCCCAGAAGACCAAGTTCTGATGACTGCTTCAAGATATAAAGACCTTTATGTCTTGGATCTGTCAACAGCTGCCACAACGGATCATGAGGTTCAGTGTTTCTTATCTAAAGCTACTAAGAAGGATTCCATCTCCTGGCATCGGAGAATGGGACACATTAGTCAAAGGAAGATGAATCATTTGATTCAGGAGGATTTAGTTAGAGGAGTGAATGTCAAGAACTTCCAACTTCCTGACTTTTGTGTAGCTTGCAAGAAGGGCAAACAGACAAAGAAGTCTCATAAGGAAAAGAAAGTTCATTCAATAGAACTTCCTCTTGAGCTTCTTCACATGGATCTGTTCGGTCCAGTTAGTACAAGGAGCATTGCAGGCGACGCGTACTGCTATGTGGTCACTGATGACTACTCAAGGTTCACTTGGGTAATGTTTCTGAAATCAAAATCAGAAACTTTGGAGACATTCAAAGAATTAGTAACCACACTGGAATCACTCTACAAGCTCAAAGTTCGACAAATACGCTCCGACAACGGGACAGAATTCAAGAATCAAGGGATGGAGGCATACTGCAAGAAAAAGGGAATTGTGCATCAATTCACTTCTGCCTACACACCTCAGATGAATGGCGTTGCTAAGAGAAAGAACAGGAGTTTGATAGAGACTGCCCGGACTATGCTGGCAGACTCGAAACTGCCTATCCAATTCTGGAACGAGGCAGTGGCAAATGCTTGCTATACACTGAACAGAGTCCTAATAGTCAAGCGCCACGGAAATACATGTTATGAGCTACTTCAAAGACGCAAACCGAATTTGGAGTACCTTGAACCTTTTGGCGCACCGTGTACACTTCTGAAGAAGACACAAGAAGGAAAATTCAGCGAAAAGGCAGTTGAAGGAATTTTTCTAGGATACAACATACCGAACAAGCGAGTTTACAATAACTCAACGGGTCTTGTAGAAGTGTGGTGTAATGTCGACGTTCAGAGATATACCACACCACCTACAGGCAAAGGACCTGCATACTTCTTCGATTATGATGGATTCTTCAAATCCTTCAACATCCCTCTCTCTCCCTCGGATGATGAGTTAGCTACTAGGATGATGTATGATATACTAAACACTCCATCCAGCACACAGGGAGAGTCATCTACTCAGTCAGAAGGGGTAGTCGATGAAAGTGACTCCTCCTCTGAAGATGAAGCTGAAGCATATGACCAGAACAGTCAGGAGGAACAGGTTCCAGTTCCTGAAAGTCCACAAGCATCCACAAGTGATGCACCCTCGACTTCGGAACCTCAAACTCCAACCTCCTCAGATGCAGACCAAAATGTTCACAATCTTGGTTCGGAGGTGACTGTGCCGACTACTCCAGGATCACGACTAAACGTCTATCATCCCCTTGACAATGTTATTGGTGATACGATCAAGTACAAATCTAGACGAACCCTAGCCGTCCAGAAACCTTCCAAATCGTTCTCCAAGTTCATAGAACACATTAGATCGATTCCTCTCGATTTCTAACGTTAGTTTCAATCCCTGATTGATTCTTCGTGTGTTCTCACAGATTGGATCGCCAATCAAATAGGATTCCGCACTATTTGATCCGGTATACACGTGATCTCTAGGTATTTCAGTCGAATACCAGGTCCTAACAATAGGCCTTCTTGAAATATTCTACAATTTCCCAGGGTGATACTACAAGGACCACTATGATGTCTTCATCTACGATCCTTTTTACTTGGCCCTTGTTCTCAAAGGAATTTCTTTCTTCACAATTCTGTGAGCCACCCTAGGATCAGGCCATATTCTCACCTTTTCCTTTTGATATTGAAATGTGTTAGCAAGGGTGTACAATCTCAGAGCTTCTTTCTTCATACTGATTATTGATGAAGAAGCAGCATAAGTTTTGTCTATGCTTTTCAGCATCTCATCATCATGAAGCTTTTGCTGCTATTCTTCTTCTATCTTTACTCTCACAGCGTCCATCTGTGAGGTGGGAGTGATGGGCATAGGTTTGGCTTTAGGCAAAGTTAGGACTGCGGAAAGAGGCAGCCTATCTTCTTCCTCATCATCCTCTTCTTCTTCTTCTTCTAGCCTCAACACCCTTCTCTTCTTCTTCTTGGGTGCATCATGGGCTGTTGGTTTTGAAGGTAAAGGAATTGGTTTAGTGGGTTGTGGTAGTGGTGATTTTGAAGTGGGAGGTTTTGCAGGTTGCTCTAGCATTCTTGTAGTGAGTGAGGCTTTTGAGTGTTTTGCTAGTTCCTTTTTGTTCCCAGCACCTGCCTCATTTAGTGCTTCAATCACCAATCCCTTAGTGTATGCTTCAGACGAACAGATCTTGGTGGTTATTACCAAGATACTGTCCCTGGTCCATGACTTAATCTCGATCAATGATCTCCCAAGGTACTTTGCAATGAATCTGATCATGATCTCTAGTCTTTCTCTTTCTAATGCATCATAACTTGCCCATCTTGAGTTAATTTCTTCAACTTCAAGTCTCCTAATCTCTGAGTCAAGCTGTGCAGTATCGAACCCCTGTCTATACAGTTGATCAATAATGGAGTCCATTGATTTACTGTGTGTAGCATCCGCCATTTTGATCATCTCATCGAGTTCGAGTTCTTTTTCTTTTCCTTCAACCTTCCTCTTCTTATATGTGACATGAAAGTCTTTGTGACTTTCACCCACTTGATCAATGTCAGCTCCCTTCACAAACTCCTCTTCCTTCTCAGTCTCCTTTTCTTTCTTCCCCTCTATGCTCTTCCTCTTTGCTTTCACTGACTGACCCTCCCCCTTTTTGGTTGCATTGGTTGCAAGGGTTTGAGTAGCAGAAAGCCTTGTGCTCACAATCTCCTCCACCAGGGATTGTATGATTGAGGGAAGCCTCCCATCCATGGTTTTGATCACAATGTCTGTGATCATTGGGGTGATGAGAGGTAGGGATTGCTGAAAGATAGCAGCTGTTTGCTCAGAGGGGTTCTGTCCCTGAGAAGCAGTGCCAGAAATAGAAGCTGGTGGCTCGGAGGTTTTGAGTGGCTGAGTGTGTGGGAGACCTTCAGGTGAAGGTGCCATCTGTGGGTTTATGTTGGTGGCAGATGGACTTGCTTTTTGAGAGAATTGGTCAAGTAGTCTTTGTAGTCTACTGACTTCTTCCTCAAGAATTGTGTTCTGGGCCAGAACATCATAAAAGAAGCCCAGGTCATCATCAGCAGATGCTGAATCACCTGACCTCCTACTTGTAGCAGGATGTACATGCACTGGGTGTAGACTAGTTTTAGCATGTGCCCCTTTTTCTTGGAACTGGGGACTTCCAGCCTCAGGATGATGTCCTTCATCAGCTGTTGCCTCTGGTGAGGTCTTAGCTATGTTACCAGCCTCAGTCTAATCATGTGCTGATTCAGAAGAGGTGGCAACCTCACCAGATGTTCGTATCTGCATATCCACACCAGGAGATAGAACAGCTAAACCCTGGTGCTGTGGGCTGTCAGAGGCATGTTGATCCTCTTCTTCAATTGTTGTGGTTTTCCCCTTTGTTGGTGTTTGTTGAGGAGGAGGAGAGGCATGCAGCTGAGTCAGCACGTTTGCAACAATGAGAGTAGGACTTTGTGGGGCGGTTGCAGTGGGAGATGGGGTAAAAACAGTATGCACCTGGGGAGAATGGTGCTCTTCAATGGCAATCTCCTCAAATGAGGAAGATCCCAGATTAGTGGGTACCCCTACTTTGGTTGCTGCAGGCTCCTTTTGAGAGGAATCCTGAGCGGCTGTGGCTGGTGAAGTCCTTGTATCCACTAGGGGTTTATAACTAGTGGATATAGCCTGCGTTTGTGTTGCAGGGGCAACCTCAGGGGACTCATTTCCCTGAGTAGCCTTTTTTGACTTCTTTTTAGTGGTTTGGTGGGGACTTTGGATTTGGAGGTGGTGGCGGTGGGTTCCAGCTGCGTGGGTTGCGCAGCTTGGCAGCCATTTTTAGTGATTGGTCAGAGTTGTGCCGGGAGTATACTTCAGGCAATACAGCCGTAGCAGGGACTCCCAGGCCAACAAGTCCCTCAGCTTGAAGCTGGTTTTCAATTATGGCCATTATGAACCGAGGATATAATATCCAACGGTTAGCAAGTTATTTTTGGGCCATATCCTTGAGCTCTAAAATTAGTATTTCAGAAAAATTTAAAGGTTGTTGCTCAAGGATGGAGTACATTACCTGTTGCCACCTTGTGGACATTTGATCCCATGATGAAGTCTTGGGGCAAGGCAGACATTTACCATGTGAAAGATGAGACGTTCGGCATCCTGGAAATGTTTCTTCAATATGGTAGATGCACTTAGGTTACCCTGGTATCCATGGTGGGCAAATGATTGATCTGTTGTGCCCTTTGGATAACCAGCTGGGAAAGTGGCATCATCCAGATTGAGGGTTTGGCGAAGAGTGTCTGGAGTAATGACCACTTTTTGACGATGGACAAACGATTGAAGAGACTCTGTGTCATTCTCCTCAGAGACAGGAGTGACGTTCGTCCAGAATTGGTTAAGAGATTCGGCATATATGGTGGGATTTAACAGAAAAGCCTTTTTGTAAGGTGACTGAACCATTAAATCAATGGCGTTCTGAAACTTGGTCCAGTATGGCGATTTTGTGAGATGTGCGACACAGTTGTGTCGTGGTTTTAGTTGCATGGTTGCCATTGATGAACAGATGTTACAGAGTTTTTGAACGTTAGGTTTGAGAAGAGAAGAAAGGAAAAACTCTGAAGGTGGGATAAGGTATTAAAGGGTAGGGTTAGAAAATGATTGAAGGTTTGGTGTTAGTCATCAGTTGTTGAAACTACTGATGACGTGGTATTAACTTTCAGAGGTTTGGAATGACTAACCGTATTGGTGTGATCAGTAGTTGTTATAAAACAACTGAAGACTTGGTTTTAACCGTCAAACTTTGAAACAGCTGAAGTCTCTGATTTAGTCATCGGTAGTTATAAAACTACTGCAGACAGTTTTGAGTTCAGGTGGTGAAACAACTGAAGACTTGGTATTAGTAATTAGTAGTTGGGAAACTACTAAAGACTTTGGTTTTACCATCAGTTGTTGTAAACAACTGAAGACTTGGTGTTAGTCATCAGTAGTTGTGAAACTACTGAAGACATGGTTTTGCTTAAGTTGTTTAGAAAGAAACAGCAGTTGGGAAACTACTGAAGAGAAAAAGGCTCATCAGTAGTTGTCGTCAATTCATTGCTTTTCAACTGTTTCATACTGTCCTCAACACGTACTCATCAGACGTTTTCATGTGTTTTCAGATGTTTCATAGGACATCAGTACGTATTTGTATTTCTGACATCAGTAGTTGTAGCTACATCAGCTGTTGTAACTACATCAATTGTTTTATCAAATAAAGTACTTGAGTACTGAGAAGTTAAGCTCTAGTAGTTTAAAGAAAACTTCCGAAGGGAAGATAACTTCAGTACTTATATATATGACAATAATAAACTAATGATCATCAGTACTTGTGAGCTGATATCATCAGTAGTTGTCACTTAATCTAGCTGCAGCATACCAAGCCTTAACACTAGGTTTTGGAAAGTTGTGCTATCCAAGGCTTAGTGAAAATGTCTGCAAGCTCATCCGCACTAGGAACAAATTTTGGATCAATCAGACCTTTTTCAAAACAATATCTAATAAAATGGTGTCTGATTTCAATATGTTTAGTCCTATAGTGCTGGATAGGATTCTTGACAATACAAAGAGCTGAAGAGCTATCCATTAACAATGGGGTCTTAGTCTCTGTTATGCCATAATCCAATAATTGGTTTTGAAGCCAGAGTACCTGAGATGTACAGCTTGCAGCAGCAATGTACTCTGCTTCAGCAGTTGATGTAGCAACTGAGGTCTGCTTCTTACTCTGCCAAGAAATCAAGCAGTTGCCTAAGAATTGGCATCCTCCAGAAGTGGACTTTCTTGTCAACTTACACCCTGCATAGTCACTGTCAGAAAAAGCAACTAATTTACTAGAATGTCTGGTAGAATACCATAAACCTAGAGATGGAGTGCCTTGCAGATATCTAAAGATCCTCTTGACTGCAATCAAATGAGACTCCTTAGGTGCAGCCTGAAATCTAGCACAAACACATGTAGCAAACATAATATCTGGTCTAGAAGCTGTTAAGTACATCAAGGACCCAATCATACATCTGTAAAGTGTTTCATCAACCACTTTACCTTTCTGATCTGTATCCAGTTGTGTGGTGTTGCATATGGGAGTAAAACAGGGCTTACACTTTTGTAAATCAAACTTTTCAAAAGATCTTTTGTGTATTTGGACTGATGAATGAAAATTCCATCAGCCTTTTGTTTGATTTGCAAACCCAGAAAGAACTGTAATTCTCCCATGGCACTCATTTCAAACTTCTGTTGCATCAACTTTGTAAAGGCATCACACAACTGTGGATCAGAGGATGCAAAAATAATATCATCTACATAAATTTGAACAATTAGATTATGCTGCCCAGCTTTCTTAATAAATAAAATCTTATCTATGGAGCCTCTAGTGAAATTATTTTCCAGAAGAAAGTTTGATAATGTCTCATACCAGGCTCTAGGAGCTTGTTTCAACCCATAGAGAGCCTTATCAAGCTTGTACACCCAATTAGGATGTTTATTGTCCTCAAAACCTAGTGGTTGACATACATAAACCTCTTCTTTGATTTTCCCATACAAAAATGCACTTTTGACATCCATTTGAAAAACTTTAAGGTTGTGATAAGCAGCATAAGCTAAAAACAATCGAATTGCTTCCAGTCTGGCTACAGGGGCAAAGGTTTCATTATAATCAATACCTTCCTCTTGTGAAAACCCCTGTACAACCAGTCTGGCCTTGTTCTTAACAATAAGCCCATTTTCATCAGTTTTGTTCCTAAACACCCATTTAGTGCCTATTGCACACTTACCTGGAGGTAGAGGAACCAGTTCCCACACTTGCTGTTTCTTGAACTGAAGAAGCTCAAGCTGCATGGCTTCAACCCATCCATTGTCCCTTAAAGCAATGTGATAGTCTTTGGCTCTTGCTGACTAATGAAGAGAGCATAGAAGCAGAAATTTGACAATTGACTTCTTGTTGAAACGCCAGCATTGATATCACCAATGATTGAGACATAGGGTGATTCTTCAGATTGGTACACATAAGATCTGTGCAAGTGTTTGTAGCAGGCTCAGCAGCAACAGATGGTGATGGTGAAGCATTTCCTTGAAACCAATCAGTAGATGGTATTTCAAAGGAAGTTGAAGTTGTAGAAATCTCATCAGCATTTGTTGTGGATTGTGCTACTGAAGCTACAGGAACATCAGGTCTAGCTGAATCAGGCAGTTGATCACTAAACTTGAAAAGGTGATTACTGATATCATCATCATCATCAGTAACACCAGATGGATGACTAGCTAAAGAAGATGATGGATTCATATGATCTGCAACAGCAAGTGGTTGATAAGGAACATATGGCAGAATGTCCAGATCAAACAACTCCACAGGGTTTTGTGGAATTGTATCCTTAGGGGATTCATGAACTTCACATGCAAGGTTTCTTCAACTATCTTGTCCGACAGTTGAATACTCTATAAGCCTTGCAAGTGGATGAATACCCACAAAATACCCTGCATCCACCTTAGAATCAAACTTTTGGAGTGATCCTTTGTGTTGAGAATATAACAGGACACCCAAATGCTCTAAAGAATGAAATCAAAGGGACCAATGATGAAGAACTTCATATGGAGTCTTCATCAACCTCTGATTTACTAGAGCTCTATTCTGTACATAGCAAGCTGTATTGACAGCTTAAGCCAAAAAGTCAGTGGCAGACCAGAATCTGCCAACATGGACCTTGCAGCTTCAATGAGGGTCCTGTTCCTTCTCTCCACTACTCCATTTTGCTCTGGAGTCCTTGGGATCCTATATTGCCTCTTGATTCACTTTGACAAGTAAAACTCATCAAGAGTGTGATTTCTGAATTCAGTACCATTGTCACTCCTCACACACTTAACTGGTAGGGAATACTACTTCTCAACGTGTAACACAAAGTTCGTAATGGACTGAGTAGCCTCATCCTTTGAATGCAAGAAGAAAGTCCATACATATCTAGAGTAATCATCCACAATTACCAGACAGTATTTCTTCTTTGCCATACTCATTACCTTCACAGGACAAAAAGATCCATGTGCAGTAGTTGTAAGCAGGCATTAGACTTGGATTCTTCTATGGTTGGGAATGAAACTTTATGTTGTTTCCCTTTTAAGCATACAGTGCAGATTTTATCACTATTGAACTCCTTTATTGGAAGACCTCTCACTAAACTCTTGTGGATCAACTGATTCATGTTTTTGAAAAACATGACCCAGCCTTCTATGCCACAGTTTAGATTCTTGGAGAGAGGCCTTGGAGAACAAGCATGGATGGCCTTTTAACTCAATTTTCTTTGACAGATCCAAGGCATATCTCTTCTATCCTGTTGGCCTTCAGGAGAGTATATCATCCAGTACTTTGTCAATCAGGCTCAGAACCTTAGAAGACAGAATCCTACAGTTCTGGCTTGTGAAAAGAGCAACATGTCCTTTGTCAAACATCTGACTGACACTCAACAGATTGTATTTGAGATTCTCCACATGGTGACATCATCAAATCTAATATCTCCATTAGACACAATCCCTTTCCAATGATGTAACCTTTAGCATCATTTCCAATGAGACAAATCCCTTCTTTCCCTGAGAGTAATCATGAAGAGAGAGCTGCTCCCAGTGCATGGCATCCTCCACTGTCCATATACCAGATGCTTCTTTGGCATGCTGAAGAACCCTGCACAATCATAAGAAACTAGTTAGCTTTGGAGACCTAAACCTTTTTGGTTTTGGGACTGACTTTATCAACAGATTTAACTATAGCTGGTTTCTCATGATTAACAGGTGATGAAGATGGAGATGGTGCTGAAAAAGATTTGGACCTGGAATTCCTCTCCAGTGGTTTGCTCACAGTGGCTTCAAGTTGGTTAACTCTCCCCAACAGATGCTAAACCATCATAACAAGCTGTGTCTGATTTGAAGCTCGAGCTTTCAGTTCATTTGACACTCCAGAGCTTGTTTTTGATGAGTTCCTGTGACCCACCATTTCCTCCTTCTTAGATTTCACAGACGTAGTCTTATGTTTATCATGAGGAACAATATCAGCTGTCTTCACATAAATCGTATCCTTCTTAGTGGCTTTGGGTAAGGCCTTGGGTTATCAGGTTGAGATGATTGTGGTACAAATTTGGTCTCAAACTCAGTTTTCATTTTATTTATTTCTAGTTAATGAGCTCATCCCTTTGGAGCTTTAAACCCTTTTTGTACCAACATTCATCAGATAGATGATTGAATTTACCACAAATTTCACATGGTTTATTCTTCATCTTGGACATCTTTACTCTGAAGTGGAAACTACTGAAGGTGTGATCTTCATACTTTCCTCCTATCAGTACTAGGTACTAAAGGATTTGTAACAACTGAAGACTGGTAATTCAACCGTTTCCATCGTCCTAATAGACTGTTTGATGGATTCCTCAGCAGTGTTAGTCCTTGTATTTCAACTGATTTGAAATGCTTTTCAGATGTTGGGTCTGTTTCAGTACTTGGGGTACATTGAGTCTCACACGATAATGTGGTTTGGAGATTTCTTTCACTTTCAGACTTAACTATGGAGTTAGGAGTAAAGTCTGTTGGTGGAGCAGTATGGTTGTAACCAATGCCAAACTTCACATTTGAAGCAGTTTGCTTGCTAAGAAGCATTTCAAATCCCTTGCATGATGAGACCCAACGTTCACACTCAACTTGGGTCACTGCAAGTTTTTCTTTGAGACTCCTGTGGTCTTCCAGAATAACCTCTAGCTTGGCCTTTTCATCATTTAATGGAATTTAAACTTATAAATCTCATCACTTTTACTGTTAAGAGCAGACTCATACTCAGCTTTTCTTTTGAAAATGGTTTTCTCAAACTCAAGTATTTGATTTATTAATGCTACATTTGCCTCTCTAATAGAGACAAAGGCAGCTATGCATGATTCAGAACATAACTTGGCTTTAGCCTCTGAAGATACCTGAGTTACGTGTGAAGATGATGCATTTGAACAGGAACCCTCAGTAGACTCCAGGGCCATGAGAGCAAGATTTCCAAAAGGGTGTTCACCACCATGTTGACTAGCACCAGCATAGTATTGCTTAGTGTGACCAGACAAGTTATTAGGTAAGCTACTCCAGTCAATGACTCCACTTGTGAAGAAGCTGTGATGAGGTTGTGATTGAGATGGAGATGGTTGAGGTTCTGGTAGTGCATGAGATTGTGGTACTATAGGAGCTTGAACTTGGTTTGACTGTGGCATATAATAGCAGGGATAAGGATATGGCATTTGACCCTGAGGAACAAAATATGCAGGAGATTGAGGGTGTGACGAATGACTAGAACCAGCAGAATGTTGCCCTTTGGATTGTGAATTGTTATTTGGAAAAGTCAAAAAGGGTGCAGAAGTGTTAGATCCAGTTGATCTACACTCTCTTGCAAAGTGTCCAAGCCTGTGGCATTTGTGACACTTTAACTTGCTCTTGTCAAAACTGACTTTGGTTTTGTCAGAGAGTCCAGGAAATTTCCTGCCAGTTCTCTTGTAGAATTTCTGAGATCTGATATTGATCAAGGCCATTTGGCTCAAAATATCCATCTCTTCTAAATCATCATCAGCAATGCCCTTCAAATCATCCATGATAAAGCATAGATTGTCACTATTATTACCAGAATGACAATCAACACTCACAAAGGCATGATTAGAATTGTTTGAGGTGAAATCATATGCTCATCGTAGTGGCATTCTGATCCTGCATACTCTGACTCATGACTTACCAAGGCAGTGTTTCCTGGTACAAAATCATTAGTGAGCTTTCCAGATGATGACAGTTTTCGTTTCTGTTCTATCTCTCTCTGAAATGTGAGCAATTTCCCATGGAGTTGGGTGAGAGATAGTTTGTCCAAATTTGCACTGGAGCGTAGGACAATAGTATATGTGTCCCATCTCTCAGGCAGTGATCTGAGAAATCTGTTATTCATCTGGCTATTTGTGTACTCATGTTTGACCATTTTTAATTCAGAGATCAAACAAGAGAACCGCTCAAACTGTTAAGTCAGTGTCTCACCCTTCCTATGCGAGAATGTCTCATGTTGGGCAAGGATTTCTCTATTATTTGCCAAGACCTCATCTGTTCCTACAAATTGTTCTTTCAAGGCATTCCAGAGGTCATGGGCAGTTTCATAATGCATTAGCCCAGAATATATTTCATTGGGCAGTGCCATGGCTTGAATTCCATGGGCTTTTGCATCAATCTCAAACAATTTCTTATCCTCATCTGAGTATTGCTCCCTCCTCTTTGGAACCATTTGATTGGTTTCCGGGTTATTCACCATAGGCTTGTGTGGACCATGTACCACTGATGTCCAACAACCTGAGCTATTAACAGACAGGTGATGGAGCATTCGTTGTTGCCATATGTTATACTCACTCCTAACCAGCATTGGAGGCTTGGTTGAGGAACCAGTATTGTGAGGATCATTGGAAGGAGTAGTCATTTTAGGTCCAAATACATTTAATTCAAGCTTTTAAAAGATTTTACACAGACCACAACAGACTCAATGAAAACTAAGAATAAATCTCAGGATGAATGACCAAAAACACAGAAAATTCAATCTCTGTAACCGTTTCTTTCAAAAATGCTAATTCAATCAAACTTGGATCTTGGATAGCAGTTTCAATGATCAATTATTAGATCGATCAATGATGAACCTGCTCTGATACCATTTGACAGGATCAGTGATCGCAAGTTTGATGGATTAGAGTGTAACGCAGCGGAATAAGAACAAGAATTAGACAAATTATAGCAAGAATTTGATATTCGTATGCATTAAGAACAAATACGGTTGTAACGAGAGAATATATTTCTGTGAAAAGGAATGTTTCAATAATATCAAATGTTTCTGCTCAATCATTCACAGATTACAATTAGGTTGACACTCCTTATATAGAGTGCAATCACTGCTGATATCACGGGATAGTGACATCTGGCAGATTTATTACAAAAATAACTAAAACTTAACAAACTACTGAAATGTTCACAACTACTGAGAACATATCAGAGTGCTAAGTACAAAACATAAAACTACTGATACGAAACTACTGAAATTACAACGACTGAAGAACAAGCACTTCAGTCGTTTTACAAAACTACTGAAAAGAAAAACATAAAACTACTGAAAGAAAACCGTCACAACTACTGAAGAAGACCTCTTTAGCTGTTGTCACAACGTTTGATACTTGTCTTCAGCACTTGTCTTCAGACTTTGTCTTCAGCACTTGTCTTCAGACTTTGTCTTCAGCACTTGTGTCTTCAGCCTTGTCTTCAGCACTTATGTCTTTAGACTTTGTCTTCAACACTTGTGTCTTCAGACTTTGTCTTCAGCACTTGTCTTCAGACTTTGTCTTCAGCACTTGTGTCTTCAGACTTTGTCTTCAGCACTTGTCTTCAGACTTTGTCTTCAGCACTTGTGTCTTCAGACTTGTCTTCAGCGCTTGTGTCTTCAGCTGTTGTGGACTTCAGCAGTTGTTGTGACGTCTGTGGGACTTAAGGTTTTTCTGATCCGGCTCATTGGTTCTTTTGGTCCAACAGTGCTTTCCCGATCAAGTGTGTTTTTCAGCATGGTTACATTTTGCTTCTAACTCTTACGGAGACTGTGCAACATCTTCGTTCAGCTCCCATAATCTCGAGATCATTGACGAACTGCACAAACCTATGCAATAGTTTTGAGATTGACTCCCCTTTGGAGTGATGGAAGGTTTCATATTTATTGACCAATTTGTCTTTGTTGATTTCAGCCACATGACTGCTACCTTCACACATGATGAGCAGTGAATCCCACATAGCCTTTGTTGTTCCAAATTTCATAAGTGTTTTGAGTACATCCATTTTCAAAACTTGTGTGAGAATGGAGTGTGCTTTAGGGACAATATTTATATTCTTATAGTCATCATCATCAAGGGTTAGATCTTCAATGGGTATTCTTGAGGTTTTGTATAATGCTGCTTGGTCAGCCAAGAGTGACACAGGGATGTGGAAGCATTGATCACAAGGATCACAAGGAGAAGAGGCTAAGGAATAAAGTGATTCCACTTCTGTGTGTATAGTGGAAGCACAGGAAGGGGTCAGAGTCCACTTGGGAAGTTGAGGAGGAGATGATGCAGCATCACCCTCAACTATTCAGCGATTAACATGTTTCGAGGATGAAACCTATATAAGGAGGGTGGACTTGTAACGCGCGGAATAAAGTCGAAACGAGCCAATTAATAATAATAGGATTAGACGGATTATTTAAAGAAAATAAGCTAGAAATGGAGTATGGACCGCGTACACCACGCGGGTTATGTGTTCGACGATTTTAAGGTCTTGGAAACGCCCGGTATATATAAACAGATTAGCTTGAGCCACTCTCATTTGTAACTCAACACCAATTTCTAGAGAGTTTAGAGAGAGAATGTATAGAGGAGGTGAAGATTCAAGGCTCGGTTGATCACGGGATTAAAGATTCGTGTTGTGAGCATCCAAACAACAAGGAAAGTTCAAAAACTAGGTAAGAAACATCATTTAATCTTTCCTTTTGATGTAAACCCAGATTCTTGGGCTTGGGGTTTTTGAAAGTGGCGAAGAATCGCCCAAAACTCATGTTGTTTTGTAAGAAAACATGTAAGAAGCTTAGGTATAGCTTATTGGGTGTTAAAACAAGGTTTTGGGTGTAAAAGATTGAAGTTTTGGGTCAAAAATGGGTTGGTTCATGATTTCAGCCCGTTCTGCGAATCTGGTTCTTCATCCAGCGAAATTATGTAATCGTTCGGCGAAACTATGAAGACTTCCTACGAAACTATAGTTTCGCACGTACTTTTTGCAGACATGGTTTTCCAACAAAAGTTGGGAGAAACTGGCAGCGAAGATGCCAATGAAAATGCCAGCGAAGATGGCAGCAAAACTGCTGGCGCAACTAGCCGCGAAACTACTGATCTAGCAGCAAAATTAGGTAGAAATTAACTCCTTTGAGTGTTAACTTATTTGTAGGCTGTGTAGTGAAAACCTTGCATTGAAACCTTGATTGAGAAGCTACTCATCAAGTCCAGGTGAGTTCTAGATCCCCTATTTTAAAGGATTTAAACTAGTTTGGGGCTGGAAATGCATGCTAAATATATGTTTTAAACGACCAAGATTTAAAGTGGTTTTAATAGGGGTCCAGCCAGGGGTGTTGTCCCTTGGACCCTACTAGGGGCTAACCCTAGGACCCCGCTATTAAGGACTCCCTACTTGAACCCCCGTTGCCCCACGGTGGGTCGGTTATGCTATGTGATGACTTGTTCGTGGTGCATGTGTATGTGTTTGTGAATGAATGATGCATGATGTTTATGATGATGTGTGACAGTATATGTTGTGTATGTTAATGTGTGATGATGTTATGCTTATGTATGATATGTTTGCTTATGTTTTGTATTACGTATTATGATATGACTGTACGTGGTGTGATTATGATAATGAACATAAAGTATTATCCTAACGAAGCGAAAGATTTATGATAATGAAAGTGGAACATAATGAATGAACGAATGAAAGTCTTGCAATCAAATGAAAGAAGGTACACAACTCGTTTAGAGTTGTTAACTCAATTGTGTGTTTACTGCATGTGATCTTGGCTAACCTTAAGGGTTCACACACAAGGGAGTTAGTCTACGTGACTACTCCATACATGCAATATGTGCGATATGGGATCCTTGTCACTTAACCATAGATGATATGGCTTTGTGCTCAAGAGGGGGGTTAAGCATACGACGGGATATTGAAAGAAGTGAAAAGAAAATAAATGTACGGAAAGTGCAATAAGTACGAAACGTGCGATCTGTGAGAAATGAATGATGATGGAAGATAATAAATATTACCTTGATGTACGTATGATGTGTGATCATGTGCGATAGTAAGGAAAATGTTTTAACGAATGAATGGTAATATAATATTTTCGTAAAACTAAAATGCACTCAGCAACGCTGACATTTATGTATTTTCTAGTTCGCAGGTAAATGTTACTGAGGATTGCATGGGGCGGCTACTTGGCATATTTGGGAAGGCATCCATTTTATTAAATGATATTGTTTTGGCATTATAATGCGAACAAACAATGTTTTGTAATTATTTTGAATGTGGTATTATTTTGCAAAAGCAATGAATGAAACGATTTTAAATTATTTCGCTTTGTTCTTTTAGAAATTTTAATATATATTATGATTTATGTGCGATGATTAACCAACTATAATCGTCCGAGAAACCAGGCCTTACAGGTCCTTTGCATATGGAAATCCAATAATCTTGATCTACACTTGTAATGTAATTCATAAACCTGGTTTTCCATTGTTAAACTCAGATTTGTGTTTAAGCATAGGAAGTTTGGGAACATGACCAAGTTTAGAAATATTATGTGAATCCACGGTAATAAACTTTTTATATATTGTTGGAATAATAATTATATTAATTTTAAGTCCAAGAGGTCCAAACATCATATTCTTGAAGATTTTAACAGTTCTGATGAGTAGTAGTAGTTATTTTGGTTTTGAGAACCGTCTGTAACTATTCGTTAGCTTTAATATTTGAGGATTATAATATTTTTGTTCTGACATTCGGGAAGAATAATTTTTTCAATGATATGTTCTTGGATCAGTATGAATACTAGTTAGAGGTGATTACCTCTAACAGCAACTTAAATACCAAATGAATCAAGTTTCAGTTCAAATCTCAATAGATCTGAAAATGAACTGAGAGCTGAAGTTCTGATACCAATTGATTGTGTGTGAGAATGATATTCTCAGTTGATGTGAATCAACTAGGAAAAAATATGATGATTGAGTCAGTGGTTATATTGCGGAATGATATAAACACAAATCATTAAATGCTTGAAATACTCATAAATGCTTTTGTATTAATGGTGGTTTAAAGTCACAATGAATGCTAGCGTTATAGCATGAAACAGTAACAAGACACCTTTGAAACATAAGACTGTCAAAAATATTTTGGTTGTCAAGTGTTCCACAAAATTGGGGTTTTCTATTCTATTTATAGGCTGAAAACAAGCCTTTACAAAAAGACTAAACTACACCTGTGCATGACTTAAGGGGACTAGTCTATGTACAAAAGTCTTTATCAAAATTTTATTCTATTCATCTATATTACTACTATGGATGGTCATCAGCTTTGTGAATTACGGATGAACAAACACTTGGGCACATTTGTTGATGAAGATCGGCATTAGTAAATGCGGATGTAGAAATACTTCGCAACATTTGTTTGGGTGCCCGCATTTGTTAATGCAGAAGAATAAATACTTGTCAGCATTTGTTCCGTGGTCATCCACATAAACAAATGCAGATATCCAACACTTGTCTTCTTCTGATGTGCGGATTCCTCATCCGCGTTACTTCTTGGACTTGGAGAGAATTTCAATAGAACAACCATCAACCACCACTTAAATTGGCATGTATGATCCTTTCAGGGTCCAACATCTTTTTGCCCTAGCTTTGCTGATCAGAAGCTCAGCCTAGCATAAGCAAGCTTAGTGATGAGATCTTTGATTTGAGTCATGTAGTTAGTGCTTTATGCTAAAGTTGAGAGGGTTTTCTCTATATCTTCTATGTTAAGTTATAGGAAAGATATATATGTTAATATTAGCAATGCATTCTAGGGTGAAAAGTGAAAGTATTGATCTGCCCAAGATTCATATTAAATTGATGTGGCTAGTGTAATATGATCCAAGTCGGGTCATACCCAATAACAAGCCAAACAAACACCAAAAGGTAATTTATTTGTTGATAAGATCACACAAATAATACTGACACCAGTTTAGAAAAATGGATTTTCTAAATTATTGCTTTTGTAGATGAACATCATTATATAGATAATTTGTTCATAAAAGATTATTTGTACATTATTTAATTAGTTAAGCAATGGCAAATAATAGTGTGTGTTAGTGATATAAAATTAAAATGGTTTTAATTTTATAAAACAAGGGATGTGATTGTATATTTTTTATAAAATTTGAATTGAGAGGAAAACAAAAGGGGGCCATTTTCGGCCGCCCCCTTGGTCTTGGATGCCCCATTTTATTAGTTCCAAGACATGCAAGTCTTGGACACTTGAACACTCATTCATTCTATCACATCCAAGAACACACACACCAAAGCTCTCTCTCTACTCTCTCCTCTAATCTCACGGTTTTGGGCAGAAAAAGAAGGAGATTTTCAGCCCACAAAAGGTGTTTTGTAGCTGGAAATTGGTGTCAAAGATCCTAGCATTCAAGGTGATTTGTTGGTAGGCTTGGGGTATGCTATCTTCAGAACTTCTACCTTGAAGTTTAGCCACAAGAACACATCCTTTTCATCTCTTTAATCTCGGTTCTCTGCAGCTCCAAAGGTTGTGGTTCTTACATTTTATGTTTCTTTCATTGTATGTATTTTGTATAATGATCCATGGCTTTGGGGTTCATATTAAATGGGTTTAATAATCATCTTATTAACATGTTTTAAATCTATATCCGCTGCGTTTTTCATATAATAAGGTTATATGAACTTTGATAAACATGTTTAAACCCCACAATGGCATCAAGAGCCACTTATACAAATGCATACATGTTTCTCATTACTAGCTCACGGTTTTGTGTTGCTTGACACACAAAAATCCGTGAGTTAGGGTCTGCTTTTTGCCCCCTTTTGCTGTTTTAAAGATGCTACTTTATGCATATTAGGATCTTTAAAACTCTAGATTATTATATGATTGTTTATGTGTTCTAAACCCATTTGTTCTTGGTTTATGTTGGCCAAAAACATGGGCCACAAGGGGCTGAAAATCGATTTCTTATGTATGTTTGCTCATGTTGTTGATTATGCATAACAAAGCCTTGACCTTTTGGATTGTATGATTGGTTGTCATGTTATATTCATTTGGGCATGTAATAATTATTTTGTTTCAAGTCTTGTTTTGTAATCTATTCATTCATATGGTTTGTAATAAATAGATTAGGAGTTTATCTTTACTAGAAAAATGTATTAGGATACATATTTTGTAAGGATGCTCAAGATCAAGACTTGAAGAAAAGATGGGCAAAGAGGATACTTGAAGATGTGGATTCTAGTAGGAGTTCCTTTTGTCAACCATGTGTCATGTTCTTAACCCTTAGGACAAGACCTTTTGGCACACTTGTTTTGGCTAAACAAGTGTGCTCAACTTAGTATGCTTTGTTATGCATATATGAATTGCTTGTTTGAATGCTTATGATGTTGTTTTGTTTTGTATATTTGGATGTGATTAACAAACCATCAACTATAACAAGCTATAACAAGAGATTGGTTCTCATATCATTAAGCTAAATTGAATGGTTCTATAAAAGGGGTTAATGTTTTGCCAAATAAAATGGGTTTTATTTAAAAGAATCAATAGAGTACCATATGGTTGAATGCATACAATCATATGATACATAGACTTTTCTATAACAAGTATTGTATACCCTTTTGAAAACAAGTTAAGCACCATCCTTTTACACAACACTTAGGTTACTTGCAAACTCTTAGTGGGATAAAGGTCACCTAACCACTTTGAGGGAACTTGTGACTTGAGGTGAGAATACTATGTTTGTGGGATAAAGGTCACCTAACCACTTATGTAGTAAACTCGCACGTGTGTGTTAGTAGGACGACTTGATTTATAAAGTATATTGAATGGATCACCTAAAATATGTTTTATAACGTGTTGATGGGGTAAACATGCCGTAATAAACATAAGATGTTCAAACGATCCCATACTACTAGAAGTTGCAATGGGTTGCAATTGTCATTTATGACTACCTTGTTTATTTAAATAATGGGATAAAGGTCACCTAACCAATGTTTAATATAACGTTGGATTCTAAAATTTTTGTTTATTAATAGTCTATGAGACATGAAGGGTATTAATAAATGAAATACATATATTTATATCAACGATTACTAAAATGAACTTTGTAAAATCTTGTAGATGGCCGACCACAACAACGCTAATAACGATGTACCAAACCAAAACAACCAATCTCTTAGGGCGATCCTTCAAAGGGATCGTCTAACGCCTAACAACTTCATGGATTGGTACCGCAACTTGAGAATTGTTCTCAAGCAAGAAAAGCGGGCCTACATCCTTGATGATCCCATCCCCGATGAACCTAACGAGAGGATGTGGAGGCCTATAATGATTGGGTAAAGTATGTAGAAGACTCCGTCCAAGTCTCTTGCCTTATGTTGGCAAGTATGACACCTGAACTCCAAAAGGAGTATGAGCTCCATGGAGCCTATGACATGATCACTCAGTTGCGGAAACGTTCCAGCAACAAGCTAGAGTGGAGCGCTTTGAAACGGTTCAAGCTCTTCATGCATGTTGGATGGAGGAATCCCAATCAGTTTCATCTTATGTTCTTAAGATGAAAAGCCACATCGACCGCCTTCAAAGGCTAAATTGTCCTGTATCAAAGGAGTTGGCCACGGATTTGATCCTTAATGGCCTAACTAAAAGTTTGAGGCATTCGTCATGAATTACAACATGAACGGATGGGACAAAAGCATAAATGAACTTCATTCGATGCTCAAATCAGCTGAGGCGGGAATGGGCAAAAGGGTTTTACCCTTCTCACCATTAATGAAGGTGGAAAAGGAAGAGGCCTCTACCCCCTCTAAGGCAAATGTTGCCAAAGGAAGGGGCACGTTGGGGGAAAGGGGAAGATGGCTGTTAGGGCGGAACCTCCAAAGCCCAAGAAGAAGAAGCAAAAGTTGCTGTAAACGACCCATACTTCAAATGGTGGTGAGATAGGACATTGGATGAGAAATTGTCCAGTCTATCTCAAAGAGTTGAGAGAAAAGAGGGATGCAGGGCAAACCTCAGGTATAGTTTACATGATACATGTTGAGCTCAATGTTATTTCTTCTAACACATGGGTATTAGATAGTGGATGTGGAACTCACATTTGCATTTGTTACAGGGGTTCAAAAAAGAATGAGGATTTTGCAAAAGGGGAAATAAGTCTCTTCATGGGCAATGGTGCAAAGTTCACGTAGAAGCCCAAGGAAACTACATTTTGAAGCTTCCAAGTGGTTTGGAAGTTATTTTAACAATGTATTATATGCTCCTAGTTTGACTAGGAACATAATTTCTGTTTCCCGTTTAAGACAATGTGATTATGATTTCAAGTTTGTTGACAATGATATTTATGTTTCTTTAATCATGTATTTTATTTTAAGGCTATACCTTGTAATGGTATTTATGAATTGTTTCATGAAAACATAACATATGATAGCTCAATATACCAAGCAACCACCAAAAGACTCAAATTAGATTTAAGTGATACCTACCTTTCGCATTGTCGTCTTGGTCATATAACAAGAAACGTATACAAACACTACAAAAGAATGGTCTTTTGAAAACAAATGAATTTGATTCATTTGATGTGTGTGAATCTTGTTTACAAGGAAAAATGACTAAGGCACCTTTTAGTGGAACTAACGAAAGGGCAAAAGATTTATTAGGTATCATACATTCAGATGTATGTGGTCCTTTTAAGCCAATGACTAGGAATGGTGAAAGATACTTCATTACCTTTGCCGATGATTATAGTCGCTATGGTATGTGTACTTATTAAGGCACAAAGATGAAGCTTTTGAAATGTTCAAAATCTTCAAGAATGAAGTAGAAAATCAACTCAACAAGTCAATTAAAGTTCTCCGCACCGATAGAGGTGGTGAATACTTGAGTGATGTTTTTCAAGATCATCTTAGGAGTTGTGGGATCATCTCACAACTCACTCCACCTGGAACACCACAACATAATGGTGTGTCTGAGAGGAGGAATCGAACCTTATTGGATATGGTTCGATCTATGATGGCTAGAAGCACATTGTCTCTATCATTTGGGGTTTGCTTTGCTCTCCGCTGCCCGTATTCGAAATATGGCCCCAACCAAAAAGGTGGAAAAGACACCTTTTAAGATATGGCATGGAAGAGTTCCATCCCTATCGTACTTAAGGGTATGGGGTTGTGAGGCTTATGTTAAGACTCCCACCCCAAACAAATTAGATGTCCGATCCACCAAGTGTATCTGTTGGATATCCTAGAGATTCTATGGGATATTATTTCTATGATCCACTGGAACGAAATGTGTTTGTTGCCAGAAAGGGTGAGTTCTTAGAAGCCAAGTTCCTTATGGAAGGAGCTAGCAGTAGAACAGTGGATCTTGAGGAGGATCAAGAACCACAGCCCGATGCACGTTTGGTTGAAACTAGCACTCAACATGAGGATGTTGAAGATGATCAAGTGGTTGATCAATACACACAAAACGTTCGCAGAAGTGGTAGAACTAGTAATCCACCTGAAAGATACGGATTTTTTATGGATGGATGCTACGTGGTTGATTCCGATGAACCAACCACATATCATGATGCAGTGTCCAATTTGGATTGTGATAAATGGCTTGAGGCCATGAACGTTGAGATGCAATCCATGTATGACAATCAAGTTTGGGAACTTGTTGTGCCACCTCTTAATTCCAAAGTAGTTGGAAGTAAGTGGGTTTTCAAAAGGAAAACCGATATGCATGGAAACTTGGATACTTACAAAGCTAGACTTGTAGCAAAGGGTTTCACTCAAACTCAAGGGGTTGATTATGATGAAACCTTCTCACCTGTTGCAATGCTCAAGTCTATAAGGATATTATTTGCCATAGCAGCTCATTATGATTATGAGATTTGGCAAATGGATGTCAAAACCGCTTTCCTAAATGGATATCTTGAGGAAGATGTCTATATGGTACAGCCTGAAGGTTTTGTCGATCCAAAATATCCTAACAAAGTATGCAAGTTAAAGAAATCAATCTATGGATTAAAACAAGCATCAAGAAGTTGGAATCACCGTTTTGATGATGAAGTAAGAAATTTGGCTTCATCAAAAACGCTAACGAGGCTTGTGTGTATAAAAGGGCTAGTGGGAGCACAATAACCTTCCTAGTATTATATGTTGATGACATACTACTATTTGGAAATGACATTCCGACCTTGGAAGCATTAAAACCTGGCTTGGAAGTTGTTTTTCCATCAAGGATCTTGGTGAAGCCACCTATATTCTGGGAATAAAGATCTATAGAGATAGATCAAGGCGGCTGATTGGTTTAAATCAGAGTGCATACATTGACAAAATCTTGAAAAGGTTCAAGATGGAGAACTCTAAGAAAGGTAATGTACCTATTCAGAGAGGGACAATATTAAGTGCGACTCAATGTCCAAGCTCAAAGGAAGAACAAAATAGAATGAAGGCAATCCCATGCATCTGCTATAGGATCCATCATGTATGCAATGATATGCACTAGACCAGACGTGTCATGCGCTTTAAGCATGACAAGTAGATACCAGCAAAATCCTGGTGATAGTCATTGGATGGCTGTCAAGAACATTCTGAAGTACCTAAGGAGGACTAAGGACATGTTCTTGATCTATGGGTCTGGTGAAGAGGAACTCGTTGTAAGAGGTTACACGGACGCGAGTTTTCAAACCGATCGAGATGATTCACGATCTCAATCGGGGTACATCTTTATTCTGAATGGGGGAGCTGTTTCTTGGAAAAGCTCAAAACAAGAAGTCGTAGCGTTGTCCACTACAGAATCAGAGTACGTCGCCGCTTCAATGGCAGCACAGTAAGCTACATGGCTGAAAAAATTCATAGCCGATCTAAGGGTAGTCCCTTCCATTTAGGATCCCCTAGAGATCTTTTGTGACAACGAGGTGCGATTGCTCAAATCAAGGAACCTCGTGCTCATCAAAAGACTCGGCACATTGAACGAAGGTTCAACTACATAAGGGATGAAGTTGAAAAGGGAAAGATATGTATTCGCAAAGTTCACACTGATAAAAATGTTGCGGATCCACTCACAAAGCTCCTCGAAAAGGCAAAGCATGAGGGTCATGTTTGTTCCATGGGACTTAGATATTCAAGTGACTGGGTTTGATGTTGTATTTTGCATATAGATATTGGAACTAATGTTATTTGACTTAATTATATAGTTATAATTTCATTTGTTCTTCTATTTTAGCATGTTTAAATCTATGAATAAATAAGTTATTCTAAACGTCCGCAGTCGATTATACTTGTGGGAACAACTATAAATATAAGACTGTAATGAACTTGGATTGGTTGATATTCATATGGTATGAATATACAGCAAGAGGTTGCTACCAAGGTTCATTGATATCTATGGGATATAGATATTGGACTGACCCGCTCTCAATTATTTCTGCATGGAATCTTGCTGATTAGTCATAAGAGATTTTGAGTAAAGGCGAATATCATTGTATCCTCAGACCTGAGATACATATGGGTCTTGATATTCACCAGTATTGTACTTTGACTTAGTTCTTTGCTGTTCTGAAAAGGCAGTACATAAGGTTGAGTTCAGGTATAACATGAGGTGATTGTGAGAGACGTATGTAATCGAGATGGAATTTGTTCCTCTTATTCGTTGAGAGTTAGATGTCTAAGGCCTGCTAAAGTTAAATCATCAGAGAATGACAATTCTGTGTCTCTTGTATTTAACATGACATCTGCAACAAAAGGATAGATGATTAATTCACCTAAAACATATTCAAGTAAGGTACTTGAAAAGGATAATGTTATTGAATGGCACTTAGTCATATACATTAGGGGTAGCAAACCGTTGCTAGGCGTTATTTGCTGCTTGCATCAATCTTCTATAAATCTTGTGCAAGTGGGAGATTGAAAGTATTGATCTGCCCAAGATTCATATTAAATTGATGGGCTAGTGTAATATGATCCAAGTCGGGTCATACCCAATAACAAGCCAAACAAACACCAAAAGGTAATTTATTTGTTGATAAGATCACACAAATAAATAATGACACCAATTTAGAAAATTGGATTTTCTAAATTATTGCTTTTGTAGATGAACATCATTATATAGATAATTTGTTCATAAAAGATTATTTGTACATTATTTAAATTTGTTAAGCAATGGCAAATAATAGTGTGTGTTAGTGATATAAAATTAAAATGGTTTTAATTTTATAAAACAAGGGATGTGATTGTATATTTTTTATAAAATTTGAATTGAGAGGGAAAACAAAAGGGGGCCATTTTCGGCCGCCCCCTTGGTCTTGGATGCCCCATTTTATTAGTTCCAAGACATGCAAGTCTTGGACACTTGAACACTCATTCATTCTATCACATCCAAGAACACACACAACCAAAGCTCTCTCTCTACTCTCTCCTCTAATCTCATGGTTTTGGGCAAAAAAAGAAGGAGATTTTCAGCCCACAAAAGGTGTTTTGTAGCTGGAAATTGGTGTAACAGATCCTAGCATTCAAGGTGATTTGTTGGTAGGCTTGGGGTATGCTATCTTCAGAACTTCTACCTTGAAGTTTAGCCACAAGAACACATCCTTTTCATCTCTTTAATCTCGGTTCTCTGCAGCGCCAAAGGTTGTGGTTCTTACATTTTATGTTTCTTTCATTGTATGTATTTGTATAATGATCCATGGCTTTGGGGTTCATATTAAATGGGTTTAATAATCATCTTATTAACATGTTTTAAATCTTATATCCGCTGCGTTTTTCATATAAATAAGGTTATATGAACTTTGATAAACATGTTTAAACCCCACAAATGGTATCACTTTGATTTGAGTCATGTAGTTAGTGCATTTATGCTTAAGAGTTGAGAGGGTTTTTTCTATATCTTCTATGTTAAGTTATAGGAAAGATATATATGTTAATATTAGCAATGCATTCTAGGGTGAAAAGATGTTCCAATGACTTGGCTTCTTCATGATTAGTCATCAGTGCTTCATTTGGCGTTGCATCTAGAACCTGGAAACTACAGTCAAAGCCTACTTCTTTAACAACAAGTGTAGCTTGTTTCTTAGGCTTCTCTTAAATCTTACACTTCGAATATTTTCTCTTAATGTGTAAAACTTCTAAAGTAACTTCTAGTTTGCACTTCATGAATGCATGCCTGAAGCTTTTTGGTTGCATCAGCCTTTAAGTAGAAACCTTAAATCGGTCTGTACAAATGAACACCAAAAGCTACCTCCAGTGATCATCATGTGAATTAGGCTACAAATTCTTCACTTGTTTCCAGAATTATTGACTCACAACACCACTTTATTTACTACTTTCTATTGCACCCTCAACCCTCATCTCTCTCTATATCATCAACATCATCATTATCATTGCACACCTCAACCATCACCAGTTGCATTTCAGGTTTATCTTCAAGTATTAAGCGGTTACATATCAAATGACTCATGTACCCCATCGTCAGTTTCTTATTTGACATGAATAACGTTTTCCACAAATATCCGAAGTTTCACTAGCATGTAACCCTCGAATAAGGTCAACTTTGATTTGTATTTTAATGTGTTACTTTTCTTGTTATCTTGTTTTAATCAATTTATTGCCCAATTTACAGTCATTTGTGAAGGGTTTGCTAGAACACAAAATCTAAGTTTAACCATTTAAACTTTCAGAAAACGCAGCGGATATAATATAGCTTTAAAACCCATTTTAAATGCTGAAAATTTCATGTTCTTAGTGATCTTTTAAGATGTAAAACAACCCAAATCAAAACGATCATTATATGTGAATGAACAAGCTATAATATGAGTAAAACTATATATAAAATCACAGCACAATGAGCTGTGATTACTACCTCTTTGAGCAGCAAGAAAACGACCAAAAGTGAGAGATTTGGGATGCTAAAATCGGCCAAGAACTCAAGTGTAGAGGTCCTCAAGTGTCTATACCCCAAGCCCTTGCAATACACCTTCTTGTTAGGTAGATTATCACCAAGAACACAACAAAGCTTGCTCTTCAAAAACTCCCAAGGAAGCTACTAGGTTCGAACTTTTGAGAGAGAAGAGAGAAGTTTTTGTTGCATGCAATGAGAGTGGGTTGTTGAGAAGTGAAGAGACCTACGCTACTTAATGTGTGTTATGTTCAAGACCAATTTGGTCCAATAGAAATCAAAGGGGGGGGGGACGGCCAAGGAGGTTTAAATTTGGGTTCCCTCCTTCAATATCACACATTATAAGTCTTGTTAACTAGACATACAAATAACAATTTAATTGTATGTACAAGTTATATACAACTTATACAATTAACCATTTAACTTATAAGTTGTAATTTCTCATTATTATTTGGGTCATCTAACTAATTTAAATAACACTTCAAATAATATTATTGAACAAAATATCCTAATAAGTTGTTCCCTCTCATATGCAATTTATTTAGAAAACCCATTTTCTAAATTGGTGTGAATATTTAATTGCATGATCTTATCATCAATTAAATATATTAATTGGTGTTTGCTAAGCTTGTTATTGGGTATAACCCGACTTGGATCATAACGTACTAACCACATCAATATTCTAAGTGTCTTGGGCACACAGAATCCTTCAATCTCCCACTTGCCCAAGATTCATAGAAGATTGATGCAAGCAGTAAATTCCGCCTAACAACGGTTTACTACCCTTAATACGCATGACTTATAGCCATTCATATAACATCTCTTTCAAGTACCCTACTTGAAATGATTTAGGTGAATCAATCATCAATCCTTTTGTTACAGATATCATGTTAAATCCAAGGACACAGAATGATCATTCCTTGTTGATTTAACTTAATCAGGCCTTGGACATCTAACTCTCAACGAATAAGAGAACAAATTCCATATTGACTACATACGTTTCTCACAAACACCTCGTGTTATACCTGAACATACCCTTATGTACTATCCACTCTTTCAGGACAGTGAAGAATTAGCTCAAGGTATAAAACTTGGTGAATATCAAAACCCAATATGTATCTCAGGTCTGAGAATACCAAATGATATTCGCCTTTTACTCAAACTTACCTATGATCAATAGATAAGATTATATGTAGTAAAATTTGAGGTGTGGGTTAGTCCAATATTTGTAACCCACAAATATCTATGAACCTTGGTAGCAACCCATTGCTCTATATTCATCCTTATGAATATCAACCAATCCAAGTTCATAATAATCTTACTTTCACACTTGTTCCCACAAGTATGAGCGACTACGGAAATTTTAGAGTAAACATTTTACTCATGGATAAAACATGCTAATTTGGAACATTAATTGAAACATTATAACCAAATAATTTTATTCAAATAATAAAGAGTTCCACATATCCAAATACAAAATGTACAGATCAAATCCAATCACTAGAATATCGAAGTCCCATGGCACAAGTATGACATTCATGCTTTGCCTTTTCATGGAGCTTCGTGAGAGGATCCGCAATATTTTGATCCGTGTGAACTTTGCGAATACATATCTTTCCCTTTTCAACTTCATCTCATATGTAGTTGAATCTCCGCTCAATGTGCCTAGTCTTTTGATGAGCACGGGGTTCCTTGATTTGAGCAATCACACCCTCGTTATCATAAAAGATCTCTAGGGGGTCCTGAATGGAAGGGACAACCCTAGATCGGCAATGAATTTCTTCAACCATGTAGCTTCTTGAGCTGCCAATGAGGCGGCGACGTATTCTGATTCTGTAGTTGATATAGCCACCACATCCTGTTTGGAGCTTTTCCAAGAGACCGCTCCTCCATTCAGAATGAAAATATATCCCGATTGCGACCGAGAATCATCACGATCTGTTTGGAAACTCGCATCCGCGTAACCCTTTACAACGAGTTCTTCATCACCAGATCCATAGATTAAGAACATCTCTTGTCCTCCTTAGGTACTTAAGTATGTTCTTAACAACCATCCAATGACTGCTTCCAAGATTTTGCTGGTAACGGCTTGTCATGCTTAAGGCGCATGACCCGTCTGGTCGAGTGCATATCATCGCATACATGATGGATCCAATAGTAGATGCGTATGGGATAGCCTTCATTTTATCTTGCTCATCCTTTGAGCTAGGACATTGAGTCGTACTCAATATCGTTCCTCTTTGAATAGGTACGGTACCTTTCTTAGAGTTTTCCATCTTGAACCTTTTCAAGATTTTATCAATATACGCACTTTGATTTAAACCAATCAACCGCCTTGATCTATCCCTATAGATCTTTATTCCCAGAATATAGGCGGCTTCTCCAAGATCCTTAATGGAAAAACAACTTCCAAGCCAGTTTTTACACCTTCCAAGGTTGGAATGTCATTTCCAATTGTAGTATGTCATCAACATACAATACTAGGAAAGTTATTGTGCTCCCACTAGCCTTCTTATACACACAAGCCTCATCAGCGTTTTTGATGAAGCCAAATTTCTTTATCTCCTCATCAAAACGATGATTCCAGCTTCTCGATGCTTGTTTCAATCCATAGATTGATTTCTTTAACTTGCATACTTTATTAGGATGTTTGGATCGACAAAACCTTCAGGCTGAACCATATAAACATCTTCCTCAAGATATCCATTTAGGAAGCGGTTTTGACATCCATTTGCCAAATCTCATAATCATAATGAGCGGCTATGGCAAACAATATCCTTATAGACTTTAGCATCGCAACAGGTGAGAAGGTTTGATCATAATCAACCCCTTGAGTTTGAGTGAAACCCTTCGCTACAAGTCTAGCTTTATAAGCATCCAGTTTCCATGCATATCGGTTTTCTTCTTGAAAACCCACTTACTTCCAACTACCTTGGAATTAAGAGGTGGTACAACAAGTTCCCAAACTTGATTGTCATACATGGATTGCATCTCAATGTTCATGGCCTCAAGCCATTTGTCACAATCCAAATTGGACACTGCATCATGGTATGTGGTTGGCTCATCTGAATCTACCACATAGCATCCATCCATGAAAAATCCGGATCTTTCTGGTGGATTACTAATTCTACCACTTCTACGAACGTTTTGTGTGTATTGATCAACCACTTGATCAACTTCAACATCCTCATGTTGAGTGCTAGTTTCAACCAAACATGCATCGGGTTGGTTCTTGATCCTCCTCAAGATCCACTGTTCTACTGCCAGTTCCTTCCATAAGGAACTTTGCTTCTAAGAACTCACCCTTTCTGGCAACAAACACCTTTTGTTCGGTGGATCATAGAAATAATATCCCATAGAATCTCTAGGATATCCAATAAAGATACATTTAGTGGATCGACTTCCAATTTGTTTGGAGTGGGAGTCTTAACATAAGCCTCACAACCGCAGACCCTTAAGTACGATAGGGATGGAACTTTTCCATGCCATATCTCAAAAGGTGTCCTTTCCACCTTTTTGGTTGGGGCCATATTTAAAATACGGGCCGCGGAGAGCAAAGTGAAACCCCAAAATGATAGAGGTAATGTGCTTCTAGCCATCATAGATCGGACCATATCCAATAAGGTTCGATTCCTCCTTTCAGACACACATTGTGTTGTGGTGTTCCAGGTGGAGTGAGTTGTGAGACAATCCCACAGCTCCTAAGATGATCTTGGAAGGCATCACTTAGGTATTCACCTCCTCTATCGGTACGGAGAACTTTAATTGACTTGTTGAGTTGATTTTCCACCTCATTCTTGAAGATTTTGAACATTTCAAAGCTTCATCTTTGTGTCTTAATAAGTACACATACCCATAGCGACTATAATCATCGGTAAAGGTAATGAAGTATCTTTCACCATTCCTAGTCATTGGCTTAAAAGGACCACATACATCGGAATGTATGATTCCTAATAAATCTTTTGCCCTTTCGTTAGTTCCACTAAAGGGTGCCTTAGTCATTTTACCTTGTAAACAAGATTCACACACATCAAATGAATCACATTCATTTGTTTTTAAAAGACCATTATTTTGAAGAGTTTGTATACGTTTTTTGTTTATATGACCAAGACGACAATGCCAAAGATAGGTATCACTCAAATCCAACTTGAGTTTTTTGGTGTTAGTATGGTACAATGAACTATTTAAAGCATTTTCATGAACCAATTCATAAATACCATTAATGGGTATAGCTTTAAAATAGAACATTATTTAAAGAAACATGAATATCATTTTCAATAAAAGATAATACATAATCATAAAGTCTTAATTGGGATACAGAAATAATGTTCATAGTCAAACGAGGAGCATACAAAACATTCTTCAAAATAACTTCCAAGCCACTTGGAAGTCTTAGGATGTAGTCCCCACGAGCTTCAACTAAGACTTTAGTTCCATTGCCCGTGAAGAGGCTAACATCCCCTTGTTTGAAGTCCCTACTTCTTGTGAACCCCTGCAACAAATTGCAAATATGAGTTCCACATCCGGTATCCAATACCCATGGTGTGAAGATGTAACATTAAGATCAATATGAATCATGTATATTGTACCTGAGGTCTGCCCGACATCCCTTTTGGCTTTCAACTCTTGGAGATGGACAGGACAATTTCTTGCCCAATGTCCAATCTCCCCACTTGAAGCATGGGTCATTGGTAGCAACCTTTTGCTTCTTCTCTTGTGGTTTGGGTGGTACCCTTACCACCCCTTTCCCTTTCCCCAAGCGGGTCCCTTACCCTTAGCAACCTTTACCTTGGGTGCGGGACGAGGCCTTTTATTGTTCCCAGCTTTATTGATGGTGAGAACGGATAAAACCCTTTTACCCATGGCCGCCTCGGCCGTTTTGAGCATTGAGTGAAGCTCACCAATGCTTTTGTCCCATGCATTCATGTTGTAGTTCAACACGAATGTCTCGAACTTCTTGGTAAGGCCATTTAGGATAAAATACGTGGCCAATTCCTTCGATACGGGACAATTTAGCCTCTCGAGGCGGTCAATACGACTTTTCATCTTAAGTACATAAGATGAAACAGATTGGTTGTCGTCCATACGACATGCATGGAGTGCTCGAACCGTTTCGAAGCGCTCAACCCTTGCTTGCTGTTGGAACGTTTCCTTGAGTTGGGTTATCATGTCGTAAGCTCCGTGATGTTCATATCCTTTTGGAGATCCGAGTCATGCTCGCTAGCATGAGACAAGACACTTGGACGGAGTCCTCAGTGTATTTCAGCCATCGTTATAGGCCTCCTCATTATCCTCGAAGGTTGATCGGGGATTGGGTCGTCTAAAACATATGTTCTTTTCTCTTGCTTGAGAACGATTCTCAAGTTTCGATACCAATCAATAAGTTGTTATGATTTAGACGTTCCTTTTGGAGGATCGCTCGTAATGATTGGTTGGACGCGGATGAGTTATCATGATTTTCATTATTTGTGGCCATCTACAAAATTTAACAAAGATCTATTTTAGTATTTTTGATATTGTTTTTTTAATAATTAATGCGTTTTAAGGTCATTTTTATATTAAAGTCTAGAACCCAACATTACAATTAATTTGTGGTTACGTGACCTTTATCCACGATTTAAATTAATAAGGTGGTCAACGTTTGACGATTGCAACCATTTGCAATTTCTAGAAATATGGGATCGACTTAAAACATCATATGTAAAGTCGGCATGTAATCCCATCAACACCATTTGGAAACCACACAGTAGGTGATCCATTTGACATGGTTTGCAAACCAAGATACCCTACTTACACCTACGTGTGAGTTTGCCAAAATAAGTGGTTAGGTGACCTTTATCCCACAAATAAGGCATTCTCACCTCAAGTCACAAGTTCCCTCAAAATGGTTAGGTGACCTTTATCCCACTAAGAGTTCCCAAGTGACTCAAGTGTTGTGTAAAAGGACGGTGTTGATCTTGTTTGTAAAAAAAAAAAAGGTTAGAGGTTCCAAAATTCTAGTTTAGAAAACTCTATGTACTTGTATTTGCATGCTTTCAAATACAAGGTACCCTATGGTTATTTGATTAAAACCTATTTTAATCTTTAAAATCATTAAATCATTTTAATAACCTTTTATTAACTTTTAAGAATCATCAATTTTCAGCTTGTTAAGTTTGTTAATGAGTTTGTTATGAATATCCAAATATCAACCAAACAATCAAACAACAAACAATCAACCAAGCATAAACATAAACAACATATGTGCATAACCATAGCCCTTATGTTGACAACACTTGTTTGCCATCACAAGTGTTGTCATATGGTCTTTTCTAAGGTTACAACAAGAGAACACATAAAGCTTCCAAAAGCCTCCCACTTGAAACCGCATCCAAAATGCTCCATGTTTCTTTCATGACCTTCCTTTGTGCTTCCAATGTGTATGTCTTCATATTACAGATATAAAGTCCTAATACAAGATATCTAGTAAAATGAAATACACCTAATCTATTTATTACAACCGAATAATAAATAATTACATTCGAAACAAAGCACAAACAACAAATAATACAATCCAATTGAATGAATGAATACAACCATGACAACATCCAAACAATCACAAGGTCAATGGCTAGGTTATGCACTAAAACAAGCATCCATTATATCATCCAAAATATAACTATGAATCCCCTTAAAACCATGAATTTTCAGCCAACATAAACTGAAAAATTTGGGTTTAGATGTTGTCCAAACAACACAACATATCAACATATATATATCTTTCAAGATTTAATCACAAGCATGTATAATATAATCTTGAAAGTTGGGGATTCAACAAAACAGAAACATAGCATCCCCAAATCAGCTTATATGTGACAGGATCAGTGATCACAAGTTTGATGTATCAGAATATAAAGCAGCGGAATACAAATACGAATTAGACAAATTGTAGCAAGCAATCGATACTTGTAAGCGTTAAGATCGCATACGGTTATAGGGAGAGAATATGAATTTCTGATTTCTAGGAATGTTTATAGATGTAGAATATTTCTAATCGAATCAATCAATCATTCCATTCAATTGCTCATATCACTCACGATTACAATAGGTTGTCACTCCTTATATAGAGTGCAACAGTCACTGCTGTTATCACGGAAAGTGACAACTGGCAGATCCAATACAGAAATAACTAATTCTTAACAAACTACTGAAATGTTCACAACTACTGAGAACATATCAGCAAGTTAAGTACAAAATAAAAACTACTGAAACTACAACGACTGAAGAACAAGCTCTTCAGTCGTTTTACAAAACTACTGAAACAAAGAAAATAAAACTACTGATATCACAACTACTGAAGAAGTACTACTCTTCAGCAGTTGTGACAAACTACTGAGGCTTCAGTACTTGATCTTCAGACTTTGACCTTCAGGCGTTTCATCAGCTGATGACTTCAGTAGATATCATCAGCTGATGTCTTCAGTCTTTGTCTTCAGACTTTGTACATCAGTTGTTGATCTTCAGTACTTGTGAACTCTTCAGGTGTTGTACTTCAGTACTTTGGTCTTTCAGCTTCAGCACTTGTGTTCTTCAGCTGTTGTACTTCAGCACTTTGGTTCTTCAGCTGTTAAGGTTTTCAGCACTTGATCTTCAGCTGTTGAAGTCTTCAGCACTTGTCAAACTACTGATGAGGCTTTCAGCAGTTGTTGTGATACCGTGTGGGACTTAGAGGTTTTCTGATCTTGGCTCATTGGTTCTTTTGGTCCAACAAACTCCCCCTGAACCAATGCAGCCAAAACCTCTAACTTATTTATACTCCCACTTATTGATGGCAAAAATGTTGGTCTTTTTCCTTCTTGATCAGTAGAGAAGATGACCCATGTACGCTCCGGCCTGGGAAGAACCTCAATATTTGTTTGGCAGAGTATGAATGGGAACTCTGTTTTGGGGAACTGGACACAGAGTTGTTATCCCATTCATGAGATTCACTTCCCCATAATGAGTCTGTACGACTCTCTTGTGTAGGCCTCAAGGAAGGTGATTTGTTCCTCCATGGTTAGCTCTTCAGCACCTCCTTCAAACAATGATTCCGGCCCATATACTCAGACAGGTATTTGGCCTGTTTCCCATTCTTTAGCTCCACAGTTGTTATTACTCTGTAAGCAAACTCATCCGGGTGATTACCCTCTAGGAACAACTGGAGCTCATTTTTCCTGACTTCCTCAAGCCTCTTGTAAACTAACCCCTTTTTCACTATTTTGTTTTCCAGCATCTTCTGAGGGGTTAGATTAGCTTTGTAGGCCTTCTTGAAGTCTTCTAGGATTTCCCAGGGTGAAACTACAAAGACCAGAGAGATCACTTCATCTACGATCTTTTTCACCTGGCCAATGTATCTCCGAGGTATATTGTTCTTATGAATTCTGTGAGAGACCCTGGGATCAGGCCAAATCCTCACTCTTTCCTTTTGATATTGAAAGGTATGCCTGAGAGTGTAAAGTCTGAGGGCTTGCTCCTTCATATTGATGATGGAAGATGTGGCTGCATAAGCTTGTCATCAACTCTCTTCAGCAATTCCTCATCATGCTGTTTATGAAGCTCTTCTTCTTCTAGCTTCACTTTAACCATTTGTCTCTGGACTTCAGGAGTAATTGCTGAGGAGTGACTTGTGGCCTTAGGCAACTGAATCACAGCTGATAGCGGCAGCCTGTCTTCATCATCTTCTTCATCTTCTTCTAGCCTCAATATCCTTCTCTTCTTCTTCAAGGGTATATCATCGGCTATGGGTTTTGAGGGAAAGGGAGTTGGTTTGGTGGGTTGTGTTTTGGATGGTTTTGGTGTGGGAATGTTGACAGGCTGTGCTAGCATCCTTGAGGTGAGTGTGGCTTTTGATTGCTTTGCTAGCTCAGTCCTGCTCCCAGCACCCACTTCATTCAAAGCTTCAATAACAAGCCCCTTAGTGTATGCTTCAGACGAACAGATCTTGGTGGTGATTGCCAAGATACTGTCCCTGGACCAAGCTTTGATCTCAATCATTGATCTTCAAGATATTTTGCAATAAATCTTATCATGATTTCTAGCCTTTCTCTTTCTAACACTTCATAACTTGCCCATCTATTCTGGATTTCTTCAATCTCTAGTCGTCGAATCTCAGAGTCAAGTTTGTTGGTGTCATGACCTTGCCTGAACAGCTGATCAATGATGTTGTCCATTGATCTACTGTGTTCGGCATCAGCCTCTTTTATCAGTAGCTCCAAGGCTTTATCTTCAGCAATGTGCTCATCAGCACCTTTCTTTCGCTTGTAGGTGAGCATTGGTTGCTGTTCTTTATCCTTTTGGGCTTGCTTCGCTTCCTTCTTTTCCTCGGATCTTTTCCTCTTCTGTTCTTTCACTGCAGACTCTCCCCCTTTTTGGTTGCATTGGAGGAAGGGGTTGAGACCGCAGAAAGAGTCTTGTGGACAGCAGCATCAACCAAGGGCTGTAATGTTGAGGAAAGCCTCTCATCAAGGGCTTTGATCACTATATCAGTAATTAGAGGGGTGATGAGAGGGAGGGAATTTTTGAGTGCAGCACCTAGTTGCTCAGGAGGGTTCTGTTCCTGAGAAGTAGGGCCTGAAGCGGAGGCAGGTGGTTGATTTTGGGGTGGCTCTGTATTTGGGAAACCTTCAAGGGAAGGTGCCATCTGTGGGTGTATGAGGGTGGCAGATGGACTTGCATCCTGAGACATCTTGGCCAGCAGCTCTTTGAGTCTGCTAACCTCATCCTCTAGAATGGTGTTTTGAGCAACTGCATCGAAGAAGAAGCTCAGGTCATCATCAGTTGATACTGAATCACCTGACCTCCTGCTTAGAGCAGGATGGACATGCACTGGGTGTAGACCAGTTGGTGCATGTGCCCTTGTGCTTGGTACTGGGGACTTCCAGCCTCAGGACAATGTCCATCATCAGCAGTTGCCTCTAGGGGTCTTAGCAATGTTACCAGCCTCACTCTGGTCATGTGCTGAGTCAGAGGAGGTGGCAGCCTCACTAGATATTCTAAGCTCCTTCTCTACACCAGGAGATAGAATTGGGAAACCCCTGTGCTGTGGGTTCTCAGATGCACTGTGTTCCTCCCCCTCAATTGTAGAGGTATTCCCAGTAATAAGTGGTTTCTGGGGAGGGGGTGAGGAGTGCAATTGAGTCAGCACTTGAGCAACTATTAAAGTTGGGCTGTGAGGGGCGATTGTTTGGGGTACAGGGGTAGAAGCAGTGTGCACCTGGGGTGGATGGTGCTCTTCAATGGCAATCTCCTCAAGTGAGGAAGATCCCAGATAAGTAGGTGCCCCTTGGGTTGCTGCAGGCTCCTGTTGAGAGGAAGCCTGAGCGGCTGTGGCTGGAGGAGTCATGGTATCCACTAGGGGTTTGGACTAGTGGATATATCCTGCGTTTGTTGTGCAGGAGCATCCTCAGGGGACTCAATTCCCTGAGTAGCCTTTTTGGTTTCTTTTTGGTGAGTTTGGTGGGGACATTGGATTTGGAGGTGGTGGCTGTGGGTTCCAGCTGCGTGGGTTTTCGCAGCTTGGCAGCCAGTTTGAGTGTCCGGTCGGAGTTGTGCCGGGAGTATACTTCTGGCAAAACAGCCGTAGCAGGGACTCCCAAGCCAACAAGTCCCTTAGCATTAAGCTGGTCTATTATAATGGCCATTATGAACCGTGGATAGAGTATCCAACGGTTGGCAGTTAGTTTTTGAGCCATATCTTTGAGCTCTGAAAATATTAATTCTGAAAAATTCAGTGGTTGTTGCTCAAGGATAGAATACATTACCTGCTGCCATTTGGTGGACATTTGATCCCAAGACGATGTCTTAGGGGCCAAACATACATTGACCATATGAAAAATCAGGCGCTCAGCGTCATTAAAATGTTTCTTCATGATGGTGGTGGCACTGAGATCACCTTGATATCCATGCTGAGCAAATGATAGATCTAGGGTGCCCTTCGGATATCCAGCAGGAGAGGTAGCATCACTCAGTTGAAGAATTTTACGGATTGTTGCAGGAGTAATCACTACTTCTTTGTTGTTGACGACTGACCGGAGGGATTGTGTGTTGCTCTCCTCAGTAGTGACATTAACGTTCATCCAAAATTGGTTCAAGGATTCGGTATGTAAAACGGGGTTCAGAAGGAATGCCTTGTTGTATTGGGACTGAACCATAAGATCGATAGCAGTATCGAACTTAGTCCAGATCGGCGATTTTGTGAGGTAGGCAACACAGTTGTGTCGCGGTTTAATTTGCATAGACGCCATGGAAATTTTTTGGAGAGGAACGTTAGGTTTGAAGAGGATAAGCATGGAGAGCTCAGGTTAAGGGTATTTATAGGGTACGGGTGAGGAAACGACTGAAGGATGTGGTGTTAGTCATCAGTAGTTTTAAACGACCGTTGACATGGTATTATCCTTTCAGACGTTGAAACAGCTGAAGTCGCGGTGTTAGCATCAGTAGTTTAGAAAACTACTGAAGACCGTGGTTTTGACTTCAGTGATTGAAACAACTGAGGACATGGTGTTTGTCAGCAGTAGTTATGAACTACTGAAGGCAGTGGTTTTGTCATCAGCTGTTGTAAACAACTGAAGACTTGGTATTGGTCATCAGTAGTTATAAAACTCTGAAGACGTGGTTTTGCTTCAGTTGTTTAAAATGAAACAGCAGTGGTACAAACGACTGAGGAGAAAGTTCTCTTCAGCTGTTTTCGTCAATTCTTAGCTTTTCAGCTGTTTCAAACTGTCCTCAACACATTCATCAGTCTTTATGGCTGATTTCAGTTGTTTCATAGGACATCAGTACTTATCTGTTTTTACTGAATGCAGTAGTTATGACTGCATCAGTAGTTGTAACTACTTCAGTAGTTTAGAGCAGATGAAGTACTTCAGTACTTGTGAGAACTGTTAGCCTTCAGTAGTTATAAAAAGTACTGAGGTTAAAAGAGCTCATCAGTACTTATATGTGACAGGCACTCATGATCATCAATATGAATTACTGAGATCATCAGTAGTTGTCACCTATTCTAGCTGCAGCATACCAAGCCTTAACACCAGGTTTTGGAAAGTTGAACTATCCAAAGGCTTAGTAAAAATGTCTGCAAGCTCATCAGCACTGGGCACAAACTTAGGATCAATCAGACCTTTTTCAAAACAGTCTCTTATAAAATGATGTCTGATCTCTATATGTTTGGTCCTAGAGTGCTGAACTGGATTTTTGACAATGCAAAGAGCTGAAGCACTATCCATTAACAATGGAGTCTTAGTCTCTGTAATGCCATAATCCAAAAGTTGGTTTTGAAGCCAGAGTACCTGAGATGTACAGCTTGCAGCAGCAATGTACTCTGCTTCCGCAGTGGATGTAGCAACTGAGGTCTTTTTCTTGCTCTGCCAAGAAATTAAGCAGTTGCCTAGGAATTGACATCCACCAGAAGTTGATTTCCTGGTCAACTTACACCCTGCATAGTCACTGTCAGAAAAAGCAACTAATTTACCAGAATGTCTGGTAGAGTACCATAAACCTAGAGATGGAGTGCCTTGCAGATATCTAAAGATCCTCTTGACTGCAATCAGATGAGACTCTTTAGGTGCAGCCTGAAATCTAGCACAAACACATGTAGCAAACATAATATCTGGTCTAGAAGCTGTTAAATACATCAAGGACCCAATCATACATGTGTAAAGTGTTTCATCAACCACTTTACCTTTCTGATCTGAGTCCAGTTGTGTGGTGCTGCTCATGGGAGAAACAGGGCTTACAATGTTGTAAATCAAACTTTTGCAAAAGATCTTTTGTATATTTGGATTGATGAATAAAAATTCCATCAGCCTTTTGTTTGATTTGCAACCCCAGAAAGAACTGTAATTCTCCCATGGCACTCATTTCAAACTTCTGTTGCATCAACTTTGTAAAGGCATCACACAACTTTGGATCAGAGGATGCAAAAGATATCATCTACATAAATTTGAACAAGTAGATTATGCTGCCCAGCTTTCTTAATAAATAAAGTCTTGTCAATGGAGCCTCTAGTGAAATTGTTTTCCAGAAGAAAGTTTGATAATGTCTCATACCAGGCTCTGGGAGCTTGTTTTAACCCATAAAGAGCTTTATCAAGCTTATACACCCAATTAGGATGTTTGTTGTCCTCAAAGCCTGGAGGTTGACATACATAAACCTCTTCTTTAACTTTTCCATACAAAAATGCACTTTTGACATCCATTTGAAAGACTTTAAGTTTTTGATAAGCAGCATAAGCTAAAAACAATCGAATTGCTTCCAGTCTGGCTACAGGGGCAAAGGTTTCATCATAATCAATACCTTCTTCTTGTGCAAACCCCTGAACAACCAGTCTGGCCTTGTTCTTAACAATAAGCCCATTTTCATCAGTTTTGTTCCTAAACACCCATTTAGTGCCTATTGCACACTTACCTGGAGGTAGAGGAACCAGTTCCCACACTTGCTGTTTCTTGAACTGAAGAAGCTCAAGCTGCATGGCATCAACCCATCCATTGTCCTTTAAAGCAATGTGATAATTCTTTGGCTCTTGCTGACTGATGAAGAGAGCATAGAAGCAGAAGTTTGACAATTGACTTCTTGTTGATACACCAGCAGTGATATCACCAATGATTTGAGACATGGGGTGATTCTTCAGATCTTGATACACAATGAGATCTGTGCAAGTGTTTGTAGCCGGTTCAGCAGCAACAGATGGTGATGGTGAATCATTTCCTTGAAACCAATCAGTGGATGGTAATTCAAAGGAAGTTGAATTCGAAGAAATCTCATCAGCATTTGTTGTGGATGGTGCTACTGGCGCTACAGGAACATCAGGTCTAGTTGAATCAGGCAGCTGATCACTAAACCTGAAGAGGTGAGTACTGCAATCATCATCATCATCAGCAGTACCACCAGGTGATGAACTGTTGACAGGAGCAACAGCAGGAGTTTGATAAGGAACATATTGCAGTATGTCCAGATCAAATAACTCCATAGGACTTTGTGGAATCTTGTCCTTTGGAGATTCATTAAACTTAACATGTAGAGTTTCTTCAACAATCTTTGTTCTGCAGTTGAAGACTCTGTATGCCTTGCAAGTAGATGAATAACCAACAAAGTATCCTGCATCCACCTTAGGATCAAATTTGTGGAGTTGATCCTTTGTGTTGAGAATAAAACAGGGACACCCAAATGCTTTGAAAAATGAAATCAGTGGAGCCAAATGATGGAGAACTTCATATGGAGTCTTCATCAACCTCTGATTTACTAAAACTCTATTTTGCACATAACAAGCTGTGATACCATTTGACAGGATCAGTGATCACAAGTTTGATGTATCAGAATATAAAGCAGCGGAATACAAATACGAATTAGACAAATTGTAGCAAGCAATCGATACTTGTAAGCGTTAAGATCGCATACGGTTATAGGGAGAGAATATGAATTTCTGATTTCTAGGAATGTTTATAGATGTAGAATATTTCTAATCGAATCAATCAATCATTCCATTCAATTGCTCATATCACTCACGATTACAATAGGTTGTCACTCCTTATTATAGAGTGCAACAGTCACTGCTGTTATCACGGAAAGTGACAACTGGCAGATCCAATACAGAAATAACTAATTCTTAACAAACTACTGAAATGTTCACAACTACTGAGAATATCAGCAAGTTAAGTACAAAATATAAACTACTGAAACTACAACGACTGAAGAACAAGCTCTTCAGTCGTTTTACAAAACTACTGAAACAAAGAAAATAAAACTACTGATATCACAACTACTGAAGAAGTACTCTTCAGCAGTTGTGACAAACTACTGAGGCTTCAGTACTTGATCTTCAGACTTTGACCTTCAGGCGTTTCATCAGCTGATGACTTCAGTAGATATCATCAGCTGATGTCTTCAGTCTTTGTCTTCAGACTTTGTACATCAGTTGTTGATCTTCAGTACTTGTGAACTCTTCAGCTGTTGTACTTCAGTACTTTGGTCTTTCAGCTTCAGCACTTGTGTTCTTCAGCTGTTGTACTTCAGCACTTTGGTTCTTCAGCTGTTAAGGTTTTCAGCACTTGATCTTCAGCTGTTGAAGTCTTCAGCACTTGTCAAACTACTGATGAGGCTTTCAGCAGTTGTTGTGATACCGTGTGGGACTTAGAGGTTTTCTGATCTTGGCTCATTGGTTCTTTTGGTCCAACAATATGAGTTTATTATCATTCTTTAAAACCAATTTTAAAGACAAAACAAGCAAGTCATCCACATAACCGGCTCTTAATTCCAATGAAAGGTTTGCTAGAACACAAAATCTAAGTTTAACCATTTAAACTTTCAGAAAACGCAGAGGATATAAATATAGGTTTAAAACCCATTTTAAAAGCTGAAAATTTCATGTTCTTAGTGATCTTTTAAGATGTAAAACAAACCCAAATCAAAAGGATCATTATATGTGAATGAACAAGCTATAATATGAGTAAAACTATATATAAAATCACAGCCACAATGAGCTGTGATTACTACCTCTTTGAGCAGCAAGAAAACGACCAAACGTGAGAGATTTGGGATGCTAAAATCGGCCAAGAACTCAAGTGTAGAGGTCCTCAAGTGTCTATACCCCAAGCCCTTGCAATACACCTTCTTGTTAGGTAGATTATCACCAAGAACACAACAAAGCTTGCTCTTCAAAAACTCCCAAGGAAGCTGCCAGGTTCGAAACTTTTGAGAGAGAAAGAGAGAAGTTTTTGTTGCATGCAATGAGAGTGGGTTGTTGAGAAGTGAAGAGACCTAGACTACTTAATGTGTGTTATGTTTAAGATCAATTTGGTCCAATAGAAATCAAAGGGGGGGGGGGACGGCCAAGGAGGTTTAAATTTGGGTTCCCTCCTTCAAATATCACACATTAAAAGTCTTGTTAACTAGACATACAAATAACAATTTAATTGTATGTACAAGTTATATACAACTTATACAATTAACCATTTAACTTATAAGTTGTAATTACTCATTATTATTTGGTGTCATCTAACTAATTTAAATAACACTTCAAATAATATTTGAACAAAATATCCTAATAAGTTGGTCCCTCTCATATGCAATTTATTTAGAAAACACATTTTCTAAATTGGTGTAATATGTAATTGCATGATCTTATCATCAATTAAATATATTAATTGGTGTTTGCTAAGCTTGTTATTGGGTATAACCCGACTTGGATCATAACGTACTAACCACATCAATATTCTAAGTGTCTTGGGCACACAAAATCCTTCAATTTGATGTGTAAAACCATTATGGTCAAATCTTCTGTTAGGTTTGAACTTGGAGTTTGTCAACATATCTTCTAAGCAAATGTTCTATTCTTTTCTTCCAAAAAGCATGAATTAATGTTTTATTTGGTTTCTATAGTTAAATCATATATGAAAAAATGAAGACAAGTATATAAGCATGTTTTCATTAAGTATTTCTACAAATTTTAGGGATGGTTGGTTAGTTATATGATATAATGCTTTCAAAGGGCTATTAAACTAGGTAATAAGTGATTCTGACCCCAAATACTACCCATGCTTTCACTAATCTTGTTTTTATAAGACAACTATCTTAAGTAAGTGATTCTTTCATTTCATTATTTGATAATCATAGTTGGATTTTTTTAATTTACATCATAGTGCACCGAGCCGATACTGAGTAAATCAAATTCGCATAATATCACATAACAGTTCTATTGTCACAATGCGACACTTCCACACACAAAAATATAAACACATATTGAGAGAGTTTATAGTATGAATAGAAAAATGGTGTAAAGTTATGAAGTTACCAACACAAGATACAAGTTTATTTTAAAGAGTACAAACACTCATATTGTACATATGGCCACATACCATTTAATATGTTTAGGTTCACGCATCAATAGTTAATTAAAATGTACTCGATTACGCATTGCCTAAAAATCATATTTCTAAATCTCACTATACTATAATTAAGTTAAAATTAATACTATCTTGTTTTCTGTGACACCTTTTTTAATACTATCTAGTTACTTGGCCGGAGGTCTATAAATAGGCCCTGAACATTATGCAAGAAGCTAACTCTAGCACGTGCGGCAAGCGACAAGGGTCCCATACATGTGGTCAATCACAGGGATAAGACCCCTGTGTGCATCATCATGGGTTAGCTAAACCACACACAATTGAGCTAACAACCCCTCAATGAGTTATGAACCTCCTTCCGTTTTGCATACAATACTTTTCATTCATTCTTTATGTTTCACTTTGCATTATCATTTATCTTTTACTTTATTACATAATACTTTCCACACGATAGCATAATCACACCATGTAAAGCCACATAATAATACGTAAAAAGGAACGTAAAGAAAATATGCCATAACCATGCATGCTAACATCATATAATATCACATACATAATACTAGAAACATCTCAAGTCATAGTCTAAAAATCCTCCATTCCAAAAATTCAGAAATTTTTTCTAAGTCTTTAGGTGCATGGGCACTATGCAGGCGCGTGGCCTCTCAGGCGCATGGGAAAACTTAGGCGCATGGGCTAGCTTTGGGTGCATGGGAACTATACGGGAGCATGGCCTAACACTTATGGCGGCATACCATTTTTGGGCATCATGATCAGACACAATAGACACCAATGCTGGCATTGGAAGAAGATCGCCTTAACTCTAAAAGGATGAGGGGTTTAGTCATAGAGCTAAGTGAAAACACTCATGGCGTTAGAACCCGTGTTTGAAGGATATGGATCCCACTTTATGTAGATCTTCATGGGTAGATTATGAATAAAGCTCATAAGACTTGCTAATCCATTCATCCTGGCACTACAAAAAGGTATGAAGATACGATGAAGGATTATTGGTGGTCGGTATGAAGCCTGATGCAACGGAGTATGTGAATTAGTGCCTTACTTGGTTGCAAGTGAAGGCGAAGCATCAAAAGCCATACGGGAAGATCCAACCTTTGGATAGACGCGAGTAGAAGTGGGAGCATATCATCATGGATTTTATCATGAAGTTCGCACGTACTGCAAGAGGCTACAATGCTATATGGGTGATTGTCAACCATCTAATGAAGAGTGACCACTTTTTACTCATCCGTGAAATGTATTCATCTTAGAGATTAGCAGATTCGTTAATTAAGGAGATTATGACTAGTCATGGTGTACCGGTGTCTATTATGTCTGATCATGACACCTAGTTTATATCGAAGTTTTGGAAGAGAGTCCATGATGCAATGGGACTCATGTTACATATTGGTACAACTTATCATCCTCAAATAGATGGTCAATCACAATGGACTCTTCAGACCCTAGAAGATATACTTCGGGCATGCGTCATTGATTTTGAAAGAGTTTGGGATGAACACTTACCATTAGCTGAATTCTTATACAACAACGATTATCATGCCAACATTGGTATGCCGCCATATGAGATGGTATGCCAGCATTGGTTTGTCGTCTAGGCAACATTGTAGGTGCATGGGCACTATGCAAGCGCATGGGCCTGACTTACGCGTATAAGCACTTAGGCGTAAGGGTAGTTGGGGGCATGGGAAAACTTAGGCATTTTGGGCATAATCCTAGGGGCATGGGTACTGTTTGGGGGCATAGGGCTTAGGCGCATGGGGCATAGGCACATGGCCAACCACCTTCTAACAAACATCATTTTTCAACCCAAAATCCATTTACAACTAGTTCTAAGCATTGTACAAACATACTAAGCATCATATACAAGCCTAAAACATGAACATATCCAAAACAATCATTCCCCAAATCATACACCTTCCTAAACAAGCACACACATACATACGTGTACACACCCAACAATTCAATACACGTTAAAACATGCATTTCTAGCACCAAAACAACTTAAAACATTTAAAAACGGGGATCTACAACTCACCTCTTGCAATTTTCGTGTAAGACTTCTTCAAACCCGGTTATCAATGAGTTCAAGCACCTAAACCGACCAAAAGCACACAACTGAACACATAAAAACCTATAAGCATAAACCCGAGGCTAAGTATCAGCCACGAACACACCCAAAACATTAGAAGACTAACCTCATTCTGCACTTCTCTTCTTGTTCTCTCTAAAACCCGAGAATTCTCTTCTTTCTCTCTCTAGAAACCATACGCAAAAGTTGATGGAACCTTGGTGTGGGCGACCACACCCACTTTTGTACAAATTATTATAAAAAATTTTCCGTTGTACACTTTTAATCCATTGACTTGGGTTTTATTGTTTTTCTTTCTTTTTCTTCTATTTTTCTCTTCACTTATTTTTTATTAACTTTTCGGGTGTTATAGATGAATTGGACATGACTAGAACTTCTGGTACTAGAGTTCATGGTTGAATCTGCAGCCTTTTCCACTTCAAATCCCACAGAGTAATTGAAATCGGCCTTGATCTTTTGAGCCTTCATTGATCTTCTCTTGACTAATCTAATCAAGTTCTTCCTCTTAGACGTTGTCATCCCTAGTTCTTTTCTCTCCTTAGGAGAATAGTGACCTTTCTCAGGATGATCTTCTTCACTCATCTTAGATCCATCCTTAATTATCTCTTTATCATTCTCTTCTTGAATAGGGTCTATGAAGGGAAGCTCATATTTATAAGTTCCACACCTTGTACATCATACATATAGTAGAGTGTGTGGATGAGTTATCTTAGTAGATCACAGTCCATGCTTGTTCTTATAACACATTTCTCTATACAAGTATGAGGATATCATGTTTTTGAAGGTCTTTTCTTCAAGAACATATTTTTCTTCCCTGGCTTTGCTGATCACAAGCTTAGCCTGGCATTAAGTTAACTTAGTGATGAGATCTTTGATTTGATTCCTGCAGTTGGAGTGTTTATGTTTAAGAGTTGAAATGGTTTTCTCTAGATATTCTATTTTAAGTTTATAAGCATTTTAAGCTCTTTAAAAATAATCTTTTAAGATGTTTAAGGACTTAAGGTCAGATCTCATCTCTAAGTTATAGGACCTATACCAGTTAACTTTAGCAATGCATTTTGGGGTAAAAACATGTTCCAATAACTTGGCTTCTTCATGATCAGCCATGAGTGTTTGATTTGGAGACGCATCTTCAACCTGGAAAGTCTAGTCAAAGCCTCCTTCTTCAACAAAAACTGCATCTTGTTGCTTAGGCTTCTTAGTGTGTGGAGCTCCATCAGTATAGTTTGGTATAGGTTGTGCTTGGCCAACATTACTTCTTGGTTTCTTGCACTCCCTACCAAAGTGTCCCTAGTAAAGTTCCTTGCACCATCTGGTGAACTTGTAACACTTCACTTTGCTTTTTTCAAGCCCAAACTTTCCACCAAATACATTGCTATGAACCTTCGTCCATGTATTATTGTTGAACTTCTTGGCTCTCTGAGTGAGAATAGCCATCTGTTGGACTATCTCCATGAACTCCATACCTCTAGATGGATGCATTCGAAGTCTTCAAAGGTTAAATGGAAGTTGCCACTGCTTTCATTAGTAGACACAAAGGCTTGTGATGAGCTTGTCTCTTGGTATAGGCTTCCATGGATGTAGCTATCCCTTGGTGTCTCCAGAAAGGTCATGAAAGGGTCCATTTGTGAGTTGTCAGAGTTATAGATGAGATGATGTATGGTTCCCTACAATTGACTAGGTGTGACAATAATATTCTTTGTTGATGTGAATCAACAAAGATCGAGTATGTTGATTGAGTTAATGATTGTAGGGCGGAATCAAACAATCACAGAACATTGAATGCAAGAAATACTCATATATGCTTTTTGTATTAATCAAGTTGAAAAACGTTACAATGAATGCTAGGGTTTTGCATTAAATAGTATCACAATGCCCCTTGTCAAAATAATCTAATTTTCTAATATCTATCAACGGTCACCTCACATATTAGGTTCTCTATTCTATTTATAGGCTCACACATGCCTCCACAAAAAGACTAAACTACCCCATTCCTATACATCAGAGAACTAGTCTATGTACAAAAGTCATAATCAACATTTCTTCTATTCATCCACATTAACTATTACGGATGTTGTAATCTTCATCCACATTTCTCTTTCTTCTTCACCATTGGTGTTTGGTCATCAGCATTAACAAATGTGGATGAACAAACACTTATGTGCATTTTTTATGGAACATCTGCATTAGTAATGCAGAGGAAGAAACACTTATCAGCATTTGTTCTATGGTCATCCACATATACAATACAGGTAGCCGACACTTATCTTCTTTTCTTGTTGCACATTCTTCATTAGCATTGGTCTTGGATGTAGGGAGTTTCCAGCAAAACAACCATCAACCCACCACTTGAATTGGCATGTATGATCCTTTCAAGGTCCAACAATACACCCCGTAAGTATTATACAACCTATTTTCTTCAAGGGTTGATGGTGGTTGATGTTGTGAACATTCTGCTAGGTCTTGAACAGCATGAGAAGGGATAAGAGATTTTTCCTGGGATAGATCTAGAATGGCCTTTATCATGTTGACAAAGCCATTGGCTTAAGACATCTTCTCTCTATTTAGCACATGGATCTTCATCTGCCTTATTGTATAGATGGCTTCTATGGGCCGTTTCTTCAAAGAAATGGGTTCCTATATTTATATTATGGACAACCTGTCTCTATGAATCAACAAAGCTCCATCCACATCCACCTCTAACTATCATACTTCCAGGCAGTTCTCTTCTGATCAGTCTTGCCCTTGGGAGTAGACACACCCTTAAGCATCTCAGTAGTGGTGAGCCCTTCTTGAAGTTTTAACTGAGAAGGCTCAGCAAACCACTCTGGAGATCTTATGTAGAACAGGTGCCAGAGAGTCATGATCTCTCTGGGCGAGTTGGATATCTTGTGCAGACACTCTTGTTCTTGGCTTTTTGATAATAATTTCTTTTTTAAGCTTCTTCAGCCTTTCTTTCTTTTCATTAATCATCCTAAGGATAGTAGCCCTTAGGGAATTTGTCTCCATGTTGCCTAATTTTCGCTTAGTGAATCCTTGTACAAACAGATAGTCCTTCATTTCCTTGTCAATAATACTGTAGGGATTAGGATACAACGATTGAGGATTTTCAGTTTGTTTTCTCTTTGAAAAGAATTTTGAACACTAGAGATTTGGGAGAAAGATTCTTTCATACTTAGTCTCATATGTAGGCTCCAGTAGTTTGTTTAGCATTTCTTCTTCTTATACAATCCCCTCATATGTCATCCCAAATAACTCATCAGGATCTGTAAGGCCCCGTTCCCGGGACGCTTACAGCTGGCCAATCGTTGCTCATAAAAGATATAATTACATTTAACTTTCATAAAACATCGCATCGGAACAATAAAATAAATTTTCATTTCATAATAACTGCTTTTATAAGATGATACAATCATTCACTACACATTTTCATTTGTTCACACTATAAGGCAAAAACAGTGACAAAAGAATGCCATCCAAAATCCGAAGTAGCCGCCCCGCGCCATCCTCAGCAACTTTTACCTACGAACTGGAAAATGCACAAAAAGTTAGCGTTGCTAAGTGAGTTCTAGTTTTATAATACAACACACTTTACTTTCATTAAACAGTTCTTTACTTTTGCATGTGATCACACATCATACGTACACATAGATAATATCATTATTATCTTCATCATTCGTTCACTAACTTTCGTTCTTTCATCGTACGTCATTATCATTCACATTCATTACTTTTATTCTCATTCATTCATACTTTCTTACTTTCATTCATACGTTCATCATTACTTCTTTTCATTCCCTCAAAAACCATGATCTTTACCCTACCAACATGCATAAAGCTGGCACGGGGCCGGGGTCTATCATAGGACCCCCATCATGGCACACAACAACCTGGCCACAGTACCTAGGGTAAGTTCAAGTGTACCATTGTCATGTGCTATATCCACCGTCATGCATAAAGAGGATACTGGGCCGATCTCTATCATAGACCTCCCGTCATGGCGCACAGCAGCCTGGCCACAGTATCTAGGGTAAGTGACAAAGGTTCCATACAAATGGTCAACCACAAAGAAAGACCCCGATATGCATCCTTCTAGGGTAGCTAAACCCACACACCATTGGACTAACACCCTTCATTGGGCGTGTTCCACATACAAGGCTTGGAAGACTTACATTAGTTTCCTTCGTTCATTAATGCATGCATTCTTTCATCATGTTCCTCTTTTCATTAGCTTCCACTTTATGTACATAGTACTTTCATTTCATTCATTAGAATTCAACATAAAGCCATGAAAAATAAACATACAATGAAAGGAACATCAACATACACAGTCAACATCATCATACATGGCATCATACATACATAGCATACCTCAAACATACCATCATGCATAACATCATACATCATGCCAAAGCATTAAACATAGATCATAACATCAGGCCCATCACATCATCAATGAACTCAAAAAGTCAACTTACATAGTTCCCAGGAATCTGCCAAGTCAAAGCCTAAATTCACTTTTTCTCCAGAAACTCAAAAAAACTATTCTAAGTGTTCATCCGCATTTGCCTCTTTGTTCATCCGCATTTGTTTTAGTTCCTCTGTATTTCATGAGTACTCATCCGCATTTCCTCAGTACTCATCCGCATTTGACTCACTTAGTGCTTAATGCTCATCCGCATTAACTGTTCATCCGCATTTCCCCGATACTCTTCCGTATTGACTTACTTAGTAATCAGTGCTCATCCGTATGATTGTTCATCCGCATTTCCCTATACTCATCCGCATTAGCTTACTTAGTGGTCAATGCTCATCCACATGACTATTCATCCGCATTTCCCAGTACTCATGCGCATTAACTTACTTAGTGGTCAATGCTCATTCGCATGACTGTTCATCCGCATTTTCATCCGCATTAACTTACTTAGTGGTCCATGCTCATTCGCCTGACTATTCATCCGCATTTCTTTTGAACACTTGTGTAGATTCGAAAACTTAAACATTTGAACTACTATTTGGGTGTATGAGCAGCCTAGGGCTCACTATTCATCAGATGCAATTCCTAAAACCTCAACAATCATATTCTAAGCTTAAATCTTACATTCTAAGCCTTAGAAACACCACCATAACATCATCAAGCATGAACATAGCCCATCACCACATCATAATCACAACATACACACAGTAAATCATATGGGTATAAAACCCAGTTTTATAAAAACATACATCATGCATTTCCAGCTCCAAAAATAGTTAAAACATGTAAAAGAGAGGTTCTAGAACTCACCTTTACAGCTCTTGAGTATGCCTTCTTCCAAACTCATTTGCAGTTAAGTTCAATCACCTAGAAACCCACTAAAACACACACAGCCAAACATACTAACACACATAAGAATACACCCGAGGCAAGGCCAATTAAGAACACCATAAAACCATGAATTCTTACCTTTAATTCGAATTATTTCTTGTTGTTCTTTATAAATTTGAGAGTTTCTACTCTCCTTCCTTCTCTCTCTAAGAATATCCGAGGATTTGTGTGTAAAGAGAGTGATGGGTGGCCATGCCACCTTTATCACCAACTTTTCAAAGATTTTGTCTTTTTGTTAGTTTTAACCCCTAGACTTTGGTTTTATTTATTTTCCTTCTTTTTCTTCACTTTATTCATTCGTTTGGGTCTTCAAAATAACTAGGTGTTACAGGATCATAACCATGATTAATAAAAAACATGGCCTTTACCAACAGATGATCTGATTTGGCTTTCTCCACTTTCTCATCCATTGATGATTCTACCTTTATAGGGATTTCCTTAGCTATAGGTTCATCAACCACATAGCCACCCTCTATCTCACCTTCTTCAAGATCAACGAATTCAGCTTTTTTGTTACAGTTGTGCCTTTGCTTGTTCATGTTCATCTAGAAATTCAGTTATTGCTGCAAGACTCCTGGGATCATCATTGTGCTTTTTCTTCAGATGCTCATCTTCTTTCATCAGCCTTTTTCCTCTGGATTTTTAGCAAGATATTTTCACTTTCGAGAATACGGTTGCATGATTGGACTAGAGGAGATGCTGCTATTTTAGCTTCTACAGCCATTTTCTCAGCTTCTTCAGGCACTTTTTCAGCCTTTTTCTATTTCAATTCAGCCTAATCCTTCTCTTTTAGTTCAACATCGTATTCTTCTTTTTGTTGTTGTTCTTCACACAACTTTCTAATTGTCTCTTTTTGCTCATCAGTTAATGAGACAACAAGCACAATTTGAAGACTCAATTCCTTCTCAAATGGGAAAGGAGATTAAGGGATAATCATAATTGGTTCTGTTGCTTGTCTGTGATCTACAATGTTGTCCCAAAACTCATCATTAGTTATGAAGTCGTCATCAGTGAAGCTATCAAGAGCCTGAATCATATCATTGAATTCAGTTTCTTTGGTGTGAGTTTCTTCTTGTTGTTTGCTTGTGTAGATCACCGTATCCATACTGGGTTCACTCTATTTTGATTCACTGGTTTCGGTCTCTTCTGTAGACTCAGTGAATTTCATCATTTTAGAAGGGGGAGTCATTACCACATTCTTCTCATGAAGCTTTATCACTATTATCTTTATCACTTTCTCTATCTCTTTTCTCTTCTCTTTTATCTACCTTATCATCTTTCTTCTTTCTACTTCTTCTGTAATCATGACTAGTAATTCTAATTCAGAGACTCTCTTGTTAAGAGATTCTATCTTCTTTTGCAGGTCCATGATTATTTCAGCTTTCTCTTGAATCAACCCTTCCTGTTCATCATAGCAATGGTTTGGATGGCCAAAGTGTCCACGTGACCACTTACTTCATCCTTGGAATGCTGTAGAGCTGCCTTTAGGTTTTGTATTTCTTTTTCTTTCTCGTTCTTTTCAACCTCGTACTTCTTTTTTATGTATTTTAAATCTTTTTCCTTTTCATTCAACTCTTGAAGTCTGTCTTGAATGATACCAGATCTTTTTTTCAGTAGTTTCTCCATCTTGGTTACTTTCTGTAATAGCTTAATTATCATCTTATCCTTTTCATTAGGCATGTTTACTTCTAATTCAGCAAAACTTTCAAAAGGAACAACATCTGAAGTAGCTTGCCTAACAGGCCTCCTCATTTGATTATCCACCTCAATAGATGATGATTTGGATTCCTCTAAAGAGCTTGCAGAATCACCAAAATCAACAGTTCAGTAGTAGTATGTGATGATTGAATAAGAGTAGTAGGTGAATGATGAATTGGTGAAATATGGGGTTAGTGTAATGGTGATATATGTGAAGAGATAATGGGTTGTATTTATGGAGATGTGATTGGTGAACTATGAGGTGAGGTGATAGGAGTTGGCATGAATGGTGACGTTATTTCACCTGCATGACTAGAAGGCCATGTGTGAGGATCACCATATACATCGACCTCTGGTGACACTAGCCTTTGCCCGTCTTCAGCTTCTACCATGTGCTCATCAATAGATTGTTGATCATGAGTAGCCTGCTCTTCTTCTTGATCAAGAACAACAATTAGAGTTTCTTGTTGATTGATCTGTTAAAGAATCCTTGGTATAGAGGAAAGTAGGTGCCACAGTAAAATTCCATGGATCTATTTTCTTTATGTACATGTAGGACTTGGCATTGTAGTGAGGAATATCCATCACTAATCCTACTAGCACTAAGTTTGCAAAGGCTTCATTGATGAAACACTCTAGGAAGCTTAGGTACATCAAGAACATGTGTCTTCTACCCTGTTGGATGTTAGAGACCAAACCATTGAACACATAGGCTAACATGTTAAATGGTTGGTTTGTGCATAGAGCACATATAGTAGATAATGTAGTGAGTGTAATATCATTCTATATAGTCTTTCTTTTGGACAGGCAGTGACGGAAGATGTAAAACAAGAATATCCATTGCAAGTCCATTAATCCTTTTACTATCTACTTTCCCTCACATCCTCCTTCATATCCAATGTTTTAAAAGATGGTCATAATCTCATCATCTTCTAGTTCCATTGGAGTGTCAGCATCATCACCAAACTGTAAACACTCTCATAGTTTGTTCAGTGAAGGCTAGAGTGTGATCATTAGTAATCCTTCCTGAAAGTGTCTCGACACCATCTACATCAGTTACTTTAGTATTTCCCCAAAATTATCTTATGAAGTTCTCAAAGATAATTGGTTTGATAGTAACAACATGAGCCACTGTAGTAGTCAAGATAAATCTGATCATATCTCTTAAACCTTCTGCCTTAGTAACATCAGGCTCAAGATAACCACTAACATTATGGAGCTTGCTTGATGTAAGATTAGCCATTGTAACCTACAATTAAGGCATATGAATGAGAAAGATGAGTGACAAATATGAGAATGTTTATCATAAATAAGAATGAGTTTTCTTAGTTTGACTTTTTATGAACAAAATTGAGTGTTCATATGTACTGTTTCATAAGAATTTGACCTAATCTGATTTAGAGATGCATGATCAGTTCTATAGAGTTATTCATGGGAGTATTGATTATCTTTTCTATTCTTAAACCATTTCAGTCCATGGAATCAACATTTGTTTCAACATTTCAATTTTTTGAGTTACACTGTTCATACGATCAATACGGTTCATGAAAATCACTTGTTTGTTGTTTATTCTCAAAATTATCAAGTTCTTTTTTGTCAAACATGTCAATGATTCCTTAACATCAGTTACATTTTCATGTTTATTTCTTGACCTATGATTCTAAGTTCATTCTCAGTATAGATGTTTGAGGATTTTTGGTTTTGAACTTGAAGATTTTCACCTTTCCTTTGATAATACTATTGTAATGAATCGAAGTTAAGGACATAGGTTTTGATGATGGTGATGATCATGGAAGAAGAATAGTGAATAAGAACTCTCGTCGCACTTTTTAGTCTCTCAAAATTGAAATGTATTAAATGACCTTTTGACCTAGGCTTAAATAGTCAATTTAGTGGCTTTTACAAACATCACAAGTTTCAAAACAAATACGGCTAAAATTTTAAGTTCACTGTAGTAAATGCGGAAAGGAAAGTATTAATCAGCAGTTGTGTACTGCTACAAATGCGGAAGTGATAAAACTTAACAACATTTGTTCACTGTAGCATATACGTGTGAACAAAAGTTATTAGCATTTGTTCATTACAACAAATGCGATAGAACAAAGTTAACTAGCATTTGTTCACTATAGAAAATGAGATAGAGTAAATGCCTAGCTTCACATTTAACTTCAACAAATGCGGTAGAGCAGAATTTATCTCGCATTTCTTGACTTTCATGCATCATCATGACAGAAGAGATTTAAGCACATTATTTGTTTATTTTGATACACAAAGAAGTTAATAGTGTTAAAGGCGACCACATTTAGGAAATGCGGATGAGTTAAAACAAACGCGGCAAGAGAAAAGTTTGCCACGTGAACAAATTCAGTGGAACACTTTTGTCCGCATAGGTTTTTAACACTTAAAACTTTTTGTACACTTCTTTGAAAACAAATATGGTAATGTATACTTGACCGCATTCGTTTCACTTTCTTTTTTAAGACCTGAAAATAGTTGCCCGCATTGGTTATTTTCTTGGGTTACCTACACCCGCATTAACCAATGCACTTACCCGCATTAATATTGGAACTTAATCAAAATTAATGTTTTTGCACATTGAATTCTTTTATGTTTTTAGTTTGTCTTTTGGTTGTTATGAACAACTGTCTTTCCTTTTGACTTGTTTTTTATATGAAGTTTTAACTATGGTTATGATTGTCAATTCTTGCTTGGATTGACTTGTATATTAGAAGTGATACAAGTTACCCGGTGCTTGACTGATTCTTGGACTTTTATGCTTTTAACTATATGCATAAGCTGAAATACTATAGTATAACTCTTGTACTAACATAGTTAATATCTTTTTGTTTTGATTTTATAATTTTAAGAAGGAAACTATTTGTAAAAATAGATCAAAATTTTAAATTACTCCCCTAAAGTTTATATCCACACTCGGATAAAAACGTTAAAGATTTAAAAATTTTAGATCATAAAATATTTTTGATAACTATTTGAATGTTTTTGTCATTATTTTTTAATTTTACTCAAGGTTAATCATGTCAATTGATTGAAAAAGGAATTCAAACTAACTAGGTTCAAATGCCTTAGTAAATAAATCAACTAATTGGTTATCACTATGAACTTGAATCAATTTGATTAACATCTTTTTAGCACAATCTGTCAAAAAGTTATTTCTAATTTTAATATGTTTTGTTTTTTAGTGCTGAACTAGCTTATTAGTGATAAACATTGCAGCTGAGTTGTCAATATGAATTAGAGTGTGCAAGAAGTTAAAACCATAGTCAAGCAACTACTTTTGAATCCAAAGAACTTGAGAGCAACAAGCTAATGTTACTATATATTCAGCTTTTGCTGTTGAAATAGACACATTGGTCTACTTCTTGCACTACAAGGAGACCAGTCTGGGAGCAAGAAATTGAGAACTGCTAGAAGTTGATTTCCTATTGATGTTGCATCCCCTATAATCACTGTCAGTGTAAGCATAGAGATTGAAATCTCCTTCCTTTGGATACCACAATCCAAGAGTAGGCTTGCCCTAAAGATATCTGAATATCCTTTTGATAATATTAACATGAGAGTCCTTTGAATCTGCTTGATATCTAGCACACACACAAACACCAAACATAATGTCAGAACTACTAGCTGTTAGATACATAATTGAACCTATCATAGATTGATAGCGACTCTAATCCACTGAGTTGTCTTAGTGGATCTAAACTAATCTTCACTTTAGCTTCAACAGGAGATGGACTGACAGTTAGCAGACTTGAATTTCTTCAACATAATTTCCATGTATTTTGGTTGACGGATAAAGATTCTATCTGTTTTCTCTTGGACTTGTACTCCTAGAAAGAATATGAGTTCCCCCATAACACTCATTTAGAATTTTGAATGCATAAGATCTTCAAAGTCTTTAAAGAGTAGCTTGTTTGTTGACCCAAAAATAATATCATCCACATATATCTGGACTAGTAGCACGTGTTTTCCTTTTTTCTGTCTAAATAGAGTATGATAAATCTCTCCTCCTTCGTATCCATGTTAAAGAAGAAAAGATGACAGAGTTTCACACCACTTCGTTAGAGCTTGATGAAAACCATACAAGGCTTTATCAAGCTTGTACACCCTTTGTGCAAAATTTGGGTCTTCAAATCCAGGAGGTTGACTCAAATAGACTTTTTCGGCAATCTTTCTATATAGAAACACACATTTTGACTGGGTAGTGAGATTGAGATTCTCACTAAGAATTGAATATAATAATTGAGTTAATGATTCAATGGCGAAATCACACAATCAAGAAACATTCAATGTAGAAGAAATACTCATAAATGCGTTGTATATATTAATAAAGGTGATTGATTACAATGAGTGCTAGGGTTTAGCAAGAAAAGTAATAATGCCCTAGGGAATACAAAATATTTTGATTGTCTAAATTCTGTCACTTCATGTATGAGATTTTCTATCATTTATGGCAGACAAGATGTCTTTTCCAAAATGACTAAATACCCCCTGACCTATTACATCAGAACAGGAGTCTTAATTAGCATTACATCTTGTTCATCTGCTTGGAAATGTGGTAGTTGACTTGATCAACATTTCTTTACTTGATCTTCTGCATTATTATGTTGAACATTCGCATGGTTAATATGGATGAACAATACTTTTGCGCATTTGTTGGTCATTCCGCATTAGCAAGGCGGGATGAACAAAATCTTGTCCGCATTTCTTTTTGGTCTTCTGCATTTGTTAATGCGGAGAACAATACTTGTGTTGTATTTGTTTTATGTCTTTCGCATTTCAATGCAGATAGCCATACTTGGTGTTAGGACCTGGTTTGAAACGAAATACCTAGTAATTCGCATGTAACCCAGATCAAATATTGCGGATCCTATTTGATTGGATCCAATCAGTGAAACACACAAGAATCAATCAAGAATTGAAACTTGACAGGATCAACGATCACAAGTTTGATGTATTAGGATACAAAGCAGCGGAATACAAACAAGAATTAGACAAATTGTAGCAAGCAATCGATACTTGTAAGCATTAAGAGCGCATACGGTTATAGGGAGAGAATATATATTTCTGATCTCAAGGAATGTTTATAGATGTAGAATATTTCTAATCAAATCATTCATTCATTCCATTCATTCATTCGGTTACAATAAGTTGTCACTCCTTATATAGAGTGCAACAATCACTGCTGTTATCACGGAAAGTGACAACTGGCAGATCTAATACAAAAATAACTAATTCTTAACAACTACTGAAATGTTCACAACTACTGAGAACATATCAGCATGTTAAGTACAAAATATAAAACTACTGAAACTACAACGACTGAAGAACAAGCTCTTCAGTCGTTTTACAAAACTACTGAAGCATAAAAATATAAAACTACTGATATCACAACTACTGAAGAAGTACTCTTCAGCAGTTGTGACAAACTACTGAGGCTTCAGTACTTGATCTTCAGACTTTGACCTTCAGGTGTTTCATCAGCTGATGACTTCAGTAGATATCATCAGCTGATGTCTTCAGTCTTTGTCTTCAGACTTTGTACATCAGTTGTTGATCTTCAGCACTTGTAACTCTTCAGCTGTTGTACTTCAGTACTTTGGTCTTTCAGCTTCAGCACTTGTGTTCTTCAGCTGTTGTACTTCAGCACTTAGTTCTTCAGCTGTTGAGGTCTTCAGCACTTGATCTTCAGCTGTTGAAGTCTTCAGCACTTGTCAAACTACTGATGAGTCTTTCAGCAGTTGTTGTGATACCATGTGGGACTTAGAGGTTTTCTGATCTTGGCTCATTGGTTCTTTTGGTCCAACAAACTCCCCCTGAACCAATGCAGCCAAAACCTCTAACTTATTTATTCTCCCACTTATTGATGGCAAAATGTTGGTCTTTTTCCTTCTTGATCAGTAGAGAAGATGACCCATGTAAGCTCCGGCCTGGGAAGAAACCTCAAATATTTGTTTGGCAGAGTATGAATGGGAACTCTGTTTTGGGGAACAGGACACAGAGTTGTTATCCCATTCATGAGATTCACTTCCCCATAATGAGTCTGTACGACTCTCTTGTGTAGCCTCAAGGAAGGTGATTTGTTCCTCCATGGTTAGCTCTTCAGCACCTCCTTCAAACAATGATTCAGGCCCATAATACTCAGACAGGTATTTGCCTGTTTCCATTCTTTAGCTCCACAGTTGTTATTATTCTGTAAGCAAACTCATCCGGGTGATTACCCTCTAGGAACAACTGGAGCTCATTTTTCCTGACTTCCTCAAGCCTCTTGTAAACTAACCCCTTTTTCACTATTTTGTTTTCCAACATCTTCTGAGGGGTAGATTAGCTTTGTAGGCCTTCTTGAAGTCTTCTAGGATTTCCCAGGGTGAAACTACAAAGACCAGAGATCACTTCATCTACGATCTTTTTCACCTGGCCAATGTATCTCTGAGGTATATTGTTCTTAGAATTCTGTGAGAGACCCTGGGATCAGGCCAAATCCTCACTCTTTCCTTTTGATATTGAAAGGTATGCCTGAGAGTGTAAAGTCTGAGGGCTTGCTCCTTCATATTGATGATAGAAGATGTGGCTGCATAAGCTTTGTCAACTCTCTTCAGCAATTCATCATCATGCTGTTTATGAAGCTCTTCTTCTTCTAGCTTCACTTTAACCATTTGTCTCTGGACTTCAGAGTAATTGCTGAGGAGTGACTTGTGGCCTTAGGCAACTGAATCACAGCTGAGAGCGGCAGCCTGTCTTCATCATCTTCTTCATCATCTTCTAGCCTCAATATCCTTCTCTTCTTCTTCAAGGGTATATCATCGGCTATGGGTTTGAGGGTGAGGAGTTGGTTTGGTGGGTTGTGTTTTGGGTGGTTTGGGTGGGAATGTTGACAGGCTGTTCTAGCATCCTTGAGGTGAGTGTGGCTTTTGATTGCTTGGCTAGCTCAGTCCTGCTCCCAGCACCCGCTTCATTCAAAGCTTCAATAACAAGCCCCTTAGTATATGCTTCAGACGAACAGATCTGGTGGTGATTGCCAAGATTGTCCCTGGACCAAGCTTTGATTTCAATCATTGATCTTCCAAGATATTTTGCAATAAATCTATCATGATTTCAAGCCTTTCTCTTTCTAACACTTCATAACTTGCCCATCTATTCTGGATTTCTTCAATCTCTAGTCGTCGAATCTCAGAGTCAAGTATTGGTGTCATGGCCTTGCCTAACAGCTGATCAATGATGTTGTCCATTGATCTGCTGTGTTCGGCATCAGCCTCTTTTATCAGTAGCTCCAAGGCTTTATCTTCAGCACTCATCAGCACCTTTCTTTCGCTTGTAGGTGAGCATTGGTTGCTGTTCTTTCTCCTCCTTTTGGGCTTGCTTCGCTTCCTTCTTTCCTCGGATCTTTTCCTCTTCTTTTCTTTCACTGCAGTACTCTCCCCCTTTTTGGATGCATTGGAGGAAGGGGTTTGTACCGCAGAAAGAGTCTTTGGACAGCAGCATCAACCAAGGGCTGTAAAGTTGAGGAAAGCCTCTCATCAATGGCTTTGGTCACTATATCAGTGATTATGGGTGTGATGAGAGGGAGGGAATTTTGGAGTACAGCACCTATTTGCTCAGAGGGTTCTGTTCCTGAGAAGTAGGGCCTGAAGCAGAGGCAGGTGGTTGATTGTAGTGGCTGGCTCGGTGTTGGGAAACCTTCAAGTGAAGGTGCCATCTGTGGGTGGGTAGAGGCAGATGGTCTTTCTCCTTGTGAGAGTTGGTCAAGTAGGTTTTGCAGCCTACTGACTTTCTCTTCAAGGATTGTGTTCTGGGCAAGAACATCATAGAAAAAGCCCAGGTCATCATCAGCCGAAGCTGAATCATCTGACCTCCTGCTTAGAGCAGGATTTACATGCACTGGGTGTAGACCAGTTGGTGCATGTGCCCCTTGTGCTTGGTACTGGGGACTTCCAGCCTCAGGACAATGTCCATCATCAGCTGTTGCCTCTAGTGAGGTCTTAGCAATGTTACCAGCCTCACTCTGGTCATGTGCTGAGTCAGAGGAGGTGGCAGCCTCACTAGATATTCTAAGCTCCTTGTCTACACCAGGAGATAGAAGTGGGAAACCCCTGTGCTGTGGGTTCTCAAGTGCACTGTGTTCCTCCCCCTCAATTGTAGAGGTATTCCCAGTAGTAAGTGGTTTCTGGGGAGGGGGTGAGGAGTGCAATTGAGTCAGCACTTGTGCAACTATTAAAGTTGGGCTGTGAGGGGCGGTTGTTTGGGGTGAGGGATAGAAGCAGTGTGCACCTGGGGAGGTTGGTGCTCTTCAATGGCAATCTCCTCAAGTGAGGAAGATCCCAGATATGTAGGTGCCCCTTGTGTGGTTGCTGCAGGCTCCTGTTGAGAGGAAGCCTGAGCGGCTGTGGCTGGAGGAGTCATTGTATCCACTAGGGGGTTTGGACTAGTGGATATATCCTGCGTTTGTGTTGCAGGGGCATCCTCAGGGGACTCAATTCCCTGAGTAGCCGTTTTGGGTTTCTTTTTGGTGGGTTTGGTGGGGACTTTGGATTTGGAGGTGGTGGCTGTGGGTTCCAGCTGCGTGGGTTTTCGCAGCTTGGCAGCCATTTTGAGTGTCCGGTCAGAGTTGTGCCGGGAGTATACTTCCGGCAGAACAGCCGTAGCAGGGACTCCCAAGCCAACAAGTCCCTCAGCATTAAGCTGTTTGTAATGATGGCCATTATGAACCGTGGATATAGTATCCAACGGTTGGCAGTTAGTTTTTGAGCCATATCCTTGAGCTCTAAAAATATTATTTCAGAAAAATTAAGTGGTTGTTGCTCAAGATAGAATACATTACCTGCTGCCATTTTGTCGACATTTGATCCCAAGACGACGTCTTAGGGGCCAAACATACATTCACCATGTGAAAAATCAGGCGCTCAGCGTCATTAAAGTGTTTCTTCATGATAGTGGAGGCACTGAGATCGCCTTGATATCCATGTTGAGCAAAGATAGATCTATGGTGCCCTTCGGATATCCAGCAGGAGAAGTAGCATCATTCAGTTGAAGAATTTGGCGGATTATTGCAGGAGTGATGACTACTTCTTTGTTGTTGACGACCGACCGGAGGGATGGTGTGTTTTCTCTCCCCAGTGGTAACAGTAACGTTCATCCAAAATTGGTGCAAGGATTCGGCATGTAATATGGGATTCAGAAGAAATGCCGTGTTGTATTGGGACTGAACCATAAGATCGATAGCAGTATCGAACTTAGTCCAGATGGGCGATTTAGTGAGGTAGGCAACACAGTTGTGTCGCGGTTTAATTTGCATAGACGCCATTGAGAAGAGGGAAGTTTTGGAGAGGAACGTTAGGTTTGAAGAAGATGAAGCATTGAGAGCTAAGGTTAGGGATTATATAGGGTACGGGTAAGAAACGACTGAAGGATGTGGTGTTAGTCATCAGTAGTTTTAAACGACCGTTGACATGGTATTATCCTTTCAGACGTTGAAACAGCTGAAGTCGTGGTGTTAGGCATCAGTAGTTTAGAAAACTACTGAAGACCGTGGTTTTGACTTCAGATGATTGAAACAACTGAGGACTTGGTGTTTGTCATCAGTAGTTATGAAACTACTGAAGACAGTGGTTTTGTCATCAGCTGTTGTAAACAACTGAAGACTTGGTATTAGTCATCAGTAGTTATAAAACTACTGAAGACGTGGTTTTGCTTCAGTTGTTTAAAATGAAACAGCAGTTGTACAAACGACTGAAGAGAAAGTTCTCTTCAGCTGTTTTCGTCAATTCTTAGCTTTTCAGCTGTTTCAAACTGTCCTCAACACATTCATCAGTCTTTTTGGCTGATTTCAGTTGTTTCATAGGACATCAGTACTTATCTGTTTTTACTGATTGCAGTAGTTGTAACTGCATCAGTAGTTGTAACTACATCAGTAGTTTAGAACAGATGAAGTACTTCAGTACTTGTGAGACATTTAGCCTTCAGTAGTTATAAAACTACTGAGGTTAAAAGAGCTCATCAGTACTTATATGTGACATAGGTACTCATGATCATCAGTATGATTACTAAGATCATCAGTAGTTGTCACTTATTCTAGTTGCAGCATACCAAGCCTTAACACCAGGTTTTGGAAAGTTGAACTATCCAAAGGCTTAGTAAAAATGTCTGCAAGCTCATCAGCACTAGGCACAAACTTAGGATCAATCAGACCTTTTTCAAAACAATCCCTTATAAAATGATGTCTGATCTCTATATGTTTGGTCCTAGAGTGCTGGACTGGATTTTTGACAATGCAAAGAGCTGAAGCACTATCCATTAACAATGGAGTCTTAGTCTCTGTAATGCCATAATCCAAAAGTTGGTTTTGAAGCCAGAGTACCTGAGATGTACAACTTGCAGCAGCAATGTACTCTGCTTCAGCAGTGGATGTAGCAACTGAGGTCTGTTTCTTGCTCTGCCAAGAAATCAAGCAGTTGCCTAGGAATTGACATCCACCAGAAGTTGATTTCCTGGTCAACTTACACCCTGCATAGTCACTGTCAGAAAAAGCAACTAATTTACCAGAATGTCCGGTAGAATACCATAAACCTAGAGATGGAGTGCCTTGCAGATATCTAAAGATCCTCTTGACTGCAATCAGATGAGACTCTTTAGGTGCAGCCTGAAATCTAGCACAAACACATGTAGCAAACATAATATCTGGTCTAGAAGCTGTTAAATACATCAAGGACCCAATCATACATCTGTAAAGTGTTTCATCAACCACTTTACCTTTCTGATCTGTGTCCAGTTGTGTGGTGCTGCTCATGGGAGTAGAACAAGGCTTACAGTTTTGTAAATCAAACTTTTGCAAAAGATCTTTTGTATATTTGGACTGATGAATAAAATTCCATCAGCCTTTTGTTTGATTTGCAACCCCAGAAAGAACTGTAATTCTCCCATGGCACTCATTTCAAACTTCTGTTGCATCAACTTTGTAAAGGCATCACACAACTTTGGATCAGAGATGCAAAAATGATATCATCTACATAAATTTGAACAAGTAGATTATGCTGCCCAGCTTTCTTAATGAATAAAGTCTTATCTATGGAGCCTCTAGTGAAATTGTTTTCCAGAAGAAAGTTTGATAATGTCTCATACCAGGCTCTGGGAGCTTGTTTTAACCCATAAAGAGCTTTATCAAGCTTATACACCCAATTAGGATGTTTATTGTCCTCAAAGCCTGGAGGTTGACATACATAAACCTCTTCTTTAATTTTTCCATACAAAAATGCACTTTTGACATCCATTTGAAAAACTTTAAGGTTTTGATAAGCAGCATAAGCTAAAAACAATCGAATTGCTTCCAGTCTGGCTACAGGGGCAAAGGTTTCATCATAATCAATACCTTCTTCTTGTGCAAACCCCTGAACAACCAGTCTGGCCTTGTTCTTAACAATAAGCCCATTTTCATCAGTTTTGTTCCTAAACACCCATTTAGTGCCTATTGCACACTTACCTGGAGGTAGAGGAACCAGTTCCCACACTTGCTGTTTCTTGAACTGAAGAAGCTCAAGCTGCATGGCATCAACCCATCCATTGTCCTTTAAAGCAATGTGATAATTCTTTGGCTCTTGCTGACTGATGAAGAGAGCATAGAAGCAGAAATTTGACAATTGACTTCTTGTTGATACTCCAGCAGTGATATCACCAATGATTTGAGACATAGGGTGATTCTTCAGATCTTGATACACAATGAGATCTGTGCAAGTGTTTGTAGCCGGCTCAGCAGCACAGATGGTGATGGTGAATCATTTCCTTGAAACCAATCAGTGGATGGTAATTCAAAGGAAGTTGAATTCGAAGAGATCTCATCAGCATTTTTGTGGATGGTGCTACTGGAGCTACAGGAACATCAGGTCTAGCTGAGTCAGGCAGCTGATCACTAAACCTGAAGAGGTGAGTACTGCAATCATCATCATCATCAGCAGTACCACCAGGTGGTGAACTGTTGACAGGAGCAACAGCAGGAGTTTGATAAGGAACATATTGCAGTATGTCCAAATCAAATAACTCCACAGGACTTTGTGGAATCTTGTCCTTTGGAGATTCATTAAACTTAACATGTAGAGTTTCTTCAACCATCTTTGTTCTGCAGTTGAAGACTCTGTATGCCTTGCAAGTAGATGAATACCAACAAAGTACCCTGCATCCACCTTAGGATCAAATTTATGGAGTTGATCCTTTGTGTTGAGAAAAAAACAGGGACACCCAAATGCTTTGAAAAATGAAATCAGAGGAGCCAAATGATGGAGAACTTCATATGGAGTCTTCATCAACCTCTGATTTACTAAAACTCTATTTTGCACATAACAAGCTGTGTTGACAGCTTCAGCCCAAAAGGTCAGTGGCAAACCTGAGTCAGCCAGCATGGACCTTGCAGCTTCAATGAGGGTCCTGTTCTTTCTCTCCACTACTCCATTTTGTTCTGGAGTCCTTGGAATGCTGAACTGCCTTTTGATTCCCTTTGAAAGATAGAAGTCATCAAGTGTATGATTTCTGAACTCAGTTCCATGTCACTCCTAATACACTTGACTGGAAGGGAATACTGCTTCTCAATGTACAGCACAAAGTGAATAATCTTCTGAGCAGCCTCATCCTTTGAATGTAGAAAGAAAGTCCATACAAATCTGGAGTCATCCACAATTACCAGACAGTATTTCTCTTTGCCATGCTCATTACTCTCACAGGACCAAATAGATCCATATGCAGTAATTGCAAGCAGGCAGTGGACTTGGCACTTCAATAGGAGGGAATGAGACTTTGTGCTGTTTTCCTTTTAAACAAGCAGTGCAGGTTTCATCACAGTGGAACTCCTTTATTGGTAAGCCTCTGACTAAACTATTGTGGCTAAGCTGATTCATGTTTTTGAGATTAACATGACCAAGCCTCCTGTGCCACAGTTTAGATTCTTGAGAAGAGGCTTTGGAAAATAGGCAAGGATTGCCTTTGAGATCTATCTTCTTAGAAGATCTAAGGCATACACTCTTCCTGTCCTGTTGGCTTTCAGGAGAGTGATCATCCAACACCTTGTCAATCAAGTGCAAAACTTTGGATGACAGAATCCTACAGTTTTGACTGGTGAAAAGGGCAACATGGCCTTTATCACACATTTGACTGACACTCAAGAGATTGTACTTGAGATTTTCCACATGATTAACATCATCAAATTTGATTTCTCCATTGGAGACAAAGCCCTTACCGATGATGTAACCCCTAGCATCATTGCCAAAAGAGACAAATCCCTTCTTTCCTTGAGAGTAGTCATGAAGAAGAGAGCTGTTCCCAGTCATGTGCATAGATCCCCCACTGTCTACATACCAGATGCTACTTTGGCATGTTGAAGAACCCTGCAATAATAAACAATCAGTTAGTTTTAGAGACCCAAACCTTTTTGGTTTTGGGCCTGGTCTCATCAATAGATGGTAAACTAACAGGTTTATTTGAAACAACAGCCTGAGAGGAAGAAGATGGTGTAGAAGAGGAGTCCTTTGGCTTGGACCTCCTTTTCTGTGGTTTCAACATAGGAGAATCTAGTTGGTTAACTCTACCCAACAGATGTTGTACCATCATCACCAGCTGTGTCTGATTTTGTGATAAAGCTTTCAGCTCATCAGACACATTGCTAGTGGAGTTTGATAAGTTCTATGTTGCACCTTCTTCTTTTGAGCACCCTCAGCTGTCACCTGTTTAACCCCTTCCTTTTTGGATTTCTTGAGGACTTAAGGGTTACAGGATTTGATGTTGCTGATACAAATGTGGTCTCAAACTCAGTTTTCATTTTTACCATTTTCTCATTAATTTCTTCTTTTTGTTTGAGTTTGGAACCTCTTTTGTACCAACAATCATCTGTAAGATGATTGAACAAACCACATACTTCACATGGTTTCTTCTTCATCTTAGGTTGATCATCAACTAAAGAGGGTGAAGCAACAGAAGACTTGTTCTTCAATGCTTTGGAAGCATTGTTTGCTTTCTTGACAGCCTCTTTAGTAGTCTTCAAACTCTTTCTACTGCCAGTTTTCTTCTCTTCAGTACTGACAGCAGTTGAAGTTTGAACTTCAGGTGTTAAATCCTGCTCTCTAGTCCTTTCAGGACCTTCAGGATTAACTCCTGAGTTGATCAACTCATTAATCATGTGAATGTCAGCATTTGAACCATCAACATCAGCTGATAGGTTCAAAGAGGGCTTGATGCTGACTGCTACTTCTGATTGTGCTGTATCAGAAGGTAGATCACATGATGTGATGGATTGGTTATCACTCTCACCATCAGATTCTACCTCTGCTCTTGGGGTAAAATCTGTAGGTGGAGCAGTGTGATTGTAACCAATTCCAAACTTCACATTTGAAGCAGATTGCTTACTAAGAAGCATTTCAAAACTTTGCATGATTGTACCCATCTATCACACTCGACCTGGGTAACTGCAAGGGTTTCTTTGAGATCTTTGTACTTCTCTAGAAGTACATCTTCTCTAGCCTTATCATCAATTATTTGGCAATTCATTTATAAATCTCATCATTTTTATCTTTGAGCACAAACTCAAACTCAGCTTTATTTTTGGAAATTATTTGTTCTAGCTCAATGTTCTTATTAATTAGAGCTACATTTGCTTCTCTAATGGAAGCAAATGCTGCTATGCATGGTTCAGAACATAATTTGGCTTTTGCCTTAGAGGATACCTGAGGTGTAGAGGCATTAGAAAATGAAGTATCAGCAGACTCCAAAGCCATAAGAGCTAGATTCCCAAAAGGACTGTCACCACCATGTTGACCAGCACCTGAGAACAGTTGATCATGACCAGACAAGTCATCTGGTAAACTGCTCCAGTCAACAACTCCTGGGGTGAAGAAGCTGTGTTGTTGAGATTGAGGTTGTTGATGAGATTGGGATGGCTGAGGTTCTGGTAGTGCATGAGGTTGTGGCGCCATAGGAACTTGAACTTGATTTGACTGTGGCATGTAATAACAAGGGTACGGATATGGCATTTGACCCTGAGAAACAAAATATGCCGGAGATTGTTGTTGAGGATGATGACTAGAGGTGACAGGATGTTGCCCTCTGTGTTGTTGACTATTGCCAGGAAAAGTCACAAAGGGTGCAGTGAGTTAGATCCAGTTGATCTACACTCTCTTGCAAAGTGTCCAAGCCTTTGGCATTTGTGACACCTCAACTTGCTCTTGTCAAAACCAACTTTGGTTTTGCCAGAGAGTCCTGGGAATTTTCTTCCAGTTCTTTTATAGAACTTCTGAGATCTGATATTTATCAAGGCCATTTGGCTCAAAATATCCATCTCTTCTAAGTCATCATCAGCAATCCCCTTGAGATCATCCATAATGAAACATAGATTGTCATTATTACACCCAGTAAACTGACCATCAACACTCACAAATGCAGAATCAGAAGTGCTTGAAGAGAAATTAATATGCTCATCATACTGGCATTCAGATGAAGCATATTCTGACTCATGACCCACCAAGGCAGTGTTGCCTTGTATAAAGTCTTCAGTGAGCTTTCCAGATGAAGACAGCTTTCTCTTCTGTTCTATCTCTCTCTCAAAAGTGAGCAGTTTCCCATGGAGTTGGGTGAGAGATAGTTTGTCCAAACTTGCACTGGAGCGTAGGACAATAGTATATGTGTCCCATCTCTCAGGCAGTGATCTGAGAAATCTTATTATTCATCTGAATATGGTGTATTCAAGTTTGACCATTTTTAGTTCAGAGATCAAACAAGAAACCGCTCATATTGTTGAGTCAGTGTCTCCCTTTCTATGAGAGAATGTCTCATATTGTTGGGCAAGAATTTCTCTATTATTTGCCAAGACCTCATCTGTTCCTCCAATTGTTCTTTCAAGGCATCCAGAGGTCATGGGCAGTTTCATGATGCATTAGCCCAGAATAGATTTCATTGGCAGTGCCATGGCCAGAATTCCATGGGCTTTTGCATCAATTTCAAGCAACTTCTTATCCTCATCTGAGTATTGCTCCCTCCTCTTCGGAACCATTTGATTGGTTTCCGGGTTATTCACCATAGGCTTGTGTGGACCATGTACCACTGATGTCCAACACCCTGCGCTGTTAGACAGGTGATGGAGCATACGTCTTTGCCATATGTTATACTCATTCCTAACCAGCATAGGTGGCTTGGTTGAGGAACCAGTATTGTGAGGATCATTGGAGGGAGTAGTCATTTTCAGTTCAAAAACAATTTAGTTCAAGCTTTTAAAAGTTTTAGACAGACCACAACAAACTCAATGAGAACCAAGAAAAGATCTCAGGATGAATGAGCAGAAATACAGAAAATTCAATCTCTATAACCGTTTCTTGCAAAAACAAAAGCTAATTCAATCAAACTTAGATTTTGAATAGCAGTTTCAATGATCAATTATTAGATCGATCAATGATTAACCTGCTCTGATACCATTTGACAGGATCAGCGATCACAAGTTTGATGTATTAGGATACAAAGCAGCGGAATACAACAAGAATTAGACAAATTGTAGCAAGCAATCGATACTTGTAAGCATTAGAGCGCATACGGTTATAGGGAGAGAATATATATTTCTGATTTCAGGAATGTTTATAGATGTAGAATATTTCTAATCAAATCATTCATTCATTCATCCATTCATTCATTCGGTTACAATAAGTTGTCACTCCTTATATAGAGTGCAACAATCACTGCTGTTATCACGGAAAGTGACAACTGGCAGATCTAATACAAAAATAACTAATTCTTAACAAACTACTGAAATGTTCACAACTACTGAGAACATATCAGCATGTTAAGTACAAAATATAAAACTACTGAAACTACAACGACTGAAGAACAAGCTCTTCAGTCGTTTTACAAAACTACTGAAACATAAAAAAATAAAACTACTGATATCACAACTACTGAAGAAGTACTCTTCAGCAGTTGTGACAAACTACTGAGGCTTCAGTACTTGATCTTCAGACTTTGACCTTCAGGTGTTTCATCAGCTGATGACTTCAGTAGATATCATCAGCTGATGTCTTCAGTCTTTGTCTTCAGACTTTGTACATCAGTTGTTGATCTTCAGCACTTGTAACCTCTTCAGCTGTTGTACTTCAGTACTTTGGTCTTTCAGCTTCAGCACTTGTGTTCTTCAGCTGTTGTACTTCAGCACTTTAGTTCTTCAGCTGTTGAGGTCTTCAGCACTTGATCTTCAGCTGTTGAAGTCTTCAGCACTTGTCAAACTACTGATGAGGCTTTCAGCAGTTGTTGTGATACCATGTGGGACTTAGAGGTTTTCTGATCTTGGCTCATTGGTTCTTTTGGTCCACAAACCTACTTTAGAAATTGATTGGGAATCGATCTAATGTGTTCTATGAACTCTTGGAGAACGATTGTGAGGCTCTAGGACGCTGGGTTACTTCGGAGTCGGATTATCCAAAGCCTATATTTTTCACGAATTTGGTTTATTTATAGGTTAGTATTTATTTCATTCGTGCGACTGAACCATTATTATGGTTCAGTCGTGTGATTGAACCATGCGGTTAATTCATTCGCACGATGATATTCAGTCAGCGACTGAGTCAATCTCATGTATAATTAACGACTGATCCGTCCCCAGTTCAGTCGTGCAACTGAGTCTTCGTATGAAGTTAATTCAGCGTATGGATCCATTTGCATGGGCCCGCGCTTGAGAAACTTCTTCTGTTAAGTTTGAATGTATAATTAATTATATAACATTATGTGTAACACTTCAAACAACCCAATCTATTACCAATTCATTTCGACTCATTAATGAAATATTAACATATAAATATCCAACAAGCAATACCATTTCATAATCATTTCAAGGTACCTCAGAATCAGACAAACAAAATCTATTACATTCATATCATGATCTAGGTACATACATGTATCACAAACAACTACTCCCCCTTGGACTAGATCTCTCTAATCTCTTGTTTTCTGCATAACCTCCTTGTATTCTTGTACTTCCCCTCATTTGTCACTCCCGTGTGAATCTCAAACGCGAAGCAGAGTCGTATAACATTCTGGAACTGAGGCTTGTACAATATCTTGCGTATCAGCGTACTAAGGGTAATCCTCGGCAGTGACATCTTCGATCTCGACTTCATCAACATCATTGAGCTCTTCGTCACTAGTCGAATCGCATGTCGGAGCATCTTTCACTATCTCATTTGGATTTAGCTTGAAAAGCTCCGCCAGTTGCTCGTTTGATAGGTCATGAATTATTCCCCTTCTTCAGGGGTATAGTTCACTAACCTTCTGACAATCCCTTGTAGATCAAGAATCATTGTTAGCTGAGTCTTGACCTGCTGAAGGGGAGCAACATCAAACTCATCTCTTTGGTAATTTGGATCTGTTTGATTTAACATTAACACATAAGTCATTAGTAATTAATCAAACAGAAATGCATTCACACTTAATATAAACATTCAATACATCGTTTTCAATACAGGATTCAAACGCAAAAGTAATAAAATACATAAACATCTAGTCTTTACTTTTATCCTGTATCATAGTCTCATCACTTGGAGGAGCAGAGTAGAAGCTAATTGATCTTGTCTGTTCTTTGACCTTTTCTCTTGACCTGTAGCAGAGGCCGATGCAGCTACATCCCCTCCTTCTGCTTCATCATCATCGTCCTTCTCCTCTCCTATCTCTTCTCCTTCGGTTTCTTCATTCTCCTCAGTATCACTATCAACATCCTCATCATCATCTTCATCATCATCATCTCTGTCCCCTTCATTAATCTTTAATGGCTCCTCCTTAGATCCTTTCAGTTTTAACAGGATAGTCTTCTTTGCCTTCTCCAACTCCTCTATTTTCTTGCTTGATTTGACACTATGTGATTGGAGTTGGGCTATCCGAGTGCTCTGAGTAGCCATCTGTTGGGCCTGCTCCTTTATAACTCGAGCCTGCTCTGCAATTTGGTGAGATTATGCAGCAGTCAGGTCAGTAAGCTGGCGGATCTGGGCTGCCTTTTCCTCATCTACAGCCAGTAAGCGCATCACCATTCTGTTAAGCGCAGACAGCTGTTCCTCTACCCCGATTGGAGGTAGAGGTGATCCAGAAGTATGTGAGGGATGGGATGAGGGTATTGCTTGGTGTGAAATGGTGGTGGTGGTGGTGGCTGTAGTAAAGATAGGTCTGTGAAATGATGGAGGTGATGAAGGAGTAAAGGATATGGTCGTGGATGGAATCTGTGCTGTTGTGAGAGGTATGGTGGTGGATGTGGTAGCTGTGTGGATGTGGTGGATGTGGTGGCTATGGTGGTCCGTGGCTTGGTGGGATGGTGGATGTGGTGGTTGTGGTGGTGAGGAAGGTCACCCGACGCTTCTTCTTCTTCTGACATGGGGTTTAGCCATCCTCTTCCTCCTCGTCCCCGTTGAGGTGGAAGCTCCCCCTACGACCCTACCTACGGACATCGGTGCATAGCTTGGGTCAGTATCAGTCTCTCCGGAGTCTCTCGGGTGTTCACCAACCACCCTTAGCCCATGTTCTATGGGAACAACTTTGCTTCCCACAGTTCGCGTTAGGGGCTCCTCATCCGATTCATCCTCCTCCTCCGCACCCTGAACAAAATCCTGATGAAATCCAGCTGACTCGGCTACTTCTCCAGCTGGGACGGACACTAGATGAACAACATCAACACAATGCCTCTAGGTGGAATAGGCATACCGTCTCCAGCATCCCCACTTTCATCATCATCTGAGTCATGAGTGGGTAGAGCAATCTGCTCCACATCAGAGTCACTATCATCATGGCGCCACTTTCTCTTTGCTGGCACCACGTAGTCATCCCGGGCAAGATGACCAAACAACCTCCTGATAGGAGGTTTCACTTGCTTTCCCCTGTACACTTTCATCCTCCCCAGGGTAGTATCATCCATCACCTCGAGGACTACCGCATCCTCCTTCTCCTTCGGCAGGGAGGGAAGCTTCTGATTTATGATCATCTGAATAAACCTCGGGTACATACAGAAGCCTTCCTTCCCTTTCCCCTCGATGTTCTCCACCAGATAGGTGAAGATCATCTTGGAGAAGCTGAACGGATGGTTCAGCACCAACGCAACATACGTGTTCTGCATCTGGTCAGACAGCTCATCAAAACCTCCCTTTCTAGAAGCTATGCACTTAAGCAGCAGGTGCGCATGATATTTAAACTGGGGACAGAGGTTACTTTTGTTGAGTACCCCAGCATTTATGTCCCCAGAGTACTTGGCTCTAAGAAAGCATCCTCTGACTGTGAGGGGGTGTAATCGAGTCGGACAATCAGTGTCATCCCCCAACTATAATACGATCCTCAGATCCTCCTCTGAGATAGTAATAGCCTCTCCAAAGATGGTACTTCTGATGCAATGAGGCTCAGACGATCTATCGACTGTAGTGCCTTCCCAGAAGGCTTGCTGAATGGATCGATAAGGAGTACAAGGAGTAGATATGGCATGTGCAATCCTCGATCTTAGTAGAAATGTGATGATGCCAGAGAAATCGGCAGCGTTTTTCTGGATGTCAAGTCCAGATGAGCACATATATTGTGCTTCATGCTCATAATCCGTCGACTCACCATGTGTTACACAAAGATAGTAAACATTAGTACCATTGGCTAAGAAAGTCATGAAAACCTTAAACTTGAAGAAAATATTTCTGTCATGCGATTGAGATTGTGTGACTGAGTTAAGTCGTGCGATTGAACAGTGGGAATGGGGTTTAGTCGTACGACTGGTCCCATGCGTACCACTGAGTGTGCGACTGGGCTCATACGTATGTAACCTCATGCGGTTACACCAGTCGTGCGACTGAACTTCATACGCATGGTTCAGTCTTAAATGCATTTAAGCAGTTCGCACCCTTCAGTCGTGCGACTGAAGTTCATCACTCTGTCCATTCGCATGATGTACTGACTGTTCAATTCAAAATCAGTTTTTCACCATTTTTGAGTTTTAGACATTGCTATCTGGTTCATTTGACTCGCAATACATTCTTATACCACCTAACATCTTTACTTTCGTTTGTTTGAGTAATTTACTTAGGTTATTAAGTCACTTAAGTCTCGGTTCTTTTGCGAGTCTGAATCTACCAATTTTTTCATCAAATTTAAAGTTATGGGAGTGATTCTATACCGTAAATTACCTGTAGAGTCGATGTAGATGGTCTAAAACAAGAGACGGGGGGTTTAGAGATCAAATGAAATTTTTGCAGAGTTGTGTTAAGTCGTGTGATTCAAGGTTATTTTAAAGGTGGTGAGTCTCTGCGACCGACTCCCCCTCTATTTATACTAACCCTAGATTCAATCCTGCGACTGAGCTCATACGCACCTTCCAGTCGTGAGAGTGGGACTCAGTCGTGTGATTGGTTTAGTTGTCCTTCTTCAGTCGTCCGACTGGATCTCAGTCGCACGACTGACTCACTAATCCGCCCTTAAGCATCCGACTGGGCCAATCGTATGGGCCATTCGGTTGGATGGTCCATATTCAAGGTCCATTCGTACGAATGGCTTCCATTCGTATGATTGGTCCATACGTATGGTCCATTCGTGCGAATAGGTCATAGTCATTAAATTTTCTGCCAATTTGAATATTTAACTTTTAAAATCCCTTTAATTGTAGAAATTAACGTTATGAGCATTTGATCATCTCAGACATGATCATTTTGACTTGAAAACTTTTTGATCACCTCAGACGTGACTGTTTTAAACTTTTAAAACACATGAGGTCTTCTCCGACATGACCTTTTAGTGAGTTGATCCCTTACTGATTTTCCTGATGTAGTCCGACAAACAAACAAACTAAAAGTCTAACTAAATAAAAAATTAAACTAAGAATCAAAATAAGAATTGTTTTTGCCTTTTGTGAGAGATAAGTCCTGAGATGGAAATCTACTAGATTTGTTTCCAGAATAGACAACTTCAACTTAGATTGACCACACCTGGACCAAGCCAATTTTGGAATCATACAGGCAAGTCAAATCATTTGGGACTTGTTGTCAAAATCTTTTGATGCTCTATTCTTGGTTTTCATCCAGAGTCGTTAGCAACTTTTAGGAAATCATACTGGAACTATTAGATTACCACATTGATTTGAACTTTCAAGAATTGCAGCCACAATAATTGTAAATATGTTTGTCCTCTTAAATCCATACGCAGACTTTTGACACAGACTGGTGATAGATTTAGGTTTAATTATTTTAACTAACATTTGTGGATCCCACACTTATATGGTAATCAACATTCCTGAGGAGCTTTTGAGCGGTCTACGGGTATTTTTACAAGGAGAGACTATTCTTAGAGCTTTCAAAGAGAAGCCAGTCCTCAGGTCAGTGCCATCGCACAGCAGAAAGGCGGCAAACAACAATGAATTCTAGAATATCTTCACAGCAGAGAGGCACACAACCTATCTCCTCGTTAGAGCAGCTTAATTTTATTTTGCACCAAATGCACCAACAGCATACGTCATTAGCTTGATAGCATTTTTCTTTCATTTTTTCCATGCTTTGCTCTGTTTATGGTCATCCGCACACATTTGTGGCGTTTACATGCTCATTACCCCTTATTTGAAGATTCTCGATTGTGTTAACCAGTGATAAGATAGAAGCCCACAGTTAGTTGAACAACTTAGTTTGATCTTGAGATCACCAGTCAGGTCTAATCATCTATTGTGTTGAATCTACCACTTATCAATTGTGGTCTAGGAACCTCTAGGTCTATTCTCATTGTGTTACCTTAGGAGTTACCAGTTTTTCTATCATCTTCCCTTTTATATTGCTTAGACTACAGAGACTTGTACTTTGAATTTTTGCACCTTTTCTAAATTAAAATTTTAAAGTCTCTCTTGACTTGTTCCTGTGTACTATCATATTCCAAAGAGTTTGAATCGGTATCACAGATACGATCTACCTTAAATCAGCTTTCCACTCCTTCTCCCTCATTTTTTTATTTTTTTTATTTTTATTTATTATTTTTAATTTTTTTTAAATGTTACTTGCTGACTTATTCTCCCCCTAAAATACTAAAATCATAAACTGGTTTAATTATTTTAGGATATTAATAACGAGCAAAATAACATGAGTTTAATTTAAACAGACAAAAATAAAACAAATAAAATAAGAAAGAAAAATTAACTAACCTACATCGGACTACACATGATCATCACCAGGAATAACATCACTTTTCTTTTTAATGTCGTTGACCTCTAGCAAATATTGAAAACGTGGTTTATCAAAGGCTTTAGTATAGAGGTCAGCACGTTGAAAATCAGTATTAATTTTTACAACATCAATTAAGTTCTTTTCAAAACAGTCTCTTATGAAATGGTATTTAATACCGATATGTTTGGTCTTAGGATGTTGGACCGGATTTTTAGTTACTGCAATTGCAGCAGAGTTAGCAACACAAATAGGAGTAGAGGAGAACGTTAAACCGTAATTTTGCATTTGCTGTTGAATCCAGATGATTTGTGAACAGCAACTTGCAGCAGCAACATATTCGGCTTCACAGGTTGACAATGCAACCAATGTCTGCTTCTTACACTGCCAAGTAACTAGTCTTCTCCCAAAGAATTGACACCATGCAGATGTAGACTTGTAGTTCATCTTGTAGCCTCCGTAATCTGAGTCACTATACGCAGTGAGCTCAAAGTCATCATCATGCGGATACCACAACCCAAGTGTGGGTGTACCCTTCAAATAACGAAAAATCCTTTTGGCCCCGATCAGATGGTTGACCTTAGGCTTAGCCTGATATCTAGAACATAAACATGTAGCATACATGATATCAGGTCTTGAGGCAGTGAGATACATGAGGGATCCAATCATCCTCAGTACATCGTGGCATCTACAAGATCTCCATTTTCATCAGGTGCTATGTCGTGATTCGTAGCCAGTGGAGTCCCAGCAGCAGATGCATTCTCCATGTCAAAACGACTGAGAATGTCTCCTACATACTTGGTCTAATGTAGAAAGATCCCATTTGGTGTTTGATCCACCTGTAACCCGAGAAAGAACTTCATCTCCCCCATAGCACTCATCTCAAACTCTTTCTTCATAACTGCTTCAAACTCTTTGCATAACTCTTCGTTCTTTGACCCGAAGATTATATCATCAACATAGATCTGTACGAGCAGTAGGTTGCCATCTTTTTCTTTAATGAACAGCGTGCAGTCAATGACTCCCCTGCGAAAGCTGTGTTTCCCAAGATGAGTCGAGAGTTTCTCATACCAAGCTTGTGGAGCTTGATGAAGCCCGTATAAAGCCTTGTCGAGCTTGTAGACTCTATCCCGATGATAAGGATCTTTAATCCCTCGGGTTGACTGACATAGACTGTTTCTCTGATTTCCCCATGAAAGAATGCACTCTCCACATCTAATTGATAGACTTTAATCTTCATGTATGATGCATTGGCAAGGAAGATACGAATGGCTTCCATCCTTGCCACGGGTGCAAATACCTCATTGTAGTCAATTCCCTCGACTTGGCAAAAACCTTGAACCACCAATCGAGCCTTGTTCCTGATAATTACCCCTTGGTCATCTTTCTTGCATTTTAAAACCCATTTGGTGCCAATGACCTTAGCACCTTTAGGTCTATCAACCAGAATCCATACACCTAACTTCTTGAACTGAAGAAGTTCTTCTTGCATGGCACTCACCCACGCCTCATCATTTAGAGCAGCACTGACGTATTTTGGATCAAACTGTGAGACAAAACACCGATAAGCACCATCATGAATATATCCTTTTTCCATAACTGAGGCGTAATCAGCTGAATATAGCTGATTTCGGGTGTGCACTCCTGATCTGACATCCCCAATGACAGTGTTTAGGGGATGATAGACGTTTAGTCGTGATCCTGGAGTAGTAGGAACTACTACCTCAGAGTCAAGATTATGAACATTTGGTTCTACAGCTGAGGTAGTTGGAGTTTGATGCTCCAAAGTCGAAGGTACATCACAGGTAGATACTTATGGACTTTCAGGAACTGGAACCTATTCTTCCTGACTGTTCTGGTTATCTTCTTTAGCTTCATCTTCAGAGGAGGAGTCACTGTCATCGCCTACTCCCCCTAACTGAATAGATAATTCTCCCTGTAAGCTAGATGTTGGTGTATTCAAGATATCATACATCATTCGTGTAGCTAACTCGTCATCCGAGGGAGAGAGAGGGAAGTTGAAGGACTTGAAGAATCCATCATAGTCGAAAAAGTAGGCGGGTCCTTTTCCAGTAGGTGGTGTGGTATATCTTTGAACGTCAACATTACACCATACTTCTACTAGACCCGTTGAGTTGTTGTAAACTCGCTTGTTCGGTATGTTGTATCCTAGAAAGATTCCTACATCTGCCTTCTCACTGAATTTACCCTCTTGTGTCTTCTTCAGAAGTGTGCACGGCGCGCCAAATGGTTCGAGATACTCCCGATTCGGTTTGCGTCTTTGTAGTAGCTCGTAACATGTCTTTCCAGGGCGCTTGACTATCAGGACTCGATTCAGTGTATAACATGCATTCGCCACTGCCTCATTCTGGAATTGAATAGGCAGTTTCGAGTCTGTAGCATAGTCCGTGCTGTCTCTATCAAGCTTCTGTTCTTTCTCTCAGCAACGCCATTCATCTGAGGCGTGTAGGTAGAAGTGAATTGATGCAAAATTCCCTTTTCCTTGCACTATGCCTCCATCCACTGGTTCTTGAATTCTGTTTCCTTGTCTGAGCGTACTTGTCTAACCTTCCGCTTGTAGAGAGATTCCAGTGTGGTTACCAACTCTTTGAATGATTCAAATGTTTCTGATTTGGATTTCAGAAACATTACCTAAGTGAACCTTGAGTAGACATCAGTGACCATAAAGCAGTACAAGTCGCTTGCAATGCTCTTTGTACTGACTGGATCAAACAGATCAATGTGAAGAAGCTCAAGAGGAAGTTCTATTGAATGAACTTTCTTTTCTGAATGAGACTTCTTTGTCTGTTTTCCTTTCTTACAAGCTACACAGAAGTCAAGAAGCTGGAAGTTCTTGACATTAACTCCTCTCACCAGATCATTCTGAATCAAGTGATTCATCTTCCTTTGACTAATGTGTCCCATTCTCCTATGCCAGGAGATGGAATCCTCTTCAGTAGCTTTAGATAGAAAACACTGAACCTCATGATCTATTGTAGAAGCTATTGACAAATCCAAGACATAGAGATCTTTATATCATGAAGCAGTCATCAGAACTTGGTCCTCTGGGATCACGTAGTCTTTCTTTAGTACGTAACACTTCTTTTTGTCGAAGATGACTTTAAATCCCTTATCACATATTTGGGAGACAGAGAGTAAGTTATTTTGTAGTTGTTGAACGTAGTTCACCTTATCAAACATAACTTTCTGATTCCCCACTTCTCCCTGGGCTGTGATGTCTTCTCCTTCCATAATCCAGATTTGTGCAATGCCTGTTTGTGATAAACAGTCGAGTGACTTACAGGTTGAATTTTAGGTTCACTAGTTCTTCTAGGTGGAGTCAAAGAAATCCGCATAGAAGACCTAGGCTTTGAAACCTGAAGTTCAATCTTCTTCCTAGGTGTCTGATAGAAGTGACAATAGGAAGCAATGTGTACATATTCACCACAGTTGTAGCACGACCTGCTATTAACTTTATGATTAAACTTTCTTTGTGGAGAAGTGTGTGACACTCTAGTAACATAACTCACTCTAGGTTTTGACTCTGGTTCTTTGGTTGTTTTCTCTGGTTTGATAAAGTTAACTATTTTCACCTGTTTAACATCCTTTTCTTTTTGGTTAATAGGTTTTTGACTTGAAGTATGTGAAAGATTAACCTTAGAAGTCCTTTTAGGTTCTGATTTGACTCTGTTTGATCTTGACTTTAAGTTAACCTTTTCAAATTCCTTTTCCAGATTAACACAAGACAATTTATCCTTTGCCTTTGAAGTGGCCTCCTTTTGTTTGTTTCTAGAGTCAACAGATGAACATAAGGAATCTGGATCACTAACAAGAGGAGTAGACACCACATGATCCTTGATGGATTACTATTTATTGGTCTAGTCTTAGTGTTCATCAAAGTCGCAGGTGGTGGTGGAACCACTTTATAACCCAATCCCTCCCCGTTGTTCCTTTCTCTCACTAAGTGTTGGACTATGTGTGAAGAACTAGTCCAACTATGCAGTTTCTGTTTTAATGAATTTACTTCTACTTCTAGAACTGGCTTTTGCTTCTTAGTGTCTTCTAGGGAGTTTAGATAATACCTAATGTGATTAGCTTGGTTAAATGCAACTACTTCGGTTTCCCTAAGCTGTTTAGTCAAAAGGTCTATCTTTTCTTTATAACTATGCTCATTTTGTTTTAATACCCTATTAGCCTCAACGCACAGGTGCAAATCTTTTACTAAGCTATCATTATGATATAATACATAGCAAATTTTTCATCTATGCTATTCCTAAAAGTATCACAATCAGAACAAGCATGATTATCAAACATTTGGTCAGTAGTACTTACCTGAGTTGACTCAAAAGAGTTAGCCATCAACGCAGCATCACTGTCGTTTCTATCTCTGATGTGGTAGTCTCCTCTTTAGGCTTGTAACTGACCTCGGTTGCAGTTGCTTCTTCACTATGTGACATCGCTATCTCAACTGCTACATCTCCTTCACTAGCGGAATCACTGTCAATATCTTCTACACTTGCAATGTTTGATTCCCCTAGTGAGACAACCCTAAAGCTCCAATCCTGTCCTTCATCATCATGAGCAGTCAAGGCTTTTGGATCCTTGCTTGATGAAGTAGAACCGGTAGCTTGCTTGTCTTGACGAGTTAAGGACGAGAACTGGTTCCCGTTACCCGTCTTCTTAGGCTTGACACATTCTCTTTTGAAGTGCCCCTTCTCCCCACAGTTGAAGCAGGTCACTTTGTTCTTGTCAAAGCCAAATGTGGTATCCTTAGTAGCTACCAAGTTCTGTCCGGTTTGTTTTACAAACTTCTTTGCCCTCCGGACAGCACTAGCTAAGGCCCACATTATGTCCATCCTCTCAAGCTCCATTTCATTCACCTGCTCATAGTCCTCGTCTGCCAGATGGCAGTTTCCAATCTTTCCAGCAACAAGTTCATCATAAGAATGGACCATTGCACCCAAAAGATCCATGTGTTCTCGAGCTACTTCAACAGTCACATTTCCGAGATTCTCGGTCTTCAGTTTAGTAGCATTTGTTTTGGATCCAATATAGTGGGTACAAGAGAGTCCTGACGTGTCTGATCCTGAAGACGCAGCATGTGAATGACCCGGTGAGCTAGACACAAATGCAGTCCGGAGAGGTGCTCCAGATGTCTTAGCTTGAGGCGTGGCGTTGTACAAGGCTGGATTTTGATTGTATGAAGACTTCTGAGCTCTGTACTTCATCCTAAGTGACTCTTCTTGCAACTTAAGAATGAAGTCATTAATATCAAGTTTTGCCAGCATTCCATTCTGTTTAAGGTTAGACACGAATGAGGCCCACTTTTCAGGCAATCCGTCTGCAAAGTTAGTAACTTTCTCTTCCATGGTAGTTGCCACCCCATATGTATGCAGTTCACTCATCAGATGGTAAAATCTATCTATAACGTCGTCCAAACTCTCGTTTCCCATCGATGAGAAGTTATCGAATTCCTTCTTTAATTCCGTAGCTTTGATTGCTTTCAATGAAGCATTCCCGTCATACCTCTTTTCTAGCTTATCCCAAAGTTTCTTGGACTGCTTATTCTCTGAGTACTGGTGGAATCTGTCTTTAGGAATAGACTGTGGAATCAATGCATAAACTCTTTTCTCTGCATTGTATTTAACTTTCTGCACATCCGTCATCCCTCCTAACATTAGCTTAACTCCATTAGCTCCAACCGGTGTACTATATCCAATCTCGATGGCTTCCCACAGATTCGGATCCACTACATTGAGGTAGATCTCAAAACATTGTTTCCAGTGGGGAAACTCATCTAACGTCAAGAGCTTTGGTGGTTTATTATGATTACCCACTTCAGTCTCAAGCAACAGCAGGTTCTTTATCCTAGAGTCCTTTCCAGTAGTAAAGGTTGACATTTGATCTTCCATGGCAAATAACTTTAAGTCTAATAAACCAAACTGTCACCGGTGCGACTCAAGGATGCGAATGGTCTAGTCGTGCGTATGAACTCTGCGACAGGTTCAATCGTGCGGCTGAACTAAGCGATTAGCTCAGTCGTGCAACTGAATCTGATACGTATGAGCAATGCGAACGAACTGTTCAGTCGTACGAAAGGAGATATGACTAGGTCCAATCGCGCATCTGGACTATGCGAATGAAGTCCAGTCGTGCGAATGGCACACTCGTGCGACTGAGGCTGCTGTTTTGCGAATATTTCTAGGTTAAACGTGTTTTAGCCGTAAAAATTCAAAATTTCACAAGGTCTAATCGCCTAAGTTCGTAGAAACCAAACTTTGATGAGCAGGGAACGTCCAAGATCACTTTTGACACAAAAGATTGCGTTTTTAGTGCAAAAACACAAACTTTATATCAATCTTTATTGAATCACACATAATCAAGAGCCAAGGCTCTAATACCACTTGTTAGGACCTGGTATTTGAAAGAAATACCTAGTAATTAGCATGTAAACCAGATCAAATAGTGCGGAATCCTATTTGATAGGCGATTCAATCAGTGAGAACACAGGAAGAATCAATCAAGAATTGAACTAACGTTAGAAATCGATTGGGAATCGATCTAATGTGTTCTATGAACTTGGAGAACGAATTGTGAGGCTTCTGGACGGCTAGGATACGTCTGGAGTCGTAATTAATCAAAAGCTTTATATTTTTCATGAATTGAGTTGTATTTATAGGTTAGTATTATTCATTCGTGCGACTAAACCATTAGTATGGTTCAGTCGTGCGATTGAACCATGCGGTTGATTCATTCGCATGATTGAGTATTCAGTCATGCGACTGAGTCAATCTCATGTTATAATCATAGACTGATCCAGTCTCCTGGTTCAGTCGTGCGACTGAGTCATTCGTATGAAGTTATTCATGCGTATGGTCCATTCGCATGGGCCACTCGCATGAGAACTTCATTGTGTTAAGTTTGAATGTATTAATTAATTAATATAACATTATGTGTAACACTTCAAACAACCACAAATCTAATTAACCAATTCAATGTCGACTCATTAATGAAATATTAAACATTATAAATATCAAACAAGCAATATCATTTCATTAATCATTTCAAGCATTACCTCAGAATCAGACAAACAAGGTCTATTACATTCATATCATGATCTAGGGACATACATGTATCAACACTTGGTTTTTCTTCTGTGCAAGATCTTCATCCGCATTACTTCTTGGACTTGTGGGAATCTAGTAGAGCAACCATTACCTAACCCATTGAATTGGCATGTATAATCCTTTCAGGGTCAAAGAATACTCCCCTTAAGGATTATACAGCCTATGTTCTTTAATGTTTGGTTGGTGATTGAGGTTGTGATGATTCTATTGGGTCTTGTGATGGTGTAAAAGGTGTTGCATGAGCTGGATTAAAAATTGCCTTGACAAAGTCTTGAGCTTCTGACATTTTATCCCTGCTTAGTACATGAATCTTCATTTTCCTCATATTGTGAATGGCTTGTAGTGGTAGTTTCTTAAATGAAATTGGTTCCCAAATAGACACTGTAGATAGCCCATCCCTTTGAACTAAAAGAGCACCATGTACATCAACTTCTAGTTTGATAATGTTGCCCAACTGTAGAGGTGTGTTCTTCTTCTTTCTTTTCTCCCTTTTAGCACTGATCTGATCATATGCCATCTTTAATATTTTGATGCACTTTAGAAAGAAATGCAGATCTTCTTGACCCAATTTGTTTGATGTCTCTCTGAAGTGCCTTGTGTATATGTAATGAATATAGGATTGATCCAATAGTCTCACTTCATAACCACTGAACCATATGATTTCAGCACCTTCTTTACCTCCCCACTTCCTCTCAATCACCAATTCATAGGTCTTCTCATCATAATAAACATTGAGATTGGTATTGAGGAATGAGGTCTAGCAACCATTTTTCTTTTCAATGATTTTGTAGGTTTCACTTTTAGTTTAGGAAACACTACTTCTGCTGTTTGTTTTGTCTGTTTCATCTCTAGAGAGTTCTTGAATGATTTGTCTTTTCTTATGCATATGGATTTCAATGAATTGAAATTGCTGGTTCTCTTGAACATTTTAAGTATACCTTCAAATTCATACCCTCTAAACATGGCATTATGGTTGATCAGTTCCAGATTAGCTAGTTCTTTTAGGTCATGAATCTCAAGGGCATTTACTAGAGTAGTGTACTCTATAAAAATTTGCACTAGCCCTGAGATTCTTTTAACCAAGAACATATTCCATGAACTATCATACTTCTAGGAAATGATTTTCTGGTCAATTTTGCCTTTTGGAGTAGATACACCTCTAATCATCTCAGTAGTGGTTAATCCGTCCTGAAGTTTCAGTTGGTAGGGTTTAGCAAACCACTCTGGATATTTGTGAAGAACAGGTGCCAGATAGTCTTAATCTTTATGTCTAAGTTGCATGTCTTGTCCAAAGACTCTTCATCTTGGTTTTTGATTTAGGACTTCTTCGTCTAACCACTTTAGCTTTTCTTTCTTTTCATTGATTAATCTGAGTGTGGCAGCTCTTAGTGAGTTAGTTTTCATGTTTCCCAATTTTCTTTTAGTAAAGACTTGACTGGTGAGGTAGTCCTTCATTTCCCTATCAGTCATTTTATAGGGATCAGGATGTAGAGGTTCAAGAGTTGAAGATTGCTTCTTCATGACTAACAGCTTTGACTTGTGAACTTTGGGGGCAATGGACTTCTCATAATTTGTTTCAACCATGGGGTCTAGTAGTTTGTTGACTTTCTCTCTTCAGATTTTATGCCCTCATATGTCAAGCTCAATACTTCATCAGCATCATACCCATGATTGATCAACAACATGGCTTTTATCATAAGATCATCTGTTTCTTCTTTACTACTATTTCATCCACAGAGTTTTCTTTTTGCACTGGAATGTCCGCATCTACAGCCTTGTCAACATCATATCCTCATTTTATTTCTCCTTCTTCCAGATCAATAAAAGCAGCTTGTTTCTTTAATTGAGCCTCAACCTGCTCATGTTCATCTAGGAATTCAGCTATGGCTGCCAAACTGCTTGGATCATCTCCTTTACTTTTCTTCACATGCTCTTCTTCCAGTATTCGTCTTTTCCCTTTTGCCTTTTCAGATAAATATTTTCTCTTCTAGGTATAAGTTTGAAGTGAATGGCGAGAAGACGATTTAGTCTTTTTAATCTCATCACGCACTTTTTCAGCCTTAGTTTGTACTTGTTCATGATCATCAACTGCTTTTTCTGCCTTTTCCTTTTCTTTTTCACATAACTCTCTGATCATATCTTTTTGCTCCTCAGACAATGACACAGCAGGTACCATTTGCATACTCAACTCCTTCTCCAAGAGAACTGGAGGTTGAGGAATGACCACAATGGGTTCAGTTTTAGTCCTCTAGTCAAGAGTGAAATCCCAAAATTCATCATCAATTATGAATTCTTCAGATGTGAAGCGGTCTAGTGCACTGATCAGTTCTTGAAATTCAGCCTTCTTAGTTTGTGTAGCATCTAATTTTCCAAAATAAATCACCATTTCTATACTTGATTCCTATCTTCTTTTTCATCATTCTCAGAAGAAGATTTTTTCTCATCAGCTATAACTCTTTCTCCATCTTTTTCACTTTCTTTAGCCTTAGCACTTCTTTGAATTTCAATCAGCATCTCAAGCTCAGAGATCTTTTATTTTGGTTCTTAATTTGATTTTGCAGATTGGAGATAATCTCATATTGTTCTTCAATTATATCCTCTTGCTCTTCCATAATAATGGTTTGAATAGCAAGAGTATCAACATGCCCACTGATTTCTTCTTTAGAATGATTAAAAGCAGCTTTTAAATACTTAATCTCCTTATCTTTCTCTTTCTTTTCAACTTCATAATTTTCTTTTAGCTCTTTCAACTCATTTTCCTTCTCATCAAGTTCAAGAATTCTATCATCAATGATTCTTGCTCTGATGATAAGTATTCTTCCCATCCTTTCAATGTTTTGCATGAGCTCAGAGATCAACTTATCCTTTTCATCCGATTTGTTCACATTTGATTCAGCAAAACTTTCTGATGGAGCAGTCTCAGAAGTGACTCTCTTTACAGGCATTTGCATAGGTTTATCCTCTTTATCCGAAGATGATTTGGATTATTTAGTTGAGCTGGTTGAATCTCCAAACTCAGTTGGATTATCAAGGAATGGTTGAGATGGTGATTTTGGTGAGTGGTGAGGTGGTGATATTGGAGAGTGATGAGGTGGAGGTGTTGGAGAGTAATGACGTGGAGATGTCGTTGGTTGAGCTATTGTGATGGGGTAGGTGATTTATGGGGAGATGGTAATGGTGATGGTTGTGGGGTTCTTTGTGGAGATGGGATTGGTAGAGGTACAAATGGAGATGAAAACTTTTTTATGAAATTTAGGTTCAGTGTGAGAATCACCCCCTGCACCATCCTGGGGTGACACTGACCTTTGCTTATCGATACCATCAACTTGCTTATCAGCAGCTTGTACTTCAATATGCTCATATGCAGAGCATGTTGTTCTTTAGCTTGTTCATTAGGATTGATGTGTTAAAGCATCCAAGGTAGAATAGGTGAGTGAGCTCCACTATAGAAGTTTCTAGGATCCCTCTTCTTGATGTACTTATATGACTTAGCATCATAATATGGAATATCTAGAACTGACCCCTCAGTAGCTACATTGGGGAATGCTTCAATTATCAGACAATGAATGAATCTTGGGTACGTCAAGAATTTATATCTCCTTCCTTCTTGTATGTTTGATACTAGACCATTAAAGACATAGGCAAACATGTTGAATGGCCTATTTGTGCATAAAGCACATATTGCTGATGAAGTGATGATTGGAATATATTCCACCCTATTTTCCTTTTGGACAAACAGTACTTATAGACGTGGATTAGAAACCTCCAAGGCAAGTCCACTAATCCCTTTACAATTAGTTTTCCTTCAATTCCCCCTTCATACCCAATTTCTGCAAAGAAGGTAGTGATATCATCATCATCTAACTCTATTGGTACATCTGGATGATCACCAAATTGTAGACACCTTCTCACAGAATCATCAGTTACGATTAGAGTATTCTCATCATCAATTCTTCAAGATAAAAACCTAACACCATCATCCTCTATCACTTCAGTAGAGCCCAGAATGACCTTATGAGGTTCTCGAAGATGATGGCTCTAACATTGATAGCATAATCTAGCCTTGTTATAGAGATGAATCTGATTTTGTCTCTGAGTCCGTACATGAGGGTCTAAATAACCGCAGACATTATAGTGCTTGCTCCATGAAAGATTAGCCATTTAATCTGCATAAGAGACATATGTGTTAGTTTTGATGAGAAAGCATGTGCACAATTTATCAGTTTGACTTTTAATGGTTAATATGAACGCTTGAAGTTACTGTTTCATTGTTTTCACATCAAATGGGGAATTTGTTATTGAATAATCACAGTTTCTCTGTTTTTCAAGTTTAAATAAACCATTTATTAGATGTTATTTCATTTATTTGTTACACATTTTTGTTTTTCATCGGACTCCATTCTTATGACGAACACAAATGTGAAGGTTTTTCATGATGGTTAGAATTTCTTTTAGTTTGCCTGTCCATTGATGTCGAAAATGTATAACATATCTTTGAATAAATCGGATTTTAGGTTTTCTTCATTATCACTTGGTTTTTCGTTTCATTTTGGTTTAACAGTCCGAAAGTTAGGTCATGAATTTTTTTTGGAAAATTCACCTTTCTTTCAATGCTACTTTAGTTTAGAATCGATGACAAGAACAGGTTGAGTAGAACACAGTAAAATCTTTGGTTGATGATGATGATGATGATCAAAGAGGGTGTATAGTGTTTTTACACTCATCTCACTATAGAGTCTATCAAATTTGAAAAGTACTAAATGACCTTTTGAACTTACTTTAAATAGTCAAAGAATAGCTATTACAAAATTTTCCAAGTCTCAAAATAAATGCGGTTGAAATTTTAATTCACACTGTAGCAAAAGCGGAAGAACGAAGTTCATAAGCATTTGTTCACTCTAACAAATGCGGTTGACAAAACTTGTTCAACATTACTCACTATAGCAAATGCCATTGAACAAAATTTGTCAGCATTGCTCACTGTAGCAAATGCGGCTGACCTGACTTTGTTAGCATTTGCTCACTATAGCAAATGCGATAGAATATAATCCACATTTACTTGATCAACATTCATTGTGATAGAAGAGATTAAGCACTTATTTATTTTTATTTGAAAATACATGAAACTTGAAGATACACATCCACAAATGCGAATGAGTAAAACATATGCGGAAGTGTAAATTTCATCCGTATTGACAAATGCGGTTGGACACTTAAAAGGTTATTCGCATTTGACAAATGCGGTTGAACACTTGAAAAATAATTTATCTGCATTGGCAAATGTGGTAGAACAATTTTTGTTCGCCATAGGTTTTAACACTTCAAAAATTCGTGTATACATGTAGCACACTAATACGGTAGAGTACAATCATTGTTCGCATTAGTTTCAATTGGAAATAAAAAGCTACCCGCATTGGTTATAAGCATGGGTTACCTCACCCCCATTAACCAATGCACTTACTTGCATTAACTTTTGTGTTTAATCGTAAGTTAATGTGACTGTTTTGGTTTTTCGTGTTATGAAGAGATGTCATTGATTTATTTTTCTTATGAATTTGTTGACTGTTGAGGTTGTCAAATCTTGCTTAGATTGACTTGTATGTCAGAAGTGATACAAATATCCCATTGTTTGACTGATCTTGGACTTTTCATGCTTCGAAGAATCTGCATAGCCTGAGATACTATGGTATAACTTCTGCATCAACACATGCATTTTCTTTTTCTTTTGTTTTTAATGTTTTTAAGAAAGTAATTTAAGATGGTAACAATCTATATAGATTTAATAAAAAATTTAAATTACTCCCCCTATAGTTTATATCCACATCATGATAGAAACTTTAAAGATTTGACAACTTTTTGACTATTATATACATTGATTATTAATAACGACGAGAAGTATATCAAAATTTTAATTCATACTGTAGCAAATGCAGATGGTTTTTATACATCTGTATTTGTTTACTATTGTAAATGCGGAGTAGAAAATTTAAATAACTTTGCTATCTGCATTTGTTAACTGTTGCAAATGCGAAAGAGTTAACTTGTGATTTTAGTCATCCGCATTTACGCACTGTAGCAAATGCGGAAGTTTTGTTACTTCATTTTTCTTCTATCCGTATTTGTGCACTATTGTAAATAAGGAAGAACGAAGTTCATGAGCATTTGTTCACTCCAACAAATGCGGTTGACAAAACTTGTTCAATGTTACTCACTGTAGCGAATGGGATTGAATAAACTTTGTTTCCATTGCTCACTGTAGCAAATGCGGCTGACTTGACTTTGTCAACATTTGCTCACTGTAGCAAATGCGGCTGACTTGACTTTGTCAGCATTTGCTTACTGTAGCAAATGCGATAGAATAAAGTCCACATTTACTTGATCATCATTCATTGTGACAAAAGTGATTTAAGGCCACGTCCCATGACGCTTACAGCTGGTGAATCATTGCACATAAAACACATATTTTCATCATATTACATGAAAATGTTGCAGTGGAACATGTAAACAAAACACTCAATTTCAATATAATAGCTTTTGCAAAATAATACATCATTAATCAGTTACAAAATACATTGTTGCATTACATCATAAAAGCATTAAATAAATCGATGCCATCCCAAAAGAGCCGACTAGCCACCTCGTGCCATCCTCAACAATCATTACCTGCAACTGGAAACACATCAAAGTCAACGTTGCTGAGTGAGTTCTAGTTTTATAATAAAACATACTTTTCTTTCTTTAAAACCATTCTTTACATTCGTGTGATAATACATCGTACGTATACATAGATAATATCATTATTATCTTCATTATTCATTCTTTCATCATTACATTTTTTCCTTTCCTCAACACCATGAACTTTACCCTTCATGGTTATGGTACTGGGCCTAAGCCTATCATAGACCTTCATTCACGATGCCCAGCACCTCTGGCCATAGTACCTAAGATAAAGTTCAGGTATACCATTGTCATGTGCTATGCCCTTCATGCTTATGGTACTGGACTTAAGCCTATCATAGACCTTCTTTCATGGTGCCCAGCACCTTTGGCCATAGTACCTAAGGCAAGCAACAATGGTTCCATACAAATGGTCAATCACAAAGAAAGACCCCAATGTGCATCCTCCCGGGGTAGTGAACCCGCACACTGTTGGGCTAACACCTTTTAATGGCATGTCCCGACATACTACGCTTGCAAGACTTTCTTTACTTTCATCATTCATTAATGCATGCATTCTTACTTCATGTTCGTCTTTCATTATCTTTCTTTTTACATTACATACTACTTTCATTCATTCATTATTGTTCAACATAAACTCAAGGGAAAGATAAACATACATCATAATAAGGAACATAACATACACAAACATCATCATCATACAGGACAACATCATACATACATAACATGCATTATCACGCAACATCATCATCATCATGCCCAACATACACTCTAAGGCCTCAAAAGTCATCTTACATGAACTTACGGCAACTTTCATGTCAAAACATAGATCTACACTTTCCCCCGAAAGTCAGTACATAAACTAAACTTCCCTCGGGTACACCAGCCCTGCTTGGGCGTATGGGCACCCTTCAGTCGCATGGCCTCCAGGCGACTGAACATCTTGCGATTGGGTCAATGCAGATGAACACCCAATCGTGCGAATGAAACTAGTGTGAATCGACTCAGTGCGGATGTGTCCCATGCGAATGGACCTAATGCGAATAAAACTAATGCGAATGGGCATTTATGCGACTAGGCTCTCAGTCGTGCGAATGAACCCTCAGTTGTGCAAATGAACCTCAATCGTGCGAATGAACCTCAAATCTGCGAATGAACCATCAATCGCACCTCAATCAGCCGTATGGCCTCCATTCGGTCGCATAGCCCTAGCTGGTGCAGAATGCAGTTCATCCCGAACCCAATCTGCCATTTTTGACCTCTAAGATCATCTAAACCCATTCTAAGCCCAAATCAACCATCCTAAACCTTAGGAATGCATACCACAACACCATTCAAGCACACACAAGCTCAAAAGCAAGACCCAAATAAATCATACACATACCCACACATACATAAATGGGTCAAACACACACATACACAAACACACTCACTCAAAAACCCGATTTCAGATGTGCTCTAGCCCCAAATCATTCAAATACGTGTAAAAGAGGGGTCCTAGAACTCACACAAATGACCACAACGAGAAGATCTTTGATTTGACCCGCTACTTTATGATTTTGCTCTCTTTGAACCAACTCAAACCAACATTTCTCCCTTTTTCTCTCTTCTTTCTCTGTTCTTTCTCTCTTCTTTTGCTGATTTGTGGGTGTGGGGAGAGGGTAAGGGCTGCCCTCTCCCTTTAAATACCCCCACTCACCTAACTTTCTCTCGTTGGTGAGTTTGGTCCCTCGACTTGGACTTTATTTCTTTTTCTTCTTTCGTCGGATTCAAAGAAAATATCTGGGTGCTACAAGGGATTAAGCACTTATTTATTTCTATTTGAAAATACATGAAACTTGAACATACACATCCACAAATACGGATGAGTAAAACAAATGCGGATGTGTAAATTTCATCCGTATTGACAAATGTGGTTGGACACTTAAAAGGTTATCCGCGTTTGACAAACGTGGTTGCACACTTGAAAAATATTTTATCCGCATTGACAAATATGGTAGAACAATTTTTATTCAGCATAGGTTTTAACACTTCAAAATTTCGTGTACACTTGTAGCACACTAATGTGGTAGAGTACAATCATTGTTCGCATTAGTTTCACTTGGAAATAAAAAGCAACCCGCATTGGTTATAAGCATGGGTTACCTTCACCCGCATTAACCAATGCACTTACCTGCTTTAACTTTTGAATTTAATCATAAGTTAATGTGACTGTTTTTATTTTTCATGTTATGAAAAGATGTCATTGATTGATTTTTCTTATGAAGTTGTTGACTGTTGAGGTAGTCAATTCTTTCTTGGATTGACTTGTATGTCAGAAGTGATACAAATTTCCCATTGTTTGACTCATCTTGGACTTTTCATGCTTCCAAGAATCTACATAGGTTGATATATTATGGTATAACTTCTGCATTAACACATGCATTTTCTTTTTCTTTTGTTTTTAATGTTTTTAAGAAAGTAATTTAAGATAGTAACAATCTATATAGATTTAATAAAAAATTTAAATTACTCCCATTAAAGTTTATATCCACATCTGGATAGAAACTTTAAAGATTTAACAACTTTTTGACTATTATGTACATTGATTATTAATAATGAAGACAAGTATATCAAAATTTTAATTCACACTGTAGCAAATGTGATTGGTTTTTATACATCCGTATTTGTTTACTGTTGTAAATGTGGATGAGAAAATTTAAACAACTTTGTTATACACATTTGTTTACTGTTGCAAATGCGAAAGAGTTAACTTGTGATTTTAGTCATCCGTATTTATGCACCGTAGCAAATGCGAAAGTTTTGTTACTTCAGTTATCTTCTATCCGCATTTGTGCACTGTGGTAAATGCGCAGAAATGAAGTTCATCGGCATTTGTTCAATGTAACAAATGCTATTGACAAAACTTGTTCAGCATTACTCACTCTAGCTAATGCGATTGAAAATAATTTGTGAGCATTGCTCACTGTAGCAAATGCGGTTGACCTGACTTTGTCACGATTTGCTCAATGTTGCAAATGCGATATAATAAAATCCACATTTACTTGATCATCATTCATTGTGACAGAAGAGACTAAGAACTTATTTATTTCTGTTTGAAGATATGTGGAACTTGAAGATACACATTCACAAATGCAGATGAGTAAAACAAATGCGGAAGTGTAAATTTCATCCGTATTGACAAATGCGGTTGGACACTTAAAAGGTTATCCACATTTGATAAATGCGGTTGAACACTTGAAAAATATTTTATCTGCATTGAGAAATGCGGTAGAACAATTTTTGTTCCGCATAGGTTTTAACACTTCAAAATTTCGTGTATACTTGTAGCACACTAATGCGGTAGAGTATAATCATTTTTCTCATTAGTTTCACTTGGAAATAAAAAGCTACCCGCATTGGTTATAAGCATGGGTTACCTGCACCCGCATTAACTAATGCACTTACCTGCTTTAACTTTTGAATTTAATTATAAGTTAATGTGATTGTTTTGATTTTTCATGTTATGAAGAGATGTCATTGATTGATTTTTCTTATGAAGTTACTAACCGTTGAGATTGTGAATTATTGCTTGGATTGACTTGTATCTCAAAAGTGATACAAGTTTCCCATTGTTTGACTAATCTTGGACTTTTCATGCTTCCAAGAATCTGCATAGGCTGAGATACTATGGTATAACTTCTGCATCAACACATGCATTTTCTTATTCTTTTGTTTTTAATGTTTTTAAGAAAGTAATTTAAGATAGTAATAATCTATATAGATTTAATCAAAATTTTAAATTACTCCCTCTAAAGTTTATATCCACATCTGCATAGAAACTTTAAAGATTTAACAAGTTTTTGACTATTATATACATTTATTATTAATAATGAAGAGAAGTATATCAAAATTTTAATTTACACCGTAGCAAATGCGGATGGTTTTTATACATCCGTATTTGATTACTATTGTAAATGTGGAGGAGAAAATTTAAATAACTTTGCTATTTGCATTTCTTTACTAATGCAAATGCGGAAGAGTTAACTTGTTATTTTAGTCATCCGCATTTACGCATCGTAGTAAATGCGGAAGTTTTGTTACTTCAGTTTTCTTCTATCCGCATTTGTGCATTGTGGAAAATATAGAAGAACGAAATTCATCAACATTTGTTCACCGTAACAAATGCGGTTGACAAAACTTGTTTAGCATTACTCACTATAGCAAATGTGATTGAATAAAATTTGTCAACATTGCTCACTGTAGCAAATACAGCTAACCTGACTTTGTCAGTATTTGCCCATTGTAGCCAATGCGATAGAATAAAATCCACATTTACTTGATCATCATTCATTGTGATAGAAGAGATTAAGCACTTATTTATTTCCGTTCGAAAATACATGAAACTTGAAGATATACATCCACAAATGCGGATGAGTAAAACAAATGCGAAAGTGTAAATTTCATCCGTATTAACAAATGCGGTTGTACACTTAAAACATTATCTGCATTTGACAAATGTGGTTGAACACTTGAAAAATATTTTATTCGCATTGACAAATGCAGTGGAACAAATTTTGTTCCGCATAGGTTTTAACAATTCAAAATTTCGTGTATACTTGTAGCACACTAATGCGGTAGAGTACAAACATTATCCGCATTAGTTTCACTTGGAAATAAAATGCTACCCGCATTGGTTATAAGCATGGGTTTCGTTGACCCTTATTAACCAATGCACTTACCTGCTTTAACTTTTGAATTTAATCATAAGTTAATGTGACTGTTTTGGTTTTTCATGTTATGATGAGATGTCATTGATTGATTTTTCTAATGAAGTTATGGACTGTTGAGGTTGTCAATTCTATCTTGGATTGACTTGTATGTCAGAAGTGATACAAGTTTCCAATTGTTTGACTGGTTTTCGACTTTTCATGCTTCCAAGAATCTACATAGGGTGAGAAACTATGGTATAACTTCTACATCACACATGCGTTTTCTTTTTCTTTTGTTTTTGATGTTTTTAAGAAAGTAATTTAAGATAGTAACAATCTATATAGATTTAATCAAAAATTTAAGTTACTCCCCCTAATGTTTATATCCCCATCTGGATAGAAACTTTAAAGATCTGGCAACTTTTAAACAATTATATACATTGATTATTAATAATGAAGAGAAGTATATCAAAATTTTAATTCACACTGTAGGAAATGCAGATGCTTTTTATATATCCATATTTTTTTACTGTTGTAAAGGCAGAGGAGAAAATTTTAAATAACGTTGCTATCCGCATTGTTTACTATAGCAAATGTGAATGTTTTGATAGTTCAGTTATATTCTATCTGCATTTGTGCACTCTGGCAAATGCGGAAGAACGAAGTTCATCAGCATTTGTTCACCGTAACAAATGCGGTTGACAAAACTTGTTCAGCATTACTCACTGTAGCAATTGTCATTGAACAAAATTTGTCAACATTGCTCACTATAGCAAATGCAGCTGACCTAACTTTTTGAGCATTTGCTCACTGTAGCAAATGCGATAGAATAAAATCCACATTTACTAGATTATCATTCATTGTGATAGAAAATATTAAGCACTTATTTATTTCTGTTTGAAAATACATGAAACTTGAAGATACACATCCACAAATGCGGATGGGTAAAACAAATGCGGAAGTGTAAATTTCATCCGTATTGACAAATGCGTTTGGACGCTTAAAAGCTTATCCGCATTTGACTAATGCGGTTGAACACTTGAAATATATTTTATCCGCATTGACAAATGCTGTAGAATAATTTTTGTTCCTTATAGGTTTTAACACTTCAAAATTTCATGTATACTTGTAGCACACTAATGCGGTAGGGTACAATCATTGTCCGCATTAGTTTCACTTGGATATAAAAAGCTACCCGCATTGGTTATAAACATGGGTTACCTTCACCCGCATTAACCAATGCAGTTACTTGCATTAACTTTGGAATTTATTCATAAGTTAATGTGACTGTTTTTGTTTTTCATGTTATGAAGAGATGTCATTGATTGATTTTTCTTATGAAGTTGTTGACTGTTGGGGTTGTCAATTCTTGCTTGGATTGACTTGTATGTCAGAAGTGATACAAGTTTCCCATTGTTTGACTAATCTTGGACTTTTCATGTTTCCAAGAATCTACATAGGCTGAGATACTATGGTATAACTTCTGCATCAACACATGCATTTTCTTTTACTTTTGTATTTAATTTTTTTAAGAAAGTAATTTAAGATATTGACAATCCATATAGAGTTAATCAAAACTTTAAATTATTCCCCCTAAAGTTTATACACACATCTGGATTGAAACTTTAAAGATTTAAAAACTTTTTGACTATTATATACATTGATTATTAATAATGAAGAGAAGAATATCTTTTGTTGGGATCATATCAATCTGACATTGCACATGTGCGTCCTTTATGATAAAATGGACATGTTTATGAACATGATGATTGAAGTATGTTTGTCATCTTAAACTCACACCCGCTTGATATTTTGATATAAATGATATTTCATGTTTTTGGTTGATTTAATTATTCAATATGTACCTCACACACACAAGCATGGAATGTTCAACCATCCTCATACAATGCTTGGTAGAACGTTTTCACAACTTTCCTTACTAGGTTACGTAAGTTATGAGAACTCATTTTCACTAATCCTCATTGGGATTCTTTTACTTAAATTGATCCTTCTCATGATGATCCACATTGGGTTCTTTTCACTTCACTTTGAAAGGTGACCCATGATAGGATTCTTTTGTTCATTCACTTGGAATGTATTGCTTTTGTAGATTTTTCCAATTTGGATGTGTTCCTCATTGGGAATCTTTTGGATTAGTACATCTGCACTATGTGCTTGTTTCATCAGGTCTTTTCTTAGCAAAACAAAGATGAAACATGATGTAGGTGAAACAAATTCATAAAGCAACATTACATGGTGTGTTTAGGTTACTACACACACATGCACTTAGATAAGCCAATACATACCTATACTTTGTCATGAGTGTTTCACTATTGAATAAGATTTTTAATTCATCACCACATGTGTCTTCTCTTCCACGTTGAGCCTACCAACATATCTGGTAAGTGATGAGAGTCTTGCAATTTTTTAAATTAAGCACAGTGAATGATATATCGACTATAATTATATATTTCCCTATGTTATTCTATTCTTCCTAAAATTGACTCCTTTTTGTGTTTTTCTAGTATTTTTGACTTGTTTTTGATGTTTTGATTGATTTTACTCAAGGTTAATCTTGCCAATTGACTGAACCAGGAATCCAAACCTACTAGGTTCAAATGCCTTAGTAAACAAATCAGCCAATTAATTTTCAGTGGGTACTTGAATCAATTTGATTAACCCTTTTTCAGCATAGTCACTCAAAAAGTGATATCTAATTTCATTGTGTTTTGTTTTGAGTGTTGCATTGGATTATTGGTTATAAAAACAGCAGTTGTGTTGCTAATATGAATTGGTGCGTGCAGGAAGTTAAAACCATAGTCAAGCATCTGGTTTTGAATCCAGAGTACTTGAGAGCAATAAGTTGATTCTGCAATATAATCAGCCTCTGCTGTTGATACAGATACATTGTCAGCTTCTTGAATTGCCAAGAGACCAGTCTAGGACCAAGAAATTGACAACCGCCAGAGGTGGACTTTCTGTTGAAGTTGCATCCTCCATAATCACTGTCTGTGAAAGCATAGAAATTGAAGTCTCCTTCCTTTGATACCATAACCAAAGAGCCGGTTTGCCCTTTAGATATCTGATTATCCATTTAACTTCATTCACATGTGATTCTTTTGGATCAGCTTGATATTTGGCACACACACAAACACCAAACATAAAGTCAGACCTACTGGCTGTTAGATACATTAGTGAACCGATCATAGATCGATAATGAGTCTGATCCACTAATTTGGCTTGTGGATGTGTTCCAATCTTCACTTTAGTATCCATAGGAGTTCTGATAGACTGACAATTAGCAAAGTGGAATTTTCTCAACATAGTGTCCACATATTTTGATTGATTGATGAAGATTCCCTTTGCTGTCTGTTGTACTTGCACCCCTAGAAAGAAAGTGAGTTCCCCCATTGCACTTATTTGGAATTTTGAATGCATAAAGTCTTCAAACTTTTTACAGAGTTTCTTGTTTGTTGAGCCAAAAATGATATCGTTCACATAAATCTCGAATAACAACATGTGTTTTCCTCTTCTCCTTCTGAAGAGAGTCTGATCAATCATTCCACTATCGTATCTATGTTCAAGAAGAAAGGATGATAGAGTCTCATACCACTTTTTTGGAGCTTGGTGAAGACCATACAGAGCTTTGTCAAGCTTGTAAACTTTGTGAGGGAAATCTGGATCTTCAAAGCCCGGTGGTTGACTCAAATAGACCTCCTCAGCAATCTTTCCATACAAGAATGGACACTTCACATTCATTTGATAAATAGTAAATTTCATGGACGCAAAATGTGCTAGGAAGATTCTGATTGCTTCTAATCTGGCAAGAGGTGCAAACACTTCGTTATAATAAATTCCTGCTTCTTGAGTGTATCCCTGCGCCACTAATCTTGCTTTGTTTCTGATGACTATCCCGATATCATCAATCTTATTCCTATATAGCCATTTGGTATCGATAGGGTATTGTCCTTCGGGAAGATCTACCAGTTTCCATACTTTTTGCTTCTTGAATTGGAGCAATTCTTCCTGCATTGCTTCAATCCAACTATTGCCTTGAAGAGCCTCTTTGATGTTCTTGGGTACTGTTTGACATAGAAAGCATGAGAACAAACAAATGTTTGCAATACTGGACTTGCTTCAAGTCACCCTCTCAATAAGTTCACCAATAATGGTTTCAACTGGATGATTCTTGTCTATTCTGGTAGTTGGAATGGAATTACCAGCAATGGTTACATCAAGATTGGAGTCATTCAGTTCATTATGGTTAGAGGCACCTTCATCTTGTACTGTTGTTGAATTATGAGGATTGTCAGACTCCGTTTCAGTTCTTGCTTCGCTTCAGTAGCACTTTGATCATTTTCATCATCGGAGTGTGATAGTAATAAGCTTGGACCTCCTTTAGTTGAAACACTCTTGTTTTATGATGGTTGTCTGATGGGATCAGCTTGGAGAGAACATATTCATTCATGTATTTAGCAAATGTAGGAGTTATCAATAGAAAGTCATCTCTTCCTTCTACAGCTGAAGAAGTGTTACCTCAATGAAGATTTCCTGCATCAGACAACTGAAATTGATCAAATGATTTTGTAAATGAGTCATATCAAACAACCAGTCGGGACCATTTGTAGATTTGGGAAATGAATATTCCCTGAATTGAATGTTTGTTGATTCATCATAATGTTTAATCTAGGATTAAACACTCTGTAAGCCTTAGAAACAGAAGAATAACCTACAAAGAATCCTTTATCAAACTTAGATGAAAACTTTCCCAGATAGTCTCGGGCGTTTAATATTGATAAATGACTACCAAATGATTTATGAAATCCCATAAATGGTTATTTATGAAAGAACAGTTCATATGGAGTCATGGTGTTTTCTTTTACAATTAGAGTTTGATTTTGAACAAAGCATGATGTGTTAACTGCCTCTGCCCAAAAGGTGATTGGCCGCTTAGCATCGGCTAGCATTGTTCTTGCTGCTTCAATCAGTGTTCTATTTCTCCATTCAGCTACCCTATTTTGTTGAGGAGTTCTAGATGGACTGAATTGATGAGCAATGCCTTTGGTTGCACAAAAAGAACTCATGTCTTCATTTTTAAATTCAGTTCCATTATCACTTCTCATTGTTTTGACCTTAAGATCAAGTTGATTTTCAATTTGTGTGATAAAGTTTTAAACTATTTAGGATGCCTCATTTTTATGAAGTAAGAAGAACACCCATGTGAATGGTGAAAAGTCATCAATGATCACCAAACAATACTGTTTCTTTCCAATACTCATGACATGAGTTGGTCGAAATAGATCCATATGAAGTAGCTTCAATGGAGTATTGTTTATGTTCACCAGCTTGGATTTATGAGAATACTTGTGTTGTTTTCCTTTGAGGCACGCTGAATAGTGATCAACAAAGTGAAATTCTTTTTGTGGAAGACCAATGACATTGTTTCCTTTAACCAATCTGTTCATGTTTTTTAACTTGGTGTGCCCCAAACGTCTGTGCCAAAGCTGTGAGTCATCAAATGATGCTTTTGACAAAAGACATGTTTCTTCTTTAGGTGATGCAGAACACATGTTTAAAACATATGTATTATTCTTCCTCGGGGTCTTTAGGACAACCCATTGTTCAGAGATCTGAAATCTAGGTTTCAGAATGTAGCAATGAGTGTCTTAAAAGTGAGTTGAATATTTATTGTCATAGATCTGAGACACGCTTAGCAGATTGAAGTTCAGTTGTTCACAGTAGTTCACTCTATCAAAGCTCAGCATCCCATTTGTAACAGATCCTTCACCTGTAATTCTATTGTGACTCTCCACCAAATTCCACCGTAGTTCCTTGTATGTGCTTGAAGTCATGAAGAAGGGAACGATCTCGAGTCATGTGTCAGGAACATCCACTGTCCACGTACCATAAGCTATTGGACCTATATGGATGACCCTGCAAACATAAAAGAACTAATTAGAATATGGAACCCAAGCCATGCTGGTCTTGGGTTTCCTGTTCCTATCTATTATCATGACTTCTTGATACTTTCCTCTAAATTGTGATCTATTTAGAGGTGATCTTGGAGATTGCTTATGATATCTTGCTGGAGTCTTCTCATTAATATCAATAGAAGAGTCAGATGAGTAGTGAATCTTTGATCTCTATTCTTTTGAAGAAATTTAAACCATTTTTGATATTAAGAGATCATTTTGGTTTTGAAAAGTCAAACTTTTGATTGACGAAATGGTTGCTTCTTTGACTTTTCCATATTTCTTTTGTTTTATTCATGTCATGACTGATCTAGATGTTCTAGATTGATTGTTGTGCAAATGACTCTTGACTTGGGTTTTGCCTAATGATGTTGTTGAGATGGGTTTGTTTAGGGGAATTCTCAATCCCTTCTGATTGAAGCAACAATCAATGTATTGTGATTGTTCATTTCACAAACTGAACAATATTTGTTAAAATAAGAATTTTGGTTGAGTGGTTGTTCATGTCACAGATAGAGCAATATTGATTATAAAAGCACTCTTCTGTCTTGTGATTCAACATATCACTAATGTCACAATACATTTGTTTGTTTCTTGATTGAGATTTTCATTTGTGTGACTTAGCTGATTTTCTCATTTGCTGCTGAGCCACTTTCTTTTGCTTAGGGGATGAATCAAAATCAGCCCTTTTGTAGTTTGCTTCACAACACTACATTTGTTTGATTTTCTTGGATGTTTTTGTTTCTTCAACCCATTTCTCAAACTCGTCCTTGTTGCAAATATCAAACCCAACTCCCTATCTTAATTTTGAAGACTAAGGGACTAGTAGAGTTTTATGTTTTGAACTCAGTGATCCTTTTTGTTTCTTTTGCAATGAAACCTTTTCTAATTTGCTTGAATTGTTTGGAGATATAATCTCATTATCAGAACTGCTCTCAGCAGTGGGTTTCACTGACTTCACATACTTCTTTTTACCTTTTATAACAAAAGGTATGAATTTTATAAATGGAATAATTGCCTTTATGGGCCTTTTTGGTTTGATGACACTCACCGCCTTGTCTGAACACTCTTTTATTTTTATTGGGTGTCCTAACTTGATTTTATCCTCATTTGTTTCAATATAAACATCAGGTTTGTTTTGAGGATTGGTCACTTGTTTTACTATAGATTTTGGTTCCATAGTTTTAGTTTCAATTTCCTTATTGAGTAAGATAGATTCAGGCACGACAGTGTAGTTGTCATTGTGTGGTTGGAACATGAATTATACCCAATCCCTGACATGTCCTTTGGATCCTTTTGAGAATCAAGCATCTCTTGCAGCTTGACTGAAGACATTTGAAACTTCGCAAGTTTCACTTCCGTAAGTGTATGTTCAGCCTTAGATTGAGCTAACTTTTCCGTAAGTAGCTTATTCTCAGCTGTAAGAGTGTACTTTTCACCATGTAGTTTTCCAATGTTAGAAATGAGAGATTTGATTTTGATTTCAAAGCCTTTTTTCTCTCTTTTCATCATCTCTGACTTCACCTTTTCTTCTTTAATTTTATCTGCCAGTTTATGGTTATGCTCTCTATAACCTTGCAATTCAGTAATACATTTTTCGCTACAAAGGTTAGATTTTACCTCAGTAGGCATTGGAGATGGACCATCGTTGATGTGAGCCATAAGTGCATGATTTTAAAATTGACGCTTGACTTCCTCTACATACATGCTCTAGGCACATACCCCATCTTGCTTTATCACGAGAGCATTAGCAGATGATTGACTACTTCCATGAGCTTGGTTGGGTCGAGTTGGGTAATGATCATGACTGTGACATTCGTTACCACTCTAGAATGGCAAATGTCTTAGCCGATGCACTAAGTCGTAAGATTCATAACACGATGGTATCGTTTCAAGAAATTCGTGATCGAAGACAATGGTTTGATACGTTAGAGGAATTTGATACTAATATTCGTCTGGATGTTAACGAGACTATGTTGGTATTGCAAAATTTGAGGATTGAGAATGGCATCCAGACTTGCATTTTGGAGGCTCAACAAATGGTTCAAGAAGAAAGAAAATGGGAGAGGAATGGAGTACAATCTTCAAGCTCAACTAGAAAGGAAACCCAATGGGTTGATATATTTCGTGAATCGAATTCGAGTTCCAAATTGTGATAATCCTCATACTTTGATAGGATCAAATGAATATATTTGTGATGATTTATAACACAATTCAATGAAATTCACCCAAAGTAATCAAATCAAAACAAGATATCAATAAAATTCAAGTTTTCATTCATATCAAGCTAAGACAATTACAAGTATGAAAAGCAGATTCGAATATCTTGTGTATTCATTACTATCTACCTGCAAATCTAAGCTATTTATACTGAAAACACAAAGTAAAGGAACTAAGAAATTACAGAAATAGTCCCTATACTATTACAGAATATTAAAAGACAAATAAAGACCACATGTTAATCTTTCTTAGAGCACTTAACAATACTCCCCTAAGATTGACATGGTCTTCAGTCTTTAAAATCTTCAAGCTTGATTGCTAACTCTATCTTCAATTCTATCTTCAGCCTTGACTTCATCATTCAAAGAAATCTACTGGTTCTTCTTTGACTTTGAACATTGGCTTCTGTTTGTACATATCTAACTCTTTTCAAGCTTTTGATATAGCAGACTTGAATTTACTTGCAAGAATGCCTTGTTCTGGTTTAGCTTCATTTGTTTTAATCTCCATCTTGTCCATTCTTTCCAATGTATCTTTTGAAAGACATGAAATATCAATGTTAGCATATAACTCAATAGGTTTGTTACTTTCCTTTGAGTACACTTCTAAGACCCCTTTCCTTGATATTCTCATGAATTAAATATCTTTAATATCTTTTTAACAATGTTGGCATACGCAAGCGCTTTTCTCAAAGAAATCCTTTCCATACCAGCATTCATCACATTGATAATAGAAATGAAATATTTCTTGTCTTGCGCATTTCAGGAGAAACTTTCTCAAATTTTTGTACTGACAAAAATGAGATATAACTTGGATGTAACAGTTTTAGCTCAAAAACTCCAAATAAAGTAATCATGTCCTCATCCCATCTTTCTAGATTTCGGACTAACTTCAGCTCAAATGTCTCGGTGTTATAAAACCATCTGAGAATTGGCTTTGAGTTTTGATTACCGTCAATCACTTTTAGTCCAGGAGTTGTAACTTTTTCAAAATATTTATCATAGAATTCTATCAATGAATGTTCTTCTTCTGATTGAACTCCCTTAAGTTTCTTGTTTTTCTTTAAAGTAACAAAATACTCCTTGTCTTCTTGATCACATCTTGTGTTAAGAAAATTACTTGATCTATCCAATCCACGTCTTAATAATTCCACAAACATCTTCCCACGCTTTGAATCAGTATGATTGATCAGAGGTAATCTATTAAGCTCTTTTAAGTCTTGCACAGGAAGTTTTATGATACTGGAGTAAAAATGATAAACATCACATACAACATTTACTCTCTTTATCAAGAAGGCATCAAACACTTCATCATACTTCCATGCAATGATCTTTACTTGGTTTGTAAAATCTAGAGCAATCCTTGCATTCAACAGTTTAGCAACTGATTGTTCTTTTTGCAATATATTTCTTACCAAATCTTCGGTTGTTCTTGAACTATCGAGAATATGCCTTTGATCAGTTGATACTTTATAAGTCTGTCTTTCTGGATCAGCAAACATTTCAAATATTTGATTGAATGAAATATCATTGATAAAATCAGAATCAGATGTTTGATTTTGAGAATTCCTTTCTGTTACAGAATCAGATAAAATCAGCTTCTGCAGTTGAAACAGAGACATTTGTTTGTTTCTTGCATTGCCATGAGACTAATCTAGGACCAAGAAATTGACACCCACCCGAAGTAGATTTTCTATCTTGACAGCATCCACCATAATCACTATCAGTATATCCATATAATTCAAAATTTCCCTCGTAAGGATACCAAAGCCCTAATGCTGGTTTACCTTTGAGATACCTGAATATTCTTTTGACAGCAATTAAGTGGGATTCTTTCGGGTCTGATTGGAACCTGGCACATACACAAACAGCATACATATGATAGGGATTCTTTCGGGTCTGTATGCTGTTTGTGTATGTGTGAAGTTTCATCAAGTGAAGAAAGTGATGATGATAATGACAATAATGATATCACTGAAGTAAATCAAGAAGGAAATGAAGAAGGGAATGTTGAAGATACTGAAAATGAGCCACAGGCTATGATTGAAGAAAATGTTGAGAAAGCTGTAACAGAAAGGAATTCTCAAAATCAAACATCTGATTCTTATTTTATCAATGATATTTCATTCAATCAAATATTTGAAATTGATACAAATGAAGGAGCAGAACAAATCCCTGTTAGTATGTCACTCAATGTGTCTATACAAACAGAGGAAATAGTTGAAGTTGATGAGAATGAAAGACTGAAAGAAGAAAATGTAAACAAAGAAAAAGGGATTGAAGAGTTGAAAGTTGAAAATGAAGAATGAAAGAGATAATCAGTTCTTGTGAAAAAGAAATTCAAAGCTCAAAGATGAAAATTTAAAGTTGTCCGAAGAAAATGTGTTAAAAGATGAAAAGATTGTTAGTTTTGCCCAAGATAGAGAAGATGTGATAAAGAACTTTGAAGTTATGATTAAAGATTATGATAGTCTTGAGGAGAAATTCAAGAAGTTATCTGAAGAAAATGAAAATCTCAAAGCTGAATTGATAAAGTAAAGAGAAGCTCAGAAATCTATATCACCAGTACATGTGATTAGTACTGAGATGCAGGTTGAAGAAACCTTGAGCAAAGAAAAGGCAAAAGGAAAGTGAATGAGTTAGAAGATATTGATCAAACTGAATCCTCTTCTAAGCTTCAAAGAACTGAAGAATTAGTTGAAGAGCAAAATGTTCAAGAACAGATTGATGCTTTAGATGATATTGAAGAAATATATAATGATGATTCGTATGATGAAGTTCTTGAGAATGAAGATATTGATGAAGCTGAATTTGTGTCACATTTCTCTTCACAAGAACATATACAAGAACAAGATGAAGTACCACGGGATTTTGAAGAAAAATATAACTATCTTGTGAACATGAAATACAATCTAGTGTATTTGGATGGACTGACTGTTTCTCAAATTAATGATGAATACGAGAAATGCATCTATGCTGAGTCAGTTGCTTCAATAGATCCAAATGAGATAGTGGTTGAGCATGGTGAATGGATAAGAACAAAGGAGGTTATAAATGTAGAAGAACTGTCTAGTTCTGAGCTGCACCATCCTGATCCTAATGATATGAGTATTCCCGCTCTTAGATCATGGTTACAAGATAGAAATTACCCTTGGAGGAAGCTGAAGAGATTACAATCTGTATCTCTGAGAAATCTTGTAAGAAGCTTTCAAGAAACTGAGAAACAAATGAAGAAAATGATAGTGCTTGATACAGATAACCCTCAGTATCTTGAGATAACAAAAAGAACAAGAATGTTAAAACCTCAGGAAATAAAATAAATGTCAAGATTTGATGATGCTCATGCTCATAGAAAGGAATTAATGGAAATGTTTGCTAATCAAGAAAGACAGACTTATAAAGCATCAACTGATCAAAGGCATATTCTCGATAGTTCAAGAACAACCGGAGATTTGGTAAGAAATATATTGCAAAAAGGACAATTAGTTGCTGAACTGTTGAATGCAATGATTGCTCCAGATTTTACAAACCAAGTAAAGATCATTGCATGGAAGTATGATGAAGTGTTTGACGCCTTCTTGATAAAGAGAGTAAATGTTGTATGTGATGTTTATCATTTTTACTCCAGTATCATAAAACTTCCTGTGCAAGACTTAAAAGAGCTTAATAGATTACCTCTGATCAATCATACTGATTCAAAGCGTGGGAAGATGTTTGTGGAATTATTAAGACATGGATTGGATAGATCAAGTAATTTTCTTAACACAAGATGTGATCAAGAAGACAAGGAGTATTTTGTTACTTTGAAGAAAAACAAGAAACTTAAGGGAGTTCAATCAGAAGAAGAACATTCGTTGATAGAATTCTATGATAAACATTTTGAAAAAGTTACAACTCCTGGACTAAAAGTGATTGACGGTAATCAAAACTCGAAGCCAATTCTCAGATGGTTTTATTACACCAAGACATTTGAGCTGAAGTTAGTCTGAAATCTAGAAAGATGGGATGAGGACATGATTACTTTATTTGGAGTTTTTGAGCTAAAACTGTTACATCCAAGTTATATCTCATTTTTGTCAGTACAAAAATTTGAGAAAGTTTCTCCTGAAATTGCTGAGCAAGACAAGAAATATTTCATTTCTATTATCAATGTGATGAATGCTGCTATGGAAAGGATTCTTTGAGAAAAGTGCTTGCGTATGCCAACATTGTTAAGAAAGATATTAAAGATATTGAATTCATGAGAATATCAAGGAAAGGGGTCTTAGAAGTGTACTCAAAGGAAAGTAACAAACCTATTGAGTTATATGCTAACAAATGAAAGAATCGACAAGATGGAGATTAAAACAAATGAAGCTAAACCAGAACAAGCCATTCTTGCAAGTAAATTCAAGTCTACTATATCAAAAGCTTTGAAAGAGTTAGATATGTACAAATAGAAGCCAATGTTCAAAGTCAAAGAAGAACCAACACATTTCTTTGAATGATGAAGTCAAGGCTGAAGATAGAATTGAAGATAGAGTTAGCAGTCAAGCTTGAAGATTTTGAAGACTGAAGACCATGTCAATCTTAGGGGGAGTATTGTTAAGTGCTCTAAGAAAGATTAACATGTGGTCTTTATTTGTCTTTTAATATTCTGTAATAGTATAGAGACTATTTCTGTAATTTGTTAGTTCCTTTACTTTGTGTTTTTGGTATAAATAGCTTAGATTTGCAGGTAGATAGTAATGAATACACAAGATATTCAAATCTGCTTTTCATACATGTAATTGTCATAGCTTGATATGAATGAAAACTTGAATTTTATTGATATCTTGTTTTGATTTGATTACTTTGTGTGAATTTCATTGAATTGTGTTACAAATCATCACAAATATTCATTTGATCCTATCATGAATGAAGCTCATCAAACTCGTCATCGTGGTTCTGATAAGATGTATATGGATCTGTGTGGTCAATACTGGTGGCTTGTAATCAAGAAGGACATAGCAACTTACATGGCTAAGTGTCTTACATGTACGAAGGTTAAAGCCGAACATCAACGTCCAAGTGGATTACATGAACAACGTGAAATTCTCATGTGGAAATGGGTACACATATCCATGGACTTCATAACCAAACTACCCCGTATCTCTCGTGGTCATGTAACATATGGGTGATCGTTGACCGATTAAGCAAGTCGGCACATTTCATACCCATACGTGACACTTACAGAATATCAAGGTTACCTTGTATATGCATTGATGAAATTGTGAGTCGTCATGGCGTACCTTTGCATATCATATCCGACCGAGATGCTCGTTTAAGTTCACACTTTTGGTCGTCTATGCAATAACTCGGGGTACTCAATTGGATTTAATCACGGCTTACTATCCTCAAACAAACGGTCAAACCAAGCAATCCATTTAAACCCTGGAGAATTTGCTACGTATTTGTGTCCTTGACTTTGGTGGTAACTCGGATACACATTTACCTCTGGTGGAATCTTTGTATAGTAATAGTTACCACTTGAGTATCAAGATGGCACCTTTCAAAGCAATTTTTGGTCGTAAGTGTCGTTCCCCAATCTGCTGGACTGACATTTCATCACCGGTCTTGATCTTTTACAAGAAACGACCGATAAAGTCTCCACGATTCGTAAGAACCTTGAAGTGGCTAGATGTCGAAAAAAGTTATGTTGATAAATGCCGCAAGCCGTTTGAATTCCAAGTTGGGGATATGGTTCTTCTTAAGGTCTCACCATGGAAGGGAGTTGCTCGCTTTGGAAAGAAGGGTAAACTAGCTCCATAAATTGTAGGATCTTTAAAGATTCTGAAAAGGATCGGGAAAGTGGTTTATAAACTAGAACTACCTTTCGACCTAAGTGGAGTTCATCATGTTTTCCATGTCTTAAATTCAAGGAAGTGTTTGGCTGACGAAAGTCTACATGTCCTATTGGATGACATCCAGATTGACGAGTCAATACATTTTGTTAAGAAAACCGTTGAAGTCATGGATCTCATTATGAAGAAGACTAGGACCACTACCACCCCTATCATGAAGGTTTGTTGGAGAATAAGCGTGGATCTGAGTTTACTTGGGAGCGTGAAGAGCATATGAAGAAGAAATACCTGTATTTTTGTTCGTTTAGTTTCATTCTTAATTTCGGGACGAAATTCTTATAAGTTGGGGAAACTAAAACATTTCACATTTTCGTTAAATAGAAATTAACTGCGTTATGTTCTTGTAAGGACCATTTTTGTCGTTAATGAAATTATGTGGGTTACTTATGTTCGTTTCTTTGTTTTATGTAGATTATGTATAGGTTGGACTCAATTTAGTTTAGATTTTTTTATATTTCATTGTAATAGCTTTAAAGTTAGTTTACTTTTGTTAGTTGTTTAGTTTTGCTGCCCAACGAAACTATGAGTGAAACTATAGTTTCTCTCATAGTTAGCTATTTAGTTCACTCGGCGAAAATGTTGTTTCTGTCGGCCGAATCTATTGTTTCGGCAGCATAGTTTCGCTGACAGCGAAACTATGTCCTGTGTATATAGTTTAGATCTTGCTCATTATTGGGCATCCTTGCAAAACCCCAATCGAATATTTATGTTGCAACAGACCTCTATAAGCTGTCATTTGATTGAAACATATTTGAGCTTTATTTCTATTGATTGTATTGGATCCTTGATTGTTTATGTTTGAATACTTTGGTGGTTGTGATCATTCTTCTTTATCTTCATTGTTTGGCTTTTGTTTCTGATTTTGAATGACTAAAAATATCAATTGTACTGTAAGACGATCAAATGGACCAACAAAATGGTATTAGAGCCTTAGTGCTCTTGATTGTTTGAGGTTTTTGGTTGTTTTTGTTCAATATCATTATTTCATTCATTCCGGATCAAATTTGAGTGTATTTGATATGTTGATTAAATTTGACTTTTTATTGGTTGGGTAAACTTTGTTAATCATCAGATCTCAAATCCATTGAAATTTAGGTGATTTAAGATTGATTTTGTGTTACAAAAGCCTTTCAGATTCATCCAGCGAAACTGTAGTATCTTCCGACAAAAGTAAAAGTGTTTTACACTTTGTAGTTGTTTTCAGCATCCCTACGAAAGTAGTGATTTTGAACGAAAGTTCAACGGTGCTTGTGTTCATATTACAAGCAAAATTGTTGTCGAAAGTATCATTGAACGAAAGTTCACGTTTGTTTCATGCGAAATTTTTGGCGAAACTAAGCTGTATCAAGCATTTGTTTAGCGAAACTACTGCTGAAATTCCCAACGAAACTACTATCAGTTTAACGAAACAACCTTTCTCTGTGAAACTAGCTCTGCGAAACTAGCTTTTTTCCTGCGAAATTACCATTTGTTCAGCAAAACTAGAATGTCAAAGATAACTTCTCTCACCCTTGCCGATTTAGAAAGTGTGGCTCCTAACCAACCTCCGAGATTCATAAACGGAGACAACTTTGAAGATTGGAAGCGATGTCTCCAAGCCTTTTTCTTCTACACCGACCACAACCAAAGGGAATCTATTATCTCAGGTCCGCATATACCAACTGTCATTGTTGGTGATGTCGTGCCTTAAAATAACAACCCAACCACATTCAATGAGAAAGATCTAAAGCTAATTGATTGAGACCAGAAAGCTTTTGGAGCACTAACCCTATGTCTCGCACTAGACATCTACAATCGATTTGCTAAACATAAAAATGCTAAATCTCTCTTCTATTCTCTTTATGAGTTCTATGATGGTAACGATGAGCTGGTAAAAGACAAGGGTGTTCAAGCTAAGAAGGAATTCAACTCTTTTGTGGGATAGAAGAATGAAAACCAGACAGATCTTACCAATCGTTTTCTGATAGTTTCTAGCACACTGAAGAAATATGATGAGAAACTATCTAATAGTGAGCAAGTTAATAGGTTGTTGGACTCTCTTCCACCGCAGTGGAGTCTACAAGTGAGAATGTTAAAGCAACAAAGATGTTTCAATGACTATATGCTTATGGACATCATTAATAAGCTTAAGTACATTCAGCTTGACATGAAGAGAAGGGAATTTAATCAAACCATGATGCCTACATCTGGTTTCACTCATAATGTTGCATTACTATCTTCCGTTGCAAGCTCTCTAATGCTAGCATCTCGACAAGGTGGAGTGAATACTTTAGATTATTCTGGAGATAGGTAGTGATGGAAGAGATCAAGTTAATTTGAAAGCTAATTCTCAAACATCAGTTCCTTCTGTGTAAGGACCCATTCCCGGGCACCTCACAGTTGGTCATTCATCGCACATAAAACATTTTAAAACGTACATTTATTTTGCAGCGGAATTTGAAACTTTCATTAATAACTAAAAACATGGCATTTAATTCATTTACAACATTTGTATTCATCTCAAAATACAATGACATGTCAAAGTATGGATGCCAGCCTCAAAACGCTCCGAGTAGCTTATGCATCCATGCCTGCAACTCCTCACCATCAACAAATACCTGCCAACTATCATGCATACAAAAGTCAGCGATGCTGAGTGAGTTCTAGTTTCGATAATAAAATACTTTATTTCCTTTAAAACCATCTTTACATTCATTCGTGGTCATACAACATACGTTCATACTAATAATATTTATTATTATTATCTTCATCATCATTCGTTCATTCATTCATTTCTTCGCTCATTACTCTTCATTACTCAAATCTTGTCTCATGCAATATCCCCGACTCATGCTCGAAAGCTGATGTTGTGACGGGGCCTGTACATAAACCCCCGACTCATGTACGAAGACTGACACAGCACCGGGATACGTGACAAAGATCCCATTCGAGTCAATCATAGGGATCCGAATCTATTGCAACGCAAAGTCGCTCACCTCATTATCTAGTCTCATGCAATTCCCCCGACTCATGTCCGAAGACTGATATTGTGCCGGGGCCTGATAAACAAACCTTCGACTCCTGTCCGAAGACTGACATAGTACCGGGGTACACGACACGGATCTCATCATCCTATTTTGTCTCATGCAATACCCCCGACTCATGTCCGAAGACTGATACGATTTCGGGGCCTGATAAACAAACCCCCGACTCATGTCCGAATATTGATACTGTGTCGGGGCCTGATAAACAAACCCCCGACTCACATCCGAAGACTGACATAGTACCGGGGTACGCGACACGGATCTCATCATCCATCACTTTAATGTTCACCATTTGTTATCTCATGTGTTCATTTCGTACTCTATCGTATTCGTTCGTTTCGTACTTTATCGTTATCTTTCATGTCTTTACATAATACTTTACGTTAGTTAATTTATTCGTTCATACATCACACCACGTAAAGTCATACATAATGTATTATAATACATAATAAATACATTTTGAAAACTCTTTGACGAAGAAAGATAACACCTCACTCACACATATACACATCATAATTTCATCACATCACCATGCACATATCAAGCATAAGTCATCACATCATAACAATGCCTATCTCCCGATTTTACCCCTTAAAACCACTTAGAAAATCCTAAGTCCAAAATGGGTGCATGTGACTTTTAGGGGCATGAGCATAAAAATTCTATGTGTAAAACAATCTGGGCGCATGGGCACTGTTTGGGCGTTTTTGCCCTATTTGGGCATTTCGCCACTACGCAGGCGCATGGACACTTAGCCGTTTTGGCAACTTGGGCATATTGGGCAATATTTGGGCGTCTGAGCTTACACATAGATTATTAGTACTTAGCCGCATGGGGTTTGGGCGGTTGGGCATACTAGGCAGTTGATCATAGGCATGGGAACACTGTTTAGGCCCATTGCCCACTCTTGGGCGCATGGCCAAAACTTAGGCGCATGGCCAACATGCTGGGGGCATGGGCCACTGTTCATGCGCATCAGAACATTCTGAAATGTTTTCTATGCTACTAGCATCACTCTATTATCATTCTAATAATACCCAAGCACAGATCTAACACACTAAGGGCACCTAAGCATGCTAAACATCAACACTAACCCATAAACCAACTATGAAACATACATACACAGGACATCATCCAACAATAGGCTGAAACTCATAGTTTTACTTGAAAACATTTTTCTTGGTATGCATAATAGCCCCAAACAAGTTGAAAATCAGTAAAAGAGGGTTCTAGAAAATCACCTTGAGCAGCCTTTGAGCAACACACTTCAAGTTCGAGACCTACCTTCAATTCAGCTCTTAAATCCCGAAAACAATCACTAAACACCAAGAACTTCGGTCAAGAACTCGAAACCCAGCTAAAACTGAGCTCATATAAGCGAAAACTCACCTTTGCAGCTGTTTCTTCATTTTTCTCTCTCTATAACCGAGGGCTTTCTCTCTCTTCTTTCTTCCTTTCAGCCGAATGGAGATGTTGAAGAAGGGATGGGCGGCCATGCCCCTTTAACCCTTAAAATAATAAGGTTTTTTACTTTGTATACTTTATCCCCCTCCACTTGTGCTCATTATCTATTCATTCTATTTACCTTTCTTTTCCTTTCATTTAAATAAAAATTCAAGGTGTTACAAGTCTACCTCCCTTAAAGAGGTATCGCTTCTCAAATAGTTACGGGTTACACTATCTCACATCTTCCTTGACCTTGCACTTAGACTTAGATCCCTTTAGGCTTCACTGCACCCGCACTAGTGATACCATCATCCTCCTTAGCCCATTATCTTCTTCTTATTAGTAATGGTCACTAGCTGCTTATTGTAGTTGAATACTTTGTCCATCTCAGTGTTCTCTAGTGGCATGATCATATTCTCATCAATCAAACACTTTCTTAGACGAGATGCATGGAACATTAGCTGAATTCCACTTAACTCATTGGGTAGCTCGAGTCGATGTGTCACTTCCCCTACCTGAGCAACAACTGGGAATGACCCTATATACTTTAGTATTAGCTTTACTTGATTTCCAAATCAAACAATCCGCTTTCCTGGTCGAAGAGTTCATCATAATCCATTGTCGTAGGTCGACATCGAACTCTGGTCGTGCACGGTTGATCAATCCATCTTCTTGAAACACTTGGAGCTTGAGTCGTAGATTACTGATCAATTCACCCGGAGATGCATGTCTGTCCACCTACGTCTGTCTTGAACAGTCTAGCATAAACAAGCGCTCTCTCTCAGTTCTATCACTCAATCCTCTAGGGCATTAGGTAACCTAGTGGGCTTACTAATAGCAATTCTTACATCGAATGGCTCATCGATCTTTCTACTCCTAACGTGCAATATCACAGAAGATAGCAACAACAAAACTACTACTAGTGCCTCAATTAAAGTATAGATGCATAAATCTGAATTACCAAAAATGTACCTCATATTACCTCGGAGTCTGATCTAGCCTCCTCCCAGTTATAGCAAAGGCTCTAGCCTTCACCTTTTGTTCTCCATCCTCGTACCGGAGCTTCCTGCCCTTTACTTCTTGCAGTCTCTGCTCATGTGTCCTGTCTTGCCACAGTCGTAGCATTTAGCCATTTGACAGTCCCTCGCTCTGTGGCCCTCCTTTCCACACTGAAAACAAACATTTAGTCCCCACTTGCACTCCCCTTCGTGGCCTCTACCACACTTCTTGCATACCTCGCCCTCCCTTGTTATCCTCTTCCGATCATCAACCATACATGTCTCACCTCCAGAAACAAATCCACCATCATTGCCTCGCCTTCCATCCCCATTGTTAACATGGTCTCGCTCCTCCTCTTCGTCCGTTTTTGCCATCACCTCTCGCTCATCGTACAATCTCCCGGCTAAGTCAACCACTGATCTGAATGTACTTGGTCGAGCATCGATCAAATGTCTGTGGATGTCTGTCGGCAGTCATTGAATGTATCTTTTAATCTTTCGTGACAGAGGCGTCACCTGATCTGGCACCAGCCTTGCCATCTCGTTGAACTTAGTGGTGTACTGCTGGTGTGTCATCGTTCCCCTCTCTAGCTGTAAGAACTCTCTCTCAATCTTGCCCAAATCCTGGTTAGGACAAAAATCTTCGATCACCAGCTTCTTTAGTTCACTCCACCTCATCCTTTCGATTGCCCTGGTACCCTCAGTCTGGACTATGTTGTCCCACCAACATAAGGCCGAGTCCACAAACGAATGGGTACCGAACTTCACCTTTTGGTCCTCTCGGCACTCGCTGATCTCAAGGACAGCCTCCATCTCTCTCACCCATCGGTAAGCAGCAGCAGCAGTGCTATTACCATCAAAGGTAGGGGGCTTGCACCTTTGGAATGCCCCATAATTACAACCACGTGCTGCCTCAAGCACATGCTTTTCTTCCTCCTCTTCCTCATAAGTAAGGATAACCATCTCGGTCTCCGGTTGCTCTCTCCTTCCCGAGGACCTATTCCTCTCCTTCCTTTCGCTTTCCCTAACAGCTTTAATTACTTCGGTCATAACAAACGGTAGAATCGTCTGCATAACTTGATGGACCTCTTCAACTACTGCCTCTTTCACCGAGGCCTTCAAGTTTGCGCTCTCATCACCACCATCGTGGTGTTGCATCCCAAGCTCCTCACGTGTCCTCTCAGTAGCCCTAGCCCTATTCCTTGTAACACGCGGTTCAGCACCACGTCATCCCTGTGCTCCACCCCTAGAGGCCTTAGAGGATCTACCTCCAGCCATTCTCTAATCACTATAAGATTCAAACACTAACATGGTCATTCAAGGTAATAACTAAGATTATGTCAAGTATAATAAGTCCCTAATTACAGTGGCCAGTTGTGATTAGCCACTTACTTTACTCTTCACACCCCAAGCATCTCCCATCCTGACTACATCAGTATCTAAATCTACACAAAAGCACACTAGCCACATAACATGCGCAAATAATACTGTTTAAGCGTTAGCTTACATAAAATGTTTACATAAAACCTTTACCTGCAGTCACGTAGCTACTAGGACTGGCATCCTTTTCCTTTTAGTCCCATTCTTAGTTTAAGTTTAGGTTTCTTTTGAAAATTTTTACCCATTTCACTTAAACTTTGGCTCTGATACCAACTTGTAAGGCCCCATTCCTGCGCACCTCACAGTTGGTCATTCATCGCACATAAAACATTTTAAAACGTACATTTATTTTGTAGCGGAATTTAAAACTTTCATTAATAACTAAAACCATGGCATTTCATTCATTTACAACATTCGTTTTCATCTCAAAATACAATGACATGTCAAACTATGGATGCCAGCCTCAAAACGCTCCCAGTAGCTTATGCATCCATGCCTGCAACTTCTCAGAATCAACAAAATAACTGCCAACTATCATGCATACAAAAGTCTGCAATACTGAGTGAGTTCTAGTTTTTATAAAAAAAATACTTTATTTCCTTTAAAAACTATCTTTACATTCATTTGTGGTCATACAACATACATTCATACTAATAATAATAATTATTATTATCCTCATCATCATTCGTTCATTCATTCATTTCTTCGCTCATTAGTCTTCATTACTCGAATCTTGTCTCATGCAATATCCCTGACTCATACTTGAAAGCTGTTGTTGTGTCGGGGCCTATACACAAACCCCGACTCATGTCCGAAGACTGACACAGCACCGGGATACGCGAAAAAGATCCCATTTGAATCAATCACAGGGATTGAACTCTATCTGAGTCTGTTGCAACACAAAGTCGCTCACCTTATTATCTCGTCTCATTCAATACCCCTACTCATGTCCGAAGACTGATACTGTGCTAGGGCCTGATAAACAAACCCCCGACTCATGTCCGAAGACTAACACAGTACTGGGGTACGCGACACGGATCTCATCATCCGAGTTTGTCTCATGCAGTACCCCCGACATATGTTCGAAGACTGATACTGTGCTAGGGCCTGATAAACAAACCCCAACTCATGTCTAAAGACTGATACAGTACTGGGGGTACGCGACACGGATCTTATCATCTTATTTTGTCTCATGCAATACCTCCGACTAATGTCCGAAGACTGATACTGTGCCAGGGCCTGGTAAACAAACCCCCGACTCACGTCCGAAGACTGACACAGTAGCGGGGTACGCGACATGGATCTTATCATCCGTCACTTTCATGTTCACCATTTGTTATCTCATATTCACCATTTGTTATCTCACACATATACACATCATAATTTCATCACATCACCATGCACATATCAAGCATAAGTCATCACGTCATAACAAGGCCTATCTCCCGATTTTAACTCTTAAAACCACTTAGCAAATCCTATGTCCAAAATGGGTGTATGGGACTTTTAGGCACATGAGCATAAAAATTCTATATGTAAAACAGTCTGGGCGCATGGGTACTGTTTGGGCATTTCTGCCCTATTTGGGCGTTTCGCCACTATGCAGGCGCATGGACACTTAGCCGTTTTGGAAACTTGGGCGCATTGGGCACTATATGGACATCTGAGCTTACACTTAGATTGTTAACACTTAGGTGCATGGGGTTTGCGCGGTTGGGCATACTTAGGCAGTTGGCCGTTGGGCGTATGGGAACACTGTTTAGGCGCATGGCCCACTCTTGGGCGCATGGCCAAAACATAGGTGCATGGCCAACATGTTAGGCGCATAGGCCACTGTTCATGCGCATCAAAACATTCTGACATGTTTTCTATGCTACTAACATCACCCGATTATCATTCTAATAATACCCAAGCACAGATCTAACACACTAAGGGCACCTAAGCATGCTAAACATCAACACTAACCCATAAACCAACTCTAAAAAATACATACATAGAACATCATCGAACAATATGTTGAAACTCACAGTTTTACTTGAAAACATTTTCTTGGTATGCATAATAGCCCCAAACAAGTTGAAAATCATTAAAAGAGGGGTTCTAGAAACTCACCTGAGCAGCCTTTCAGCAACACAATTCAAGTTTGAGACCCACCTTCAATTCAGCTCTTAAATCCCGAAAACAAATACTAAACACCAAGAACTTCGGTCAAGAACTCAAAACCCAGCTAAAACCGAGCTCATATAAGAGAAAAATCACCTTTGTAGTTTCCTCTTCCTCTTTCTCTCTCTAAAACCAAGGGCTTTCTCTCTTTTCTTCCTTCCTTTTAGCCGAATGGAGATGGTGAAGAAGGGATGGCCAGCCTGCCCCTTTAAACCTTAAAATATTAAGGTTTTGTACTTTGTACACTTTATCCCCCTCGACTTGTGCTCGTTATCTATTCTTTCTATTTACTTTTCTTTTCTTTTCGTTTAAATAAAAATTCGGGATGTTACATTATGAGACAATGGCTGTTTTTGGTATGTTTGTTCAAAGTTATGAAGCCTTGGTGGCGGGGGAGATGAAGGGTAAAGGAATGACAATAGAGGATATGTATTAGGTGGATCTTGATGATCTTAAAGAGACTAACATTCAGTGGCAAATGGCAATGCTGACACTTAGAGCCCGAAGATTCGTGGAGCGCACCAGAAGGAAGAACTTCGAAAGTCAAAGTTCTAACTCCAAACTTGGGTTTGATAAGTCTAAACTGAGGTCTTTTAATTGCAAATAGTTGTGACAATTTAAACGTGAATGTCCATTGCCAATCATCACTGATCCTAGTACTCAAGAGTTCCACGACTGGTTTCAGCAGGTATAAGAAGAGATGAATCCGAAGAAGAGACAACTTTGATTGGAGTGTTGTGGTTAAGAGACGAGAGAGGAATTAATCAAGCATTGGTGGCTGAGATTATGGAAGAAAGGAAGAAGGCAAACTGTGAAGATGATTTTGATTTGTTCAAAGAACTTAGAGATAAAATTGAAGTATCTTTGAAGGTGAAAGAGGAAATGGTGATAGAAGGTGAGGATGAAAGAATCAGACATAAGGAAGTCAATCCCCTAAGCAGAGTAATAGAAAATATATTTCTGCTACCACTATCAAGGAAAACAAGTTGAGTACTCCGATGTGCCAATGTGAGAAAGCTTTAACAGCAGAAAAGGTGGTAATGGGACTTCTTTATGAGGTAATTCGGGACATGTGTTCTTCTGCATGCAAAATTTGGTTATTTGCAGTATACAACGCTAATCGTTTGTTAATTTATAATGAAAAATATTTAAGACGAATTAATGCAGAACTTAAAGTAAATGAGTCTAAATGTTTTGTTAAATTAAATGACGCTTTGACAGAAAATGATCATTTAAAAAGAATCGTTTTGGAAAGAAATGTTGAGATCAAAACCTTGACTGAAAGGATTGAACTTGCTAAATTTGAAACAAACAAACTTCAGTCAAAGCTTGTTAAATGGACACTATTGGGGATGAAACATGATGATTTATGCAAATCTCAAAGGGGGCTAGGATTAAAATAGGTTTGGGATATGAAAATGCTAAGGTTTATCCTCTTCCTACTACTTACCGTTATTCTCCTATGCCTATCTAATGATTTGATCATAATAGATACTAACAGTATGTCTGCAGGTTTAGAAGCTGTGAACACTAAGCACGTTCATGAGGACTATGGTTATGGACCGACTAGCGGGCTTGGATGCACTAGTTTTAGTACACCTGATTTGCAACATTCTATCTTAGATAATAAATCTAGTTTAAATTTTGTCTTTTTTCAAGTCAATCTATAGCAGAGACTGTCTCATGTTGTTCTAGCGATGTTTCTATTTCCTCGTTAAATAATGTGCATTGCAATGGTGATATCTCTTCTAATTGTGTTGATGTCGTGAATGATTGCACTGTGAAATGTCAGAGAAAACTAAAAGTAATTGTTTTGAAAAATTCATTTCCATCCCATTCCATCTTTTACCCAAACTAATATTTCTTTATTAAATGAAAGGGTAGTGTCATCATACGAGGCAAGTACGAGTGGTACGAGTACCACATGTACTTCTGATGACGTTACTTCATCTTTTTGTAAATAATCATCTTTCGTAATAATAACATATTTAGAGACATGTATGAGACTTATAGTGATGTAGATTCTAGATTGTCTGAATGTGATGGGAAATATACATTGATAAAGTTCCTACCTTGTTACTTAACAGAACTAGAGTTAAATCACATTGTTTTCGTTGTGGTAAAGATGATCTTGTAATTAAGCAATGTCCTGAGCTTCATCATAGAAATGTTAATAGGATGTCATTTAGGAGTAGATTGAATCAATTGGTTAATAATTTCTTTCGTAAGAAGACAACCTCTCCTAAACCCGAAGTTGTTCAAACTTGGGTTCCCGTTTCACCTGGCTAATCTGATCTATGATATCTTTACATGAGACATCCACTAAGGTTGTAAAAAGTGTATGGCATGTTGATAGTGGATGCTCCAGACACATGATGAGGCTAAAGGACTTATTAACCAATTACCGAATAATCAATGGAGTATATGTCGCTTTTACTGGCGACAAGAAAGGAGGGAAATGGTTGGCCAAGAGGAAGTTTCCAATGGCTCTCTTACCTTAGAGAATGTCAACTTTGTCCCAGAACTCACTTCTAATCTATTGATGTCTCTCAGATTTATGATAAAGACATTCTAGTCTTGCTCAAGTCCAATGAATGTCTCTTTTTGAAATCTGAGATTGATATTCGAGAAGAGATGGTCTTAATGCAGGCTCCAAGGAAGAATGACACATATCTTCTTGACTTGTGTTCAAAGGAGTCAACGTCTACCATTACTTGTCTTTGTCCAAAGCTTCCACTCCTGAGTCTTTCTTATGGCATCGCAGAATTGGGCCACATTAATTTCAAAAATAAAATAAATTAGTTAAAAACAATCTTGTTAGGGGATTACCTTTAAAGGACTTTTCTGTAGTTGAAAAATGTATAGCATGTGCCAAGGGTAAACAACACAAGAAACCACATAAACTAAAAATTGAAAATAGCATATCTAATCCTCTTGAGTTGTTGAATATTGATTTGTTTGGCTCAATTAGTGTTAAATCAATTGCTAAAAAATCTTTTTGTCTTGTGATTACAAATTATTTTTCTAGGTTCCCTGGATGAGATTTGTTTCCCCCAAGGATAGCCGCTGAGGAGCTATAGAAGTTAATTCTTTCAATTGAACAATAAGCAAGAGGAAGGTTATGGCAATTAGAAGTTATAATGGTACCGAATTTAGAAATTAGATCTTTGATTCTTTTTGGGCTAGTAAGGCATTCTGAGCCAGTTCAGTGCTATGAGGACTCCTCAACAGAATGGACCCATTGAAAGAAAGGATCAAACTCTCATTGAAGCTGCACATACGATGTTGATCGAATCTTTTTACCCATTATCTTTTGGGCAGAGGCGCTGATTATGCTTCATATGTTCATAGAGAAAGCCTTTGATTGTCTTCTTTCGACCATTTGGTTGCTCGTGCACTTTACTAAATACCTGTGTGTGATGAATGTTACTTCATCAGCTATTCTTATTCTCAAAAAAGCTTATCAGGTGTATAACAAGAGAACCCGTATTATGCAAGAGTCTTTCTATGTTGACTGGTAGGAATCTGATTCCTCAGATGTTCGATCTGAACCTACATGGTTCTTTGACTCCGATACGGTGTTAAACTCTTTTAATCTTCTAATTTTTGATGATGATGTTTCCATCTCCAATGTCCAAACAAATATCATTCCTCCAACTCCATTACCTGTCGCTCCTCAAGCACCTCCACATACATCAAAAATGATGCTACATAAGTTGACAATGCTTCCTTATCATCATCGTTTGCCATTCCACCTCCAGCTGTTTGTGCATCTCTCCCTCATCACCTTTATCTACCTCATCTCCAGTTGTACCACCCAATTCATCAATTGATTCTACCTTACCATCTCCATCACCTTCATCTACCCATCAAAAACACAAATATCTTACCCATTACCACAGACTTCAAAACTTAGAAAGATCATCCCCTTGATACATCATTGGATCTATCACTGATGGAGTTCGGACATAGAGTCAATCTAGTTTGATTAACGTTAGCTTATTCTCTTGTTTTATATCCCAAATAGTCTTGAAAAATGTTCATAAAGCTCTTCAAGATTCTTGTTGGGTTGAATCTATGCAGCTAGAGCTTCAGCAGTTTAGGAAACTCAAAGTGTGGACCTTGTTTGATCGTCCACAAACAAATACCCAATTGGCATGAAATGGGTGTTCAAGAATAAACCCATTGATCGTGGCATTATGGTGAGGAATAAGTCCAGACTAGTGGTTTGGGCTTCACTCAAGAGGAAGGAATAGACTACACCGATGTCTTTGCTCCTGTAGCCCATTTTGAAGCTATTAGGATCTTTCTTGCAGATGTCGCTCACAAGCAGTTCAAAGTCTATCAGATGGATGTCAAATGTATATTTCCTTATGGAGTCATTGACGAAGAGATATACGTGTGTCAACCACCAGGTTTTGAGGAACCTGACTTTCCTAACAAAGTCTACAAGCTGATAATTCCTTAATGGTCTTCATCGGGCACCTCGGATCTGGTACGAGACTTTAACACAATATCTCTTAAGAAATGGTTTTTTCTTGTGGCACCATTGATATGACTTTATTCAAGAAGGAGCTGGATGGCGAGATGCTGATTGTCAGGTCTATGTCAATTATATAACTTTTGGCTTAACCAACCGAATTTGTGTCGGGAGTTTGAAGAAGTAATGCATAGTCAATGAGCATGATTGGGAGATGTGCTTTTTTCTTGGGTTGTAGGTTGAATAAAAGCTTGAGGGAATTCTCATTCATTATGAGAAGAATATTAAAGAAATTCTAAAGAAATTCCAGATGAGATGCTTCTTCTGAACTCACCCCTTTCAATGCTCAAACTTGCCTCACTCTTGATGAAAACGGGAAACCTGTTAATCCTTATCTCTATAGATCTATCATATGTTCCCTTATGTATCTTACAACCAGTCTTCCTGATATAACCTTCACTGTAGGATATTGTGCTCCATACCAAATGCTCCGAAAGAGTCTCATGAAATGCCGTCAAACGAATCTTTCGTTATCTTAAAAGGGTCTTCTCGTTTAGGACTTTTGGTATCCTTATCGGGGGAATTTTGATTTATATGCTTATTCTCATAGTGATTCTAATGGTTGAAAGTAAAATAGAAAGTAAGTTATTAGAGGTTGTCAATACTTAGGAAATTGTCTGGTATCTTGGTAGAGCAAGAAACAAGACACAATTTCTCTTTCTATAGGAGAAGCTGAATACATTGCAGCTTCCGGTGTGGCTGCTCAAGTGCTCTGGATACAACATCAGATGATTGACTACGAGATCAACTTTCTCCATACACCATTGTTTTGTGACAACAAAGTAGCTATTGGCCTTGCCAAGAATCCTATTCATCATTCTCTCACCAAGCACATCGAAACACAGATTCATGCAATTCGTGATGCTCAAAAAAAGGGTTTTATTGATATTATTCCCATTGACACAAAAAATCAAAAGGCTGATCTTTTCACTAAAATGTTTGATAAACCTTGTTTTATGAATTAATCTATATGTTAGGATTACTATCTTTTAAACTTTTCTCTTAGAAGTATTTTGATGCATATTATTTATTTCCCTTTTTCTTTCTTTCTTTCTATTTTGTTCTACACACTCTATAGCCCTTTCTTATCTTTCACATAATCATTTAAATAATAAATAATAATAATAATAATAATAATAATATAATAATAATATAATAAATAATAATAATAATAATAATAATAATAGCAAATAAAATTTATATAATGATAGTGATATGTAACTAAATAAGAAATTTTACATCTTAATTATTCGTAGAAATTCAGGGGATATATAATATATATATATATATATATATATATATATATATATATATATATAATATTTTTAAATACTCTTTTTGTTTTCCTCTACCAATACATTGAGAAGCCTGGATATTGTATAGGAGGTCAATGGTATTGTGTCAGGATTTGCTTGATAGGTTCAGTTTGAAAGCAAAGTAAACATACTCTTGTAGGTTAACTAATAGATCAAGAAAGTTGTTGACTCGGACAATACCTTGACACTTTTGGCCTTCACAAAGTTTTATGTTCTTGTTCAAAAAGATTAAGAGCATGATAACTCTGTTTTGATCTATTCTTATCTCAAGTTCCATTATGTCTAGATCTTCCACTCTCTTTCAAAAGATTTTTGCTTATTCTTTTATGCATCTAAAATGCTCCTTGTTATATTATTTCTCGTGCTTATCTCCTCTTCTATGTGTGAACATTGACTAGAGTGAGATTTCCTCTGCTGCACCATAGTACTAACTTGGAGCTCTCATCGGCACAAGATGATCTTCTTTGTTATACGTAAGTATAGACCTGAAGCTCTTGTCTGTAAGACCCAATTGATCAACTCCTTTGTTATACGTAAGTATAGACCTAGAGCTCTCATCATTCGATGTCTGTAAGAGCTTTGCTTCCTTTGGAATAGGACCTTTGTTGCTTTTGAGAGAACAGTCAACAGAGTGTGCCATGTGTTCAATATATCATGAGAACAAGATAGGTTTCTTTGCTAAATGTATGTGCGAATAAGTCATTCATTGTTTTCTTTAAAGGAACCAAACATGATAAGAGTAGTTCTAATATGCTGTTGAAACAAGAAGACATGGATTTAAAGGGACAAGTATATCTTCAATACTGCCAAACTTTGACTCTCGAGAAGATCTTTTTAGCTTCTCGTTCATATCCTTTTTCTTCTACTTATTTTTGTTTAAAAAAGTAAAAAATTACATGAAATGTAGTAAGGTCTTGTGGGGCAACTTTCTTTTATTTTATTTTTATTCTTTTCTATTTATTTTTTGTTTATTATATCTTAAAAGAAATTATTTTTAGTTTTTCTTAATTTTGGGTTCCAGCGAAATATACTTTCGTTGGTAGTTTCGCAGCTGAAATTATAGCTTCGCCGCTCTTTCGCACATCGCTTGTCATTTCGACCTGAGCTTATTCAGGCGAAACTATAGTTTCGCTGGCTGCGAAACTAAAGTCTATATAACTCGTTTTGTGAAATTATCTTCTCATTTTCGCATTATCCGGGTTTTAGGACATTATGAATGTTCTCGTGCCTTTGTATTACAATCTGAGATTTTTGGACTTTAGATTCTTGTTTGTCTCCCATTACTCTTTGAATGTGAGTTTCGAACCAAGGACCTTAGTTTAATCTAGGTTTAACATCTCTTAAAGAACTAATTTGAGTTGGACTCTTCAGTACCTTTGAAGTTCTTGCTGTGAAAGTATTGATAGTCCAGCGAAACTGAATGAAAGTTCAAGGTTTTTAGCGAAACTGTGTTGTTATGCTGTCCGAGTAAACGTACGAGTTTCGCTGACCTTAATTCCTTTCGCTGTGTCGAAGCTATAAGTTTGACGTGACAAATCTACTGCACTGTCTTGCCGAAAATAATCCATAACTGCTGTTGAAATTACACTTTTGCATGCCGAAACTAATTTCTCATCCAACAAAACTATAATTTTGGCTATCGAATTTAAATTGATTATTATTCATTTTTATTATTTTTATTATTATTCTTTTATATTATTTTAATATATTGTTCTAATGCGTTTCATCTGTTTTTCAGGTTAAATGGCAACCTCAAATTTTACAAGCGGAATACACATTACAACTCTTCTGGATGACTCTTATCCCAAGGAAGTCAGGTTTAGAGACTGCCTTCATTAGCTGTAGAGATCTCCAATCACCTACGCGATCTCATACTCTTATACCATATATGACTTACATATTCGAGATTTCTGTCGTACGGCTGAGTATGACATGAGAACCAATCCTCAAAGGATTGTGGCTTGGGTATTGGAGAATGACTTGATTATAACTTCTGAGATTACATCGAGTTATTGAGATTGGATGAGCATAGTAGAGACGGAGTGATACTAATAGATCAGGAGGTGCTTGATGCTTTCAGGTCGATGGGATATGAGGGTCCTCATTTAGCACTAGAAAGGAAAATAAAAAAATCCTTTCTCTCCAGGAGTGGAGATATATAGCCCACGTGTTTATCATGTGCTTAGATCACCGAAAGGTGGATTAGATAGGCTTAACTTGGACTGGGCTAAGGCCATGGTGATTTGTTGCAGATGCAGAAAGCCAACATTGCATGACTGATTTTTGATTGTATGGCTGAAAATGTCATGGCTCTAAAGAAGGACAAGTGGTTCTATACCCAAGAGTCATTCAAATGATTATAGATGATGTTATTACAAATATTCCAAGGCATGGAGAGATTAAAAGATTGTGCAGATGAACACCCGTATATATTTAGACTGTTGTGCTATCAGACATGATTTTAGCGGAAGATCACTCGCATTTGGAAAACATGTACCTCCGGAATGATAGAATTTTATCAGAGGAGAGTTAACGAGTCGGAGGAGAAATAGTAGAAGAAACTAGACTAAAACAGACTTAAGTTGTCAAGAAGAGGAAGACATACGCGAAAGAGAAGACTATGATTTTAAGAAGGAAGTTCATGAGTGGGTAGAGGATGCTAAGTTGAGAAAGAGAAGAGATATAAGATGAAAGCATATGTGGAGAGATTGAGAGAAGAACCAAACAAGACATCAATCTTTCACTGAGCCCACAAGGATGGAGGAAATGGCATGTTTGGATGATGATGTCATCAGAAATCTAAACTCTTCTCTTGCTAATGAATTGATCATGATTAAAACCAAGCTTACCAATCAAGAACTAAGGGAAAGAAGGAAAGATGAGAAGATTGAAGGGATGACAAGCTTGATGATGGATTAGCAAAGATTGATAAAGAGACTGTTGATCGAGGTGAACAAACTAAAGAAAGCTACTGGCCTGCCCAATTAGCTAACCCAACTTGAGTTTGATGATTTGACTGACACCTCCAAATACCTATTTCTAAATGTGGGTACATCTTATTGGGCTAGAGAAGGCACGTCTGGTGCTGCAACTGAAGAGGCTGGGGGATCGGGTTTGAGGCAAGATGTTGAGAACAAGACTGGGAAGGAGGAAATATGACTATAGAGAATGTGGAGCAGGTGTATGAAGCTAGTTTTATGGATATTAGGATGAATATTGATTATTTTGGCGGATAAAAGGTATTCGCCAAACAATCTGAAGGTGTTTAAAAGTCTATTGAGAAGGGGTTGGTGGATGAAGAAGAAGATGATGAGCAGTTGGTCGATTATGACTCAGAGCCCGGATATTATGAAGTTGAAGAAAGGCCACTAATGTATGTTGTCAAGAAGGGAGAAGATGAGAACATTGTATTTGAGATGTTAAAGGATAATTGGTTTATGAATGAGAAGGAGATTGAAGAGCTAACTCCCTTTTTTCAAAACTTACAAGAGTTGAGTAAGAAAGAGGTGAACAAGAAGATTATGAGTTGGAAGTATAACCCCGGCCTCAAGATGTTTATGATGAAGAGGAAACGGGGAGGGATTACATATATGCATAAAAGGAAGGATCTTAAGACCTTGCCAAAATGGGATTTGAGAAGATTGGTTGTGCTGCCACTATTGAATGCTGATTTAAGAAAAAGATCCATGTTACTCGAGAAAGAGATACAAAATGGAGTGAACGATTATTTTGAGTCGTTTGGGTTTATGAAAGATGAACGGAGAAGGTCATGAAGGATAAAGATTAGGAGACTAGTAAAGGGAAGATTGTGCTATGGGTGAAACGCCAAAAACAGTGAATATGATAAGGTTGTCAGATCCTGAACCCCTAAGATTACAATAGTTTGGAAAATGGTTCTATGTCAACAACATGGGGGAGGCAGTGATCAGAGTGAAGGGTGGAGTTGAGTATAGGTTGTTTGACCCTATGGAGATATTTACTTTCTGTGATGAAGATTTGGAGATTCTATGTGTCAATCATATTAAGGCAAGAGCAGGGGAGGAGACTAGAAATAAAGCCAGTCTGTTCATGACTGTGGCTAATAAAGCAAGAGGAGTAAGAGCAGAAGAAAAAGTTGACAGAGAAAGTAAGGTAGAGGATGATGTAACACCCGGTATTTTAAAAAAGTCAAAGAAGAAAGAATAAAGCGACGAGAAACAAATAAAGGAATAAAGCCCAAGTAGAGGGACTAAAGGTGTCAATGGGACAAAAGTCTTAAAAAGTTGGTGAATAAGCAACATGTCCGCCCATGTTTCCTATTCACATCAACACTCTTGGGTTTTGGAAGAGAGAGAGAGAAAGGAGGCTGAACTCAAATATTTTGGAGAGGAATAAGGGCAGAAGATCGAATTCAAGGTAAGAATTCATGTGTATATGATGTTCTTAACTGGCCTTAGCCTCGGTTATATGTTTGTGTGTGTTCAAGTATGCCTTTGGTGGGTTTTTAGACAGTTGAACTGAATTGCAAACAGGTTTTGAAGAAGTCATACCTAAGAGGTTGCAAAGGTGAGTTCTAGAATCCCCTTTTACTTGTTTTAAACTGCTTTAGGGCTGGAAATAAATGTATGAACATTTTTTTTCTAAAAATGGGTGTTGAACTCGTATGTATGTGTTGTGTGTGATTCGGGTGGGGTTTGATTTTGGGTGATGTATATGTTTGAATGATGTTATGGTTGTGTTTCTAAGGCTTAGAAAGTATGATTTAAGCTTAGAACATGATAGGTGATGATTGGGAACTAAATTATGATGTTCAGGAGTGTTTAGTCTGCCAGGCCCTAAAAGTGGCCCATGCGCCACACAGGAATAACTGCCTAAGTGTTCCCATATGCCCAAAACCTCATGCGTCTGAATAGTACTCATGCACCTAGAATTAGGCTCAAATTGACTAAGTGTTCATGCGCCCAGGCACTCATACGCCTACATAATGCCCATGCGCCTAGAATTGCCCAGAATAGAATAAGTGTTGCTCATGCGCCCCAATAGTGCCAATGCACCTAAAGGTTGCCATGCGCCTAAGTGTTCCACATGCACCTAAAAGGTCTTGTGCCTGCATAGTGCTTATGCGCTTATAGACTTAGAAATATTTTCTGATTTCGGGGAAAATTGTAAAAGTAGGTTTTGACTTGGGAGGTTCCCAGGGGCTATATAAGTTGACTTTTGAGGTCATAGATGATGTGATGGGCGATGTAAGATGCGATGTATGATTGATGCCTATGCATGATGATGTGTGATTGATGATGTTTGATGATTATGTATTATTATATGATTGTATGTTATATTCCTTATTACGTATGATGATGCGACTTTACGTGGTGTGATTATTATGATGAACGTAAGGTATTATCTTAATGAAGTGAAAGATTTAAGATAATAAAAGTGGAACATAATGAACGAATGAAAAGACTTGCAAGCAAATGAAAGGAGTTTCACAACTCAATGAGAGTTGCTAGCTCAACTGTGTGTTTATAGTGTGCGATCTTGGCTAAGCCTTAAGGGTTCACACACAGGAGGAGTTAGTCTATGTGACTACTCCATACGTGTGATATGTGCGATATGGGGTCCTCGTTGCTTATCCCTAGATGACATAGCTTTGTGCTCAAGAGTGGTGTTAAGTACAGGACCTAGATAGAAGTGAAGATAATAAATGTACGAAAAGTGGGATAAGTACGAAATGTTGAAAATGTGCGAAATGAACGAAACGAACGATGTGAAGATAATAATTATTACCTTGATGTACGTATGATGTGTGATCATGTGCGATAGTAAAGAAAATGTTTTAACGAATGAAAGGTAATATTATGTTGTTATAAAACTTGAACTCACCCAGCAACACTGACTTTTATGTGTTTCTAGTTAGCATGTAAAGGTTGCGGAGGATGGCACGGGGCGGCTACTTGGCTTTTTTTGGATGGAATTCTTTTGTTTAATGTTTTTGCATTGTAATGTGAACAAGCGATGTTGGTAACGAATGTTGTATTAATGTGCAATAGCATTTATAATGAAATGAAAATGTTGTTTTTAATGTTTCCCATTCAATGTTTTATTTAAGTTAATGAAAATTTTATGTTTCATGTGCGATGAATGACCATCTGTGAGCGTCCCGGAAATGGGGCCTTACAAGTTGGTATCAAAACCAAAGTTTAAGTGAAACGGGTAAATTTTCAAAAGAAAACTTAACTTGAACTGAAAATGGGACAAAAGGAAAGGGAAGTCAGTCTGAGTAGCTACTTGCTATCAGATATTTTCTTAATGTTAACCGACATTATGTGCGCATGTTATGTGGTTGATGTGCCTTTAGTAGATTTAGATACTAATGTAGTCAGGATAGGAAATGCTTGGGGTATGAAGAGTAAAGTAAGTGGCTAATCACAACTAGCCACTATAATTAGGGACTTACTATAGTTGACAAAAACTAAGTTATTTGTAGATACATGTTGTTCCTAGTATACGAGCTTAAATGTAAAACTCTTTCATGTATTACACATATGTAATGAAATGGTTCAATTAAATGTAATATGTGGTTGATGTTTATTAATGTTTAATTATTTCATATTATTATTGTGTTAAGTATAATTCATATGTATGAACTTATTATATAGGTTTAAATTATTGTACATAGTTCTTAGTTAATAATGATTGAGAAATGTGTTCAATCTAGTTGGATGAGTATTCATGCTAATGGACCATACTTATGGACCATACGCATGAATACATCATGCTTATGGACTAGTCGCACGACTGAACAAGGAGACTGGATCAGTCGTATAATTAAGATATAAGATTGACTCAGTCGCATGACTGAACCTTTAGTCCTGCGTATGACTCACTCAAATGATTCAGTCGCACGAATAAACCATGCTAATGGTTAAGTCATATGAATGAAAACTACAAACCTATAAATACCACTTAATTCGTGGACAAACACAACAATTGAAAACACTGAAGAAACCTAGAGAGAGATTATGAATATTCAGGAAACCTAACCGTCTAGAACGTCCAAGCCAGCCAATCCAACTTCAAAGTTCGTTCTTGATCGATTCATACTCGTTCTTAACGTTTAGTTCATTCTTATATCGATCGGGTTAACGTTCTCACTGATTGGATCGCTAATCAATAGGATTCCGTACTATTTGATCTGATCTCACACATAATCAGTTAGTATTCCATATGCAAACGGTCCTCACAAGTGGTATCAGAGCTTTGGCTCTTGATTTTGTGTGGATTCGATTAGTTTTTGTGTTAAAGCTCACGTTTTAATTCAAAAGAGTCATCATATTGGTTCTAAAGGTGTTTTTGACGTTTGCATGCATAAAGTTGTGTTTTTCACCATACGGCTAATTAGGGTTTCTGGGAAAATCGTGTTTTTGTGTCAAGGTGTCAAAATCTTCGATTTTACAAAAACAACAACCTTCAGTCGCACGATTGAACTCAATCATATACTCCATCCGCACGACTGAACTCAATCGCATACTCTATTCATACAATCGAACAACTCCAGTCGTTTGATTCCAATCATATTGTTCATACACACAACTGAATCCAATCACACGATTGAATTCATTCGCACCCTTCATTCGCATGAGTGAACCATACTCATAGTCCATTCGCACGAGTGAAACTGTCTAGTTCTAAAAGTTCAAAGTTTATAGCAATGGAAGATCAATTTGTTGCCTTTACTACCAGAAAGGACTCTCGCATCCTCATTCATCTGCTTCTAAAGAATGAGATTGGTAATCATAATAAACGGTGAAGCTAATAACGTTAGATGACTATCCATAGTGGAAACATCGGTTCGAGATTTATTTAAATGGAGTTGATCCCAATCTTTGGACATCCATTGAGACTGGTTACATGGTACCAGTCAGTGCTAATGGAGTCAAATTAACACTGGGGGAATGAGTGAAGCACAAAAGATTTTATTCAATGCTGAAAAGAAAGTATATGCTCTGTTGACTCAGTCGATACCGAAAGACATCTTTCATAGTTCTCTGAGAACAAGCAGGCGAAAAAGTTATGGGAAGCATTGGAGAAGGGATATGATGGAAATGCAACACTCAAAGCACTGAAGGGTCTCAAGAAGGAGTTTGATAATTTCTCCTCGATAGGGAATGGGAGCTTGGATGACATTATTTACAAGTTCTACCATCTGATGAGTGAGTTGCACACTCATGGTGTGACAACATTTATGAAAGATAAAGTTTCAAGCTTTGCAGATGTTTGCCGAATAAATTGGATTTATTTGTGTCCAACCTAAGACATAACGACATTCTTCTGATGTTAGACATAAATGACTTCATCGTGAAGTTAAGAGAGGAAGAACTGAGAATGAAATACAAGTCAATGAAGGGATATTATGTTCAGAATTCTTCACTTTACAAATCAGTTCCAACCCTAGCTATTTCAGGAGCACCACTTCAAACAGCCTTCATGTCTAGTTCTTCTACTCCTTCTCACACCAGTACCTCAGGAACCGAAACGTCAGGTCTTCTGGAACCCGATATATAGTTCCTGAAGCAAAGACTACAAAGTTGAAAACAAGAATATCGGTAACTATACAGTGGAAGTTTCCAAAGAACATATGGATCTTCTAGCGGCGGTTGTACAATCTTACGATGGTTTAGTTGAAGGTAATACTGGTAATTGTCATCTTGCAGATGAGGATTATGAGCAAGTTGACGACAATGAGCTAGAGAGGATGGACTTAATGTGGGCCTTGGCAAGTGTTGTCAGAAGGGCAAAGAAGTTTGTGAAAAAGACGGGGCAAAATCTAGTAGCCACTTAAGATACAACCTTTGGTTTTGACAAAACCAAAGTCATTTGCTTCAATTGTGGTGAAAAGGATCATTTTAAATGTGAATGTGTAAAGCCCAAGAAACAGGTAATGGAAATCCACTTCCGACCTTCAACCGCCAAGACAAAGACATGAGTGGAACCACATCTTCAAGCAAAGAGACAAAGGCCTTGACTACTCAAGGTGATGAAGGGCAAGACTAGTGCTTCCATTTTGTTTCTCTGGGTGAATTAAACATTGCTTGTGTTGAGGCATTGGATGATAGATCTGCTAGTGAATGTGAGGTCACAGCTGAGCAAGCGATGTCAGATAATGAAGAAGCTATGAATGTGGTAAATCACTTGGTTGAGGAAGAGCTCAGAGCAACAAAATCAGAGCAACAAACTCAGAATCTCTAGTAAACGAAGAGTCTGAAACGGCGTTGATAGCCGACTCGTCTAATTCCTCATAGGTAAGTTCTAATGACCAACTATTTGATAAACATGCTTGTACTGAATGTGACAAATTTAGGGATAGCATTGATCTAAAATTTGAAAGGTTATTAGGACACGATGAAAATTTAATAAACGATTTACAACTCTGCACTGAAGCTAATCGTATCTTAAAACAAAATGATTGTAGTTTCAAAAAAAATAGAACGTTTGGAAAAACAACTATGGGAAACCGAGGTTGTTGCTTTAAATCAGGCAAATGACATAAAGTTTTATTAAACTCTTTAGAAGAAACAAAGAAAGAAAAAGCAGTTTTAGAAGTCGAAGTTGATTCCTTAAAACAAAAACTTCATAGTTTGACTAGTTCTTCACACATATTTCAAAACCTAGTGAAAGAACGAAACAATGGGGAAGGGTTGGTTTGAAAGTAGTTCCGCCACTACATGCTTTCCTTCTAAATACTAAAAGTAGACCTATCAATAACAACCCAGATAAGGATCATGTGGTGTCCACTCCTCTGGTTATTGATCCCGATTCTACGGGAAAACCTATGAAGAATAACACTAAACAGAAGGTATCTACATTGAAATCAAAAGATAAGATGCCTATAGAGAATTTGGATGATACATTTGAAAAGGTTAATTGAAGGTCAGGTTCACACATGTCTACTTCTAAACCCAAAATGACTAAACAAGTTAACCAAACACGTGTTACTTGTCAAAGTCCAAATAAACTAAAGGTTAAAGGTGTTAAAAAGATGCAAACAATTAATTTTGTTAAAGAAGCCGAAACATCTAAATGAGTAGTGACTAAACCCAACCAGACTCATCTCACACCTGTACCAAACTCAACTCCACAAAAACAATTTCCTCAACTTGTGGAAGGGAGATCATGCTATAGTTGTTGAAAAAGAGGACATATTTCTTCTAATTCTCCTTATTATTAGACAGCTAAAAAGAAAATTCAACTTTATGATACAAACCCAAGTTTTTCTAAAAGTAAATCTATTACTCCACTTAAGACTATTAGTGAACCTAAAGTTAAAACTATAAGCCAGTCGTCTGTTTATCACAAACAGGCCTTACATAAAACTGGTTTATGGAAAGAAAAATCAAGTAAGTTGTCTGGAAATGAGAGAAAGAAGAAGAATGACGTGCCCTCATCCTCTAATGGAAAATGGGTTGAGTCATGACGTGTGATTCCTTTAGGTCACCCAAGCCAGTTAAGGCTTGGGTCCCAAACCTGAACGGATCAATTCCTTTGAATGTGTAGGGTGTCCGCTACAGCGCTATCACAAATACCTGGATTATTGATAGTGGGGCGTCCAGGCACATGACGAGGAATTCGTCCCTCCTCTTTAACGTCAAACAAATTAAAGGAGGACATGTCTCATTTTCTGGAAATAAAGGAGGTTACATCACCGCTCAAGGCGAAGTGCAAAACGAGAAAGTGAAGTTTGACAAGGTCAACTACTTTCAACAACTGTAGAAGAACTTGTTTTCTGTCTCCCAGATCTGTGATAAAGGATTCCAAGTTATGTTTAACAACAAGAAGTGCTACATATTGAAGAAGGATTATATTATCCAGGAGGAAAAAGTTCTAATGTCAGCTTCAATATATAATGATCTTTATGTATTGGATCTATCAAAGGCCTCCACACGGAGAACACTATCCAATGCTTCTTGTCAAAGTCAACCGAGAGGGATTCAATCTCCTAGCATAGGAGAATGGATACATTAATCCTAGGAAGATGAATCATCTGATATAAAACGATTTAGTGAATGGAGTAACTGTCAAGAACTTCCAGCTTCTGGAGTTTTGCATAGCATGTAAGAAAGGGAAACAAATCAAGAAGTCTCACAAGGCAAAGAAAGTTAATTCAATTGACCTTCCTCATGAGCTTCTACACATGGATCAGTTTGGCCCACTCAGCACAAAGAGCATTGCTCAAGATCTATACTGCTATGTCAGGACTTTTAATCCAAGCATTGCTAATGATTACTCAGATTCTCTTGGGTGATCTTTCTAAAATCCAAATGAGAGACTTTTAAATCATTCAAACATCTAGTAACTACTTTGGATTCACTTTACAAGCAGAAAGTATTAGGGATCGTGTACTGGATGATGTACTAACGTGTAAACCGAATCAAATAGTGTGGAATCCTATTTGATTGGCGATCCAATCAGTGAGAACGCACGTAGAAACATTATGTAATTGAATCTAATGTTAAGAATTGATTAGGTATCAATCTACTACGATGTATGAACTTGGGGTATGATCTTAGAGGTCTCTGGACGGCTAGGGTACGTCTGGAGTCAAAATGTGTATTACGCTTGCGTTTTTCCACGAATTAGGTGGTATTTATAGGTTTAGGTTTCTCATTCGGGTGACTGAACCATTAGCATGGTTTAGTAGTGCGATTGAGCCATGCGGTTGATCTATTCGCACAACTGAGTGTTCAGTCGTGCGACTAAGTCATTCGCTTGAAGTTTTTCAGGCGTCTGGACTATTTAGGCGCATGGAGACTTAGTTGCATGGCCATTCGGACGCATAACCATTGTTGGGGCGCATGGTCCATTCGGACGCATGAGAACTTCATCTACTAAGTTTGAACTTATTCAATATTATTACATTATTTATACTAGTTCAAACAACCACAAACCTATATAATTAATTCAATATGCATTAAACAACTCATTAATGAAATATTGAACATAATAATCACAACCAAACATTTACATTTGATTAAGTACCCAAGTATTACATAAGTGTAAGACATTAAAGACATAATACATGTTCAGAAACTAGGGACACATGCACCAACAAACTCCCCCTTAGACCTAGTTCCATCTAATGTCTTACCATCTTCATAACCTCTTCATACTTCTTGTACTTCTCTTCTCTTGTGACACATGCGTGTATCTGGAAAGCAAAGCAGAGTCGTATCACGTTCTGGAATTATAGAGCTTGTACAATATCTGGAGAGTCATAAAAAAGTGGCCACTGTACAATGTATATACATCATCTGCAGATAAGTTCGTAAGCCACATAGGGTCAAACACCCTGATGGTTTCCATAACACCATTCTTGTTTAGGACTATGACTGCTTCTCCTGTCCTCCAATCATAGTACCACCATTTGAAGTGTGGAGTGAAGCCTTGTGGCATCTCCCGTAGAGGGATCATTGACATTGTTCACGGTGAACTCCACTTCAGCACTATCTTCGGTTTCCAGTAATGGGATCAATCTCAGACCGTCTGAGATACCTCGTTGGCTATTGAGTTTGACGTTGACCCATCTGGTGTGTGTGGTACTCTCTTGTAAGAGCTGCTTCAAACAAACCAGACATCTTGCGTGGATCAGCGTATAGCAATTTCAGCTTCGCTAACTGGTTCAGCTCAAATCCAGGAAGAGTCTTCAGGTCGTGTGGGAACCTGAATACTCGATCTCTTTCTCACGTTTAACTGCATAAACGTTGAGATCTTCAAAATATGCCCACACGATGATTTTGCCCGACACCTTATGATTTTCTTCACTTTGTATAACTTGGTGTAGACAGTCGACTTTGAAGCAATGCGCTGGGCTCTTATCTCTTCAAGACACGCAGCCCACTCAGCCTTTCTGATATTAACTTCTGCATCCAAGGCTTGGGCCTTATCTTTAGTCTTGTCAGACTCTTCTTCCATTCTATCCAGAGTTTCAAAAGTTTCACTGACAAGGTGTCGCCCAGATTAGGAACGACATTACCTTCAATGTCAGTGTACTCTGGATAGTGTTGATCTGTGACATCTTCTATCGCGATCTCATCAAAGTCGTTGAGCTCATCGTCACCTTCAACTTGGACTGTTGGAGCATCCTTGACAATCTCATCAAGATTTAGCTTGAACATTTCAGCTATTTGGTCATTAGTGAGATTGTGAATGATCTCTCCTTCTTCAGGAGTGTACATCACTGATTTCCTAACTATCCTGTAGATCAAGAATCATCATGAGTTGAGTCTTAATCTGTTGGAGGGGAGCAACATCATGTTCATCCCTCTGAAAGATTGGATCTGCTTGATGTATACATGTAACACAACAATCATTAGTTAATAATCAAGACAGAAATACCAACATTATAATATAAACATTGATTACAGTAATATGATACAGATTCAAATAAATATGATTTAAATAACAAAAAACAGCTAGATTACTCTTGTCATGGATCACATGGCCTCTGCTGACGGGGCGGATGTGGAGGCACCTTGGTATTGAGACCTTTTGCTCCTCCTTTCACCTGCAGATGTGGCACCCGCACCAGATGCATCCTCGTCATCATCATCACCACATCATCAGCATCATCACCAACATCTGTATCATCCTCAATGTCATCACCATCATCATCATCATCATCATCACTGTCATCATCACCATCATCTCCATCTCCTTCCTGATCTTAAGGGCTCTTCCTTTGATCTCTTGAGCCGCAGCATGATGGCTTGTTGGTGGTCTCCAACTCCTCTATCCTTTTAGCTGCTTGAGCATGCGGCTCCCTGAGTTGGGACTCTCTACGCGCTGTGCATCCATCAGCTGAGCATGCTGCTCTATGTATTGTGCTTGTTGAGATATCTGCATAGATTGAGCAGCAGTATGGTCTACTAGCTGTCGAATCTGAGCAGTCTTCTCATCATCGGCAACAAACAGCTTTAGCACCACACGATTAAGTGTCGAGAGCTGTTCCTCTACCCACTAGGAGGTAGAGTGGATCCAGATGGGTAGGAAGGGAATGACAATGTCCGGCATGGTGGCTGGGGGGTAGGTCGTGGCAGTGGTGAATATTGGGGGTAATATAGATAAAGGTGGTGGTGGAGTGGGTGTGGTAGATGGGATAACAGTAGTGGTGGTAGTAGGTGGATGAGTGGATGTAGGTGGAGTTATGGTAGTAGGTGGAGTGGTGGTAGTGGGTGGAGTGGTGGTAGTGGTGGTAGTGGTGGTGGTTATGAAGATCGTCCTTCTCTTCTTCTTCCTAATCCATGGGGTTGAGCCATCCTTTTCTTCCTCGATCCCTTCAAGGTGGATACTCCCCTGGAACACTGCTTGGCTGATCGGGAGCATAAGTACGATCAATGTCAGCCTCTCCCGATCCGCCAGGGCATTCACTAACCGCCAGGAGCCCTTGCTCAGTGGCAACAACCTTGCTGCCCACCGTTCGAGTCAGAGGCTCTCGTCCGACTCCTCCTCCTCATCAGGTTGGAAGTCCTAATGGAACCCTGTAGTCTCTGTTTCCCTGTGGGTGGGTGCTGGAGATGCTATATCAGCAGTGGGGGCCCTCGGTTGAGTGGGCCCTGCATCTCCACCATCACCGCTATCATCATTGTCTGAATCTTCATCCGGGAGCACGAGTTGCTCATCAGAATCATTGTCTGCGTGGCGCCATTTACGTCTCACCGGCACCACGTAATCCTCCCGAGCCAGATGCCCGAACAATCTCCTTACAGGGGGCTTTACCTGCTTTCCCCTATAAACCTTCATACGACCCAGTTTGGTGTCGTCCATCACCTTACGAACTAAAGCGTCCTCCTTTTCCTTAGGCAGAGACGGTAGTTTCTGACCGATAATCATCTCGATGAATTGAGGGTACATTCAGAACCCCTCCTTCCCTTTCCTCTCAATGTTCTCCACAAGATAGGCGAAGATCATCTTGGAGAAGCTAAATGGGTGGTTTAGCACCAAGGCTACATAAGTGTTGTGAATCTGATTTGATAGCTCGTCGAACCCTCCCTTCCGAGATGCTATACACTTTAGCAGCATATGGGCGAGGTACCTGAACTGGGGCCACAGGCTGCTTTTGTTGAGCACCCCTGCGTTGATATCCCCAGAGTACTTAGCTCGCAAGAAACATCATCGGATAGTAATGGGGTGTAATTGGGTGGGACAGTCAACATCATCCCCAAACTCGAGAACTATCCGAAGGTCATCCTCAGTGATCTCAATCGACTCTCCAAATATCGAGCTACTGTTGCGATGGGGCTCTCAGGATCTATCCACTACAGCACTTTCCCAGAAAGCCTGTTGGACTGAGTGATAGGGAGTGCAAGGAATCAAGATGGCATGGAAGATCCTCGATGTCCATAGAAAAAGTAATAATACCAGAGAAGTCAAGCATTCCTCGAGGTCAGAGCTAGATGAGCACAAATATTATGCTTAGTGCTCATCGGCCAACGACTCGTCATCTGTGACACAAAACAAATAAACATTAGTGTAAGTCAATATGTAACAACCTGAGTCATTTAACTAGACATCTTCTATTCTATCGTACGAATGAGCTGTGCGACTGAGAATTGGTTATGCATTTGGGCTCTTTCGTACGACTGAGCATGTGACTGTGGTCAGTCGTATGCTATTCCATGCGATTGAACTAGTTGTGCGACTGAGCTCATTCGCATGGGGCAGTCATGTGATTTAGCCATACGCTCATCTCAGTTGTGCAATAGAGGTTGATTTGGTTGCCCATTCGCATGACAGACTGCTGTTACATTCAAAATTTGATTTTAAGCAAATTTTAATGTTAGACTTTATGGTTTGGCTCATTAGGCTTGCATTTGACTGACAGAACACCTAATAACCTTTAATTTCACAATGGACTGAGTTTATTAGTTTCTTAGTTACACAAAGTCTCGGTTCTTTTTAGGGTTTAATTTAGTCGATTTTTGTTATGAATCGATGGACATTTTCATGGATTGCACCACACATTACTTGTATAGTAACAACAAATCATCAATATGCAATAATCAATGGTCTAGAATGATCAAATAAAAATCGGGCAGAGTAACGGTGCTTCGTGTGATTTAGGGGAGATTTGGGTGTGATAAGTGACTGCGACCGACTCCCCCTCTATATATACTAGGGTTTCCTTGAGTTGTACGACTTATCCCAGTCGCATAGTTGATTCATGCCACTGAAGGTCAGTCGTGCGACTAGCACAATCGGTCACCTTCAGTCATGTGACTACAAGTCAGTCGTGCGACTGTGTCATTCGGTCACCTTCATCCATGAGATTGGCTCATTTTAGTCATCCAATCATGTGATTTCATCCATGCTCATGCTCCAATCGCAAGTATGTCGCATACGTGTGGGTATATCGTGCGATTGGGCTCATTCATATCCTCCAATCGTACGACTGGTCCATACTTATGGTCCAGTCGTGCGAATGGATCATTCTCATGATTTTGACTTTATGACCATTCCACACTTTTATCTTTTGATTAAACATTATGAGCATTCGATCATCTCAGACATGATCATTTTAATTTTGAAAAAACTTTTGATCACCTCAGACGTGATCCTTTTAAAACAATTTGTCACCTCAGACGTGACCCATTTACATTTGAAACCCGTGTGGTCACCTCAGACGTGACCCTTTTTTAGTGATTAAATCCCATATAGAATTCCATGGCATAGTACGATGTTTAACAAACTAAATTGACAAAATTGAAATAAAAATAAAAGACTTAAACTGAAATACAAAACTAAACTTGGTTTTGACTTTTTGTGTGAGGTGTAAATCCTAAGATAGATATCTAACGGATTTGGTTCCGGAATAGGCAGCTTCAATTACTTTTGACCATAGCTGGACCATTTCAGATTAGAATCATACAGGCAAGTCAAATCATTTGGGACATGTCAACACATTTTGATGCTCAATTCTTGTTTTTCATCTAGAGTCGTTAGCAAGTTTAGGAAATCATACCAGTACTAATAGAGCCCATCTTGATTTGGACTTTCAAGAATTGTAGCCATGATGATTGCCAGTATAAATCATCTTAAATCCATACATAGACTTTTGACACAGATTGGTGATGGTTTAGGTTTGATTATTTCAATAGGCATTTGTGGTTCCCACACTTATATGGTAATCAACATTCCTCAGGAGATTTTTGAGCGGTCTTAGGGTAATTTTCGAGAAGACACTAATCTTAGAAATTTCTCGTAGAAGCCAAGCCTTAGGTCAGTGCCACCGCACAACAGAGAGGCGGCAAACAACAAAGAAGTCTAGAATATATAGGTTTGCTTATCATCAGGTCGTGCCACCGCACAGCAGAGAGGCACATAACCTATCTTCTTGTTTGAGCATTTTCATCTTTATGCACAGTTCTCACCAAAACATAAGTATTACTTTGATTGCTTTTGCTCATGTTTGGTCTTACGCACACATTTATGGCATTTGTTGCTCGTCACCCCTTATTGGAATTTGTTGATTGTGTTAACCAGGCATAAGATGTTATCCACAGCTTGTTGAACAACTTAGTTTGTTCTGATATCACCAATAAGGTCTAATCGTCTATTGTGTTGAATCTACCGACATATCATCGGTGGTCTAACAAATTTTAGGTCTACTTTCTTTGTGTTACCTTAGTAGTATCTAGTTGTACTATTATCTTTCCTTTTATATTGCTCAGACTACACATACTTATACTTTGAACTTTGCATCTTATTTTATTAATCTTTTAAAGTCCCAAGTGATTTGTACCGTGTACTATCATCTTCTAACGTTCTTGAATCGGTATCACAAATACCATCTACTTTCTATCAGCCAGCCTCTCCTCCTCCCTCATTTTTTTGTTAATGTTACTAACTAACCTATTCTCCCCCTAAAATTCTAAAAGCGGCCGAATAACATTAATGTAATTAAATGATTAAACAAATAAAGAAGGATAATAAATAATTAAAAAAACAAGACTCATCGGACTACACATGATCATCATCGGGAATTACATCACTTTTCTTTTTAATGTCGTTGACCTCTAGAAGATATAGAAAACGTGGTTTGACAAAAGCCTTTGTATAGAGGTCCGCATGTTGAAAATTTGTGTTTATTTTTTCCACATTGATTAGGTTCTTTTCAAAACAATCACGTATAAAGTAATATTTAATTCCGATGTGTTTGGTCTTTGGATGTTAGACCGGGTTTTTAGTGACTGGAATTGCAGCAGAGTTAACAAAAAAGATAGGAGTAGAAGAGAATTTCAAACCGTAATCCCACATTTTCTTTTGAATGCATATGATTTGTGAACAGCAACTTGCAGTAGCAACATATTCGGCTTCAAGGGTTGACAATGTAACCGAGGTCTGCTTCTTACACTGCCAGGTTACTAATCTTCTCCCAAAGAACTAACACCCTGCTGAGGTAGACTTGTATTCATCTTCCAGCCGCCGTAATCCGAGTCCCTATACGTCGTAAGCTCAAAATCATCTTCATGAGGATACAACAACCCTAGAGTTAGTGTACCCTTCAGATAGCGGAATATCCTTTTGATCCCAACGAGATGGTTAACCTTTGGCTTTGCCTGATATCATGAACATAAACATGTAGCATAAATGATATCAGGTCTTGAGGCAATGAGGTACATGAGAGATCCAATCATCCCCCAGTACATAGTGGCATCAACCAGATCACCAGTTCATCGGGTGCTACATCATGGTTTGTAGCAAGTGGAGTCCCAGTTGCAGAAGCATTCTCCATGTCAAACTGATTGAGGATATCTCCTACATACTTGGTCTAATGTAACAAAATTCCATTTGGTGTCTGAGCTACCTATAACCCGAGAAAGAATTTCATCTCTCCCATTGCACTCATCTCAAACTCCGCCTTCATTACTACTTCAAACTCTTAACATAATTCTTCGTTCTTGGAACCAAAGATTATGTCATCGACATAGATTTGTACGAGTAGTAAATCCCCATCTTTCTCTTTGATAAACAATGTGCAGTCAGTGACTCCTCTACGAAAACCGTGTTCATAAGATGAATCGAGAGTTTCTCATACCAGGCCCTCAGAGCTTGATGAAGCCCGTATAAAGCCTTGTCAAGTTTGTAAACTCTGTCCCAGTGATATGGATCCTCAAATCCCTGGGTTGACTAACGTGCACTGTCTCTCTGATTTCACCATGAAGGAAAGCACTCTTCACATCAAGTTGATAAAGTTTAATCTTCATATAAGATGCATGGGCAAGGAAGGTGTGGATTGCTTCCATTCTTGTCGCAGGTGCAAACACTTCATTGTAGTCAATGCCCTCACTTGTTGAAATCCTTGGACAACAAGTCGAGCCTTGTTTTGGATGACCACACCTTGATCATCTTTCTTGCATTTCAAGACCCATTTGGTGCCAATTACCTTAGCTCCTTTAGGTCTATCCACCAGAGTCCATACACCTAACCTCTTGAACTGAAGAAGTTCTTCTTGCATGGCACTCACCCAAGCCTCATCATTCAGGGCTTCACTAACATACTTTGGCTCACACTAAGACACAAAGCAACGATATGCGCCATCTTTATGGTATCCCTTTTCCATTACCGAGGCATAATTAGCTGAGTATAGCTGATTTCTGGTCTAAACTCCTGATCTCACGTCCCAAATGACATTGTCCAAAGGATGATAGACATTTAGGTGTGATCCAGGGGTTGTTGGAACAACTACCTCAGAATCCAGATTATGAACATTTGGTTTAGTATCTGAGGCAGTAGGAGTCTGAGGTTCCGAAGATTCAGAAGCATCAATGTCATATGCTTGTGGACTTGCAAGAATAGGAACATGTTCGTCCTGGTTGTTCTGATCAGTCTCCATAACTTCTTTATCAGAGGAGGAGTCACTATCATCAAGTGCTCCCCCTGAGTTGTTAGATGATTGACCCTGTGAACCAGATGGTGTTGAATCTTGAGACGGTGTGTTCAAGACATCATACATCATCTTGGTTGCCAACTCGTCTTCAGAAGTGGAGAGAGGTATGTTGACGGATTTGAAGAATCCATCATAGTAAGAAGTAAGCAGGCCCTTTTCCAGTAGGTGGTGTGGTGTATCTCTGAACATCAACGTTACACCACACTTCTACTTGACCATTGAGTTGTTGTAAAGTCTCTTGTTCAGTATGTTGTATCCTAGAAAGATCCAATCATCAGTCTTCTTCAGCAGGGTGCACGGTAGTGCCAATGGCTTGAGATACTCTAAGTTAAGTTTACGTCATTGTAGTAACTCATAGCATGTCTTTCCATGGCGTATTACTACGAGAACTCTATTTAGTGTATAATATGCATTTGCAACTACTTCATTCTCGAATTGGATAGGCAGCTTTGAGACTGCTAGCATTGTCTGTGCCGTCTCTATGAAGCTGCGATTCTTCCTTTCAGCAATGTCGTTCATCTGAGGAGTGTAGGCAGAAGTGAACCGGTGAACAATTCCCTTTTCCTTGCAGTAAGCCTCCATCCATTGATTCTTGAACTCGGTTTTGTTGTCTGAGCGCACTTGACGTACCTTCAACTTGTATAGGGACTCCAGAGTAGTTACTAACTCTTTGAATGACTTAAATGTTTCTGATTTGGATTTCAGAAACATCACCCAAGTGAATCTTGAGCAGTCATCGGTAACTACATAGCAGTACAAGTCGCCTGCAATGCTTCTTGTACTGACTGGACCAAACAGATCCATGTGAAGAAGTTCAAGAGGAAATTCGATAGAGTGAACTTTCTTTTCCTTATGAGATGTAGGTGACACATCTGCTTTCAACTTGACGATTTATTTGTTTTTATGAAGATGTAGGTGACAAATGGGTGACCTTATCCTGTTTGGACTTAGACACTTCTTGGTTAGATGTATAGTCTCGTTTTACAAATTTAACTGCTTTACCTGGTTTTACATCTTTTACATTTTGTTTTCCTGGACTTTGACATGATTCACGTGATTTGTTCACATTAATGTTCCTTTTAGGTTAGATTTGACTTTGTGTTAAACCAGACTTAATATTAACTTTTTCAAGATCTTTTTTCCAGGTTGACACAAGGCATTTTCCCTTTCGACTTTGAAGTGGCCTCCTTTTGTTTAGTGCCAGATTTAGTTGATTTACTTATGGAATCTGGGTCACTAACAACAGGAGTGACACCACATGATCCTTGATGGGGTTATTATTAATTGGTTTACTTTTGGTGTTCATCAAGGTCTCAGGTGGTGGTGGAACCACTTTGTATCCATATCCCGCCCTGTTATTTCTCTCTCTCACTAAGTGTTCAAGAATGAGATGAACTTGTCCAACTGTGCAGTTTTTGCTTTAACGAATTAACTTCTACTTCTAAAACTGCTTTTTGCTTCTTAGTGTCCTCTAAGGAGTTAAGATAGTACCTAATGTCATTAGCTTGGTTAAAGGCAACTACTTTTGTTTCCCTAAGCTTTGTTCAATAGGTCTATCTTTTCCTTATAACTGTGCTCATTTTCTTTTAAGACTCTATTAGCTTCAGTGCATAATTCCAAGTCCTTTACTAAGCTATCATTATGATCTAATAACCTAGGAAATTTAGATTCAATGCTATCCCTAAATTTATTACAGTCAGAACAAGCATGATTATTAAACAACGGTCAGTAGTACTTACCTGAGATGGTGGTGATGAATCAGCCATGAGTGCCGAGTCTGTGTTGTCCATTTTTGGTGATTCTGATGTTGTTGCAGATTATACTTCTTCAGGCAACGGGTGACCACTGGTGCAGTGTCTTCAGAATTGGACATCGCGAGCTCTACTGCTATATTTCCGTCACTAGCGGAATCATCTTCTATGTACTCCCACTAGCTATGTTGGATTCTCCCGGTGAGACAACCGAAAGCTGCAGTCCTGTCCTTCATCCCCGTTAGTAGTCAAGGCTTTAGAATCCTTGCTTGATGAAGTAGGGCTGCTATTGGGTTTCTCCTGACGATTGAAGGTGGAGAAAGGATTCCTATTGCCAGTCTTCTTTGGCTTCATGCACCCCTTTTGAAGTGACCTTTCTCACCACAGTATAAACAAGTCACCTTTGATTTATCGAAGCCAAAGGTTGTGTCCTTAGTTGCAACAAGTTCTATCCGGTCTTCTTAACAAACTTCTTTGCTCGTCGGACAGCACTCGCTAAGGCCCACATAATGTCCACCGTTCCAACTCAGTCACGTCCACCTGCTCATAATCTTCGTCAGCCAGGTGGCAGTTCTAGATCTTTCCAGCAATTAGCCCTCATAAGAGTGGCTACAACAGCTAAAAGATCCATGTGTTCTCTGGCCACCTCACCAGTCACATTACCGAAGTTATCGGTCTTGAATTTAACTGCATTGGCTTCAGGTATAATATACTGGGTACCAGACGACCCTGACGTCTGGTAAGCTGAAGTAGATGCTTGTTGGACTAGATGAGCTTGACATGAACGCAGTCTGAAGTGGTGCTCCAGATGTCTGGCTTGAGGAGTCACGTTGTAAAGCGCTGGATTCTGATCATAGTTGGCCTTTTGGGCTCTACTTCATCCTTAGTTCCTCCTCTCTCAGTTTCAGAATGAAGTCATTTATATCTAACTTCGAGAGCATCCCATTCTATCTGAGATTAGAAACAAAGAATCCCATTTCTCTGGTAGTCCATCAACAAAGTTGGATACTTTATCTTCCATCGATGTTGTTACTCCATGAGTGTGCATCTCACTCATCAAGTGGTATAATCTGTCAATCACGTCATCCAGGCTTTCCTTTCCCATTAAAGAGAAGTTGTCAAACTCTTTCTTCAAAGCTTTGGCCTTAATAGCCTTGAGTAAGGCATTCCCGTCATACCTCTTTTCCAATGCATCCCATAATTTCTTTGCTTGCGTATATTCCGAGTATTGATGGAAGATATCCTTCAGAATAGACTAGGTAAGCAAAGCGTATACTTTCTTCTCAGCATTGTGTTTTACCTTTTGTGCATCAGTCATGCCACTTAAAGTAAGTTTGACACCGTCAGCTCCTACAGGCATGGGTATACCCCGACTCTATAGCCTCCCATAGATTTGTATCTACTCCATTTAAGTAGATTTCAAAATGTTGCTTCCACTGTGGGTACTTGTCTAACGTGATAAGCTTTGGAGGTTTATTATGATTACCCACTTCATTCTCCAATAGTAGTAGGTTCTGTATACATGTGTCTCTACCTGTTGTGTATACTGAAAACTGGTCCTCCATTTCACATAACTCTAATTTTAAAACTAACTGTTTTATGTGTGCAAATGAAGGAAGGCGATTGAACTATTCGAACAATTGAACTATGCGGATGGTTCAATCGTGCGACTGAACTAATGCGGATGAGTCAGTCGGCCGAATGAACTAATGCGGTTGAAACAATCCAAATAGAGTTCTCAGTCGTACGAATGGGAGTACGAATGAGTCCAATCGTGCGTATGGGGTATGCGACTGAGTTCGGTCGTGCGATTGAATCAATCGTGCAACTGAGGCTACTAGAATTTGAAAATTTCTAGATTTAACGTGGTTTGGCTGTAAAAACTCGAATATTCACTAACTCTAATGTCGTATGTCGGAAAAACTAACTTTATGACCATGAGACGTCTAAGACCCGTTGACATAAAAAGATTGCGTTTTTTAGTGGAAAAAAACAATTTTTGTATCAAACACAATTGAATCAGACGCAATCAAGAGCCAATGCTCTGATACCACTTTTTAGGGATCATGTACTAGACGATGTACTAACTGATTAACGTGTAAACCAAATCAAATAGTGCGGAATCCTATTTGATTGGCGATCCAATCAGTGAGAACGCACGTAGAAACAATTATGTAATTGAATCTAACATTAAGAATCGATTAGGAATCGATCTACTGTGATCTATGAACTTGGAGTATGATCTTAGAGGTCTCTAGACGGCTAGGGTACGTCTGGAGTCGAAGTGTTTATTATGCTTGCGTTTTTCCACGAATTAGGTGGTATTTATAGGTTTAGGTTTCTCATTAGGGCGACTGAACCATTAGCATGGTTCAGTCTTGCTATTGAGCCATGCGGTTGATCCATTCGCACGACTGAGTGTTTAGTCATGTGACTAAGTCATTCGCATGAAGTTGTTCAGGCGTGTGGACTATTTAGGCGCATAGACACTTAGTCGCATGGCCATTCGGATGCGTAACCACTGTTGGGGCGCATGGTCCATTCGGACGCATGAGAACTTCATCTACTAAGTTTGAACGTATTCAATATTATTACATTTTTTATACTAGTTGAAACAACCCCAAACCTATATAATCAATTCAATATGCGTTAAACAACTCATTAATGAAATATTAAACATTATAATCACAACCAAACATTTACATTACATTAAGTACCCAAGTATTACATAAGTGTAAGACATTAAAGACATATTACACTGAGTTCAGAAACTAGGGACACATGTACCAACAGAAAGTAAGGCAGATCCGATCAGACAACAGAACAGAGTCCAAGAATCAATGGATAGAGGCATTCTGTAGAGAGACAGGAATTGTGTATCAATTCACGTCTGCCTACACTCCACAGATGAATGGAGTTGCTGAACGAAAGAATCGAAGCTTGATAGAGACAACAAGAATGATGCTAGCTGACTCTAAACTGCCTATTCCATTTTGGAATGAGGCAGTGGCTAATACATGCTACACTCTCAATCGAGTCTTGGTGGTCAAATGTTATGGGAAAACATGTTATGAACTGCTCCAGAGATGTAAACCGAACATCGAGTATCTTGAACAATTTGGAGCACCGTGCATGTTGTTGAAGAAAACTCAGACTAGGAAGTTTAGTGAGAAGGCTGAAGAAGGTTTCTTTCTTAGATACAATATACCTGACAAGAGAATTTATAATAACTCAATGGGTCAGGTTGAAGCGTGGTGCAATGTTGATGTTCAAAGATACACCACCCCTACTAGAAAAGGACCTTCATTCTTCTTCGACTATGATGGATTTTTTAAGTCCTTCAACTTACCTCCCTCACTTCCTGATGATGAGTTATCGACTAAAATGATGTAAGATGTTCTGAATACTCCTCCACTAGACTCGACAGCATCAGTTCCACTAGACAACTCTTCTAGTCATTCAGGGGGAGAGCTTGAAGTAAGTGACTCCTCCTCTGATGATAAGCAATGCAGACTGACAATATGGACCAGGAGGACCAGGTTCTTTCAAATGAAAGTACACAAGCATCAGATCTTGATGCCTCTAACACTTTTGAAACTCATACTCCAACAGCTACCGAGACTGAACATGGAATTCAAGTTCTGGAACAGGAAGTAGTTGTTCCCACCACTCCCGGATCTCGAATTAATGTGTATCATCCCCTAGACAACATCATTGGGGATGTATTATCAGGAGTGCAAACACGAAATCAGCTATACTCAGCTGATTATGCCTCAGTCATGGAAAAAGGCTGTCTTCATGATGGTAGTTATCGATGTTTTGTGTCTCAATTTGAGCTCAAATATGTAAGTGAAGCCTTAAATGATGCGGCATGGGTTAATTCTATGCCAGAAGAACTCCTACAATTCAAGAAGTCAGGAGTATGGAACCTTGTGGATAGACTAAAAGGTGCTAAGGTGATTGGCACTAAATGGGTCTTGAAGTGTAAGAAAGATGACCAAGGATTCATAATTAGAAATAAGGCTTGGCGTGTGGTTCAAGGGTTTAGACAAGTCGAAGGCATTGACTACAATGAAGTGTTTGCACATGTGGCTCGGATGGAAGCTATTCGTTTTTGTTAGATCAAGAAGAAGGTTGGGGCAACCAAAACCAAATCACTTAGATAATTTTGGTGCTACATGCAAAGGCTTCCAAAGCTTAGCATGGAACTTCCGAAGGTTGTAGAGTTCTTCCGAAGATAAAGTGAAAGATCAGCTTCTGAAGACAGAACTCTACTTCCAAAGTCAAGAGCATGCTTCTGAAGGTTAACTCTTAGAAGAGCAATCAGAAGACTACTTCCGAAATAAGAAGAAAAGAAGAAGTTCCCAAGCCTTAGAAGAAACAGCCTCTTCCAAAGAAACAGCTTAGCATGGAACTTCCGAAGGTTGTAGAGTTCTTCAGAAGACACTGCTATGAACCAGTGGACATAAGTATGGTCTCTGACACTCCACTGCAGACCTCTGATACTGCATGGCATTTTCTCAAAGAGCCATGCAGTTGACCATACTTTATTCCACTATTTACCTTTTTATGAAAGTACATGTTACTAATTTTAGTTGGTGACAAAAGGTAAGTCAGGGACATGTCCTGACTACCAAATCTCATATAAGACTTTATCCAAGATACCTTTAACTATAGTCTTGTAGTATAGGCTTTAGTTATAGGATCCCAACTGGTATCAAAGTATATCCAGCTGTAGGTAGTATTATATATATTTTCTCATTGTAACTTGAAAAGATAAGCTTGTAAGAGTCTTGTAATATTTGAGTTGAGAAGCAATATATGCAAGTACCTTGAATATTACTTTTTGTGTTCTGTATTACTTGCTATATTGTGATCAACTCTTATTGACTCTACCTTTCATCCGAGTGTTGTTCAAAGAGAGTTTGAGAGAAAAACTAAGTGTTAAGTAACCCTTAACCGATCTTGCAATTGGTATCAAATCTTCTTAGGCTCTTGATTATGTGATCTAACCATCCAAATCTACTTGTTTCTCACTCCTCCCTACAACTCACTCACTCAAAATGGCCCTTAACAAGTCCAAAGTAGAGATGGGAAGCATGACAAAGGCTCCCATCATTACTCCTTAAAAATTCAGTCTTGGAGCAGAATAATGGAAGGCTTTATCCGATACCAAGACACCAAGATGTGGAACTCCATTGTCAACGACCCATATAAGCCAAAGGTGGCATCACCTGGTGGAAACGGTGCCATGATTGAAAAGGTTGTTGAAGATTATTTTGACAAAGACCGAAAGAAGATAGCATCAACAGCAATGCTATGACAATTCTCATGACTGTAATACCGAACTCCATCATGGTGGGGTTTGAGCATTGTAAGTCTGCAAAAGAATTGTTTGATGCTCTTGCTCAGATGTACTCAAGCTCCAACGACTCAAAGAAGGACTCACTGAAGCAGCAGTTTGAGAACTTTACTTATATTGCTGGAGAGACCCTCAGCCAGTAGTATTTCAGGTATATGGATCTTATCTCCTCTCTTCAGTCTGTGAAGATCACTACTGAACTTAGAGATCTCACGAGAAAGTTCATGAGTGCTCTTCCAAACGAGTGGACATTTTATTGTGTCTCTATCAAGAGGACAGAGAATTTGAACACTCTCACTGTGAATGAACTTTATGGCATCCTTGATGGATATCGTTTAGAGATGGAACGTAAGAAGGGCCACCAAGCAAGCCGTCCTTTGAGTCTTCCTGATAGCAACGCTTTAATGGTTGCAGAAGGCTCAGCACCACCACAACCTTAGCACTACTTGACTTACCAGCAGCCATCCTGCTCTTCTGGACCATACATCACTTTTCCTAAGACTCCAAGGTCTCAACAGGCTCAACACAATTCCTTCCAGGAAAGTTGTGCCTTTGTCTCAGGAACTGGTCACTCCGGTGATTTTCAATACTGTTTCGATGATCTTGAGTGTTCCAATCCAGATGATGTAGATTATGTGGACATTGTCCAACAAATGGCTCTTTTAACTTATAGAGCGAAGAAGTTCTTTAAGGAAACTTGAAGGCAATTCCCTCAAAACCCAACTACAAGCAAGTTTGGCGTTGACAAGACCAAAGCAAAGTGTTACAACTGTAACTAACTCGGTCACTTTGCAAGGGAATGCAAGGCTCCCAAGACCAATCCGAGAACCCCACAGGCCTCCACACATCTCTCAACCTCAAAGCCCATTGGGAAGTCAACTAACACAGCTGCAATGGCTCAAGAAGTTGATTGGAGCTTCATGGTATAGGATGTAACTCCTGCTCAAGCTCTCATGGCAGGAATAGATGATACTCAGGTATATCAACATCTCTGTACTCCAGCCTATATAGCTAAAGTTAAACTTTATCAGGATTACAATATGGAAATCAGATCTGATATTGAGTCTTCAAATATTTTAAAATCTGATTTTAAGAGAGCTGAATTTGACTATCAAAAGAAAATTGAGTTAGAGAAAATTGTTTCTCTTTTAAAACATGAACACACCAACTACAAGACTCAAATCGAGGATCTGATATCCAAATTGTCTGAGGCTCAAGCCCAGCTTCTCAGTGCTGAGGCTCAGGCCAGGAAGCATGCTATTTCTGAGAAGAACTTCCAAGCTATTCTTGCATCATTCTCCCACTCCAAACTCTATTATCAGAGCAAAGGAGGGTTGGGAAACCATTAAATTGCTCCACCACACTTTATGAGTCTATTAGACAACCTAGATGTGGTACTAAGCAGCAAGAGGTTCTGACAGCTAACCCTTCCTCACTAGAGTTAAAGGATGAAGCAACAATAGTGGCCACCATAGGGAAGAAACAGGAAGAAGTACCCATCTCCTCCTATGAAGATCAAATCCTAACCATTAAGGCCAGAAGAAGCAGAGCTAAAGCTGTTAAAAGAACTGCCAAGAAAGTGGCTGAGTCTAAGCTGAAGATTGACCCAAAGCAGAAAGGTGTCTTTATCTCAGCTAGATTCCAAGTGTTAGGTACTTTTGATTTAGGAAAGGAGTGTAATACCAGCACTCCTGTCCTGCCAAAGGATCAGAAGTTGAAGGGAAAGGTCACTCATGAAGAGAAGAAGCCCAAGAAACAGCAACATTCATAGTCCCAAAAGACTAATATTGTATGCATAATGTGTGGTCTGCACAACCATATGGCAAAAGATTGTTACTACAATCATTCAAGCACACATTATGCAAATAATGCTAGAATGAAGGAGTCAGGGAAGGTTTCACATTTGGACCTTTTCAAACGGTTCAAGTAATGAAGAAGGGAAAGCTGGTTTCTGAAGAAAGGTTGATTTGGGAAGAAACTGTTTCTTCCGAAGGGAAAATGGCCTCGGAAGTAAATGCTACTAAAGTTCGAAGAACAAGAAGATTCCCTTGAAACTGTCCAAGAAGAATACTTCTTCGGAAGAAAAGGTGGTGAAGACTTCTTCCGAAAAGAAAGAAGCTTCAGAAGAAGGCCATGCTGCAAAAGCCTCTATTGGCTCATCCTCCAAGATCGACGAAAGGATGGACTGGAAGATCAAGGAAGATGCTGTAGCCCAAACCTCTTCTTCAAAGACATCTATTGAACCCCCATGCATATCTTTTGGTTTAATTATGTCATTATCCTTGGAAGAACCCAAGACCAACAAGGCTTGGGCTTCCAATCGAAAATAACAATCTCATCTATGTGTAGGGATATCCATATGATAAGAAAAACAATGTCTGGATTATGGACAGTGGATGCTCTAGGCACATAACAGGGAACAGATCTCTCCTTCAACAGTTTCAACACTATGATGGAGGTCCTGTCCAATTCGGAGGTGAGGCTAGAGGATATATTTCTAGCAGAGGGAGTATATCCAATGGTAAGTTAAAAGTTGACAAAGTTAACTTTGTCAAACAGCTTGAACACAATCTATTAAGTGTTGTCAATTCTGTGATCAAAAGCACCAAATCCTTTTCATAGAACATGAGTGCATTATCCTCAAACCAGGGATGACCATTCCTCTGGAATTCGTGCTTCTTAGATCTCCCAAGAAAGGGGATATGTACAAGCTGGATATGAACAATTCTTCCCCAATGGGTGAAGTATCATGCTTTGTTTCCAAAGCTAATAGTGATGAGTCAACACTATGGCATAAACGTATGTGTCATGTAAATTTTATGACAATGAATAAATTGGCTAAAAATAACTTGGTACATGGCTTGCCTAAAAAGGAGTTTTTCTACAAAGATAACTGTGTTGCATGCCTGAAAGGGAAGCAACACAAGACCTCTCATAATTCCAAATGTGTTAACTCTAACACTACTCCATTACACTTATTGCAAATGGATCTTTTTGGTCCCGGAAGTATAATGAGCATTGGAAGGAAATCATAATGTATTGTGATAGTTGATGATTTTACAAGATTCACATGGGTATTCTTTTTAAGAACTAAAGATAAAACTGCTGAAACATTAAAATCTTTTATTCTTAAAATAGAAAATCAAATTAATCACAAGGTTAAAATTATTAGAAGTGATCAAGGGACTGAGTTTAAGAACTTCATTATTGACTCATTCCGTAACTGAAAAGGGATTGCCAGACAATACAGTGCTCCGAGAACTCCTAAACAAAATAGTGTTCCTGAGAGGAGAAACAAGACACTTATTGAGGCTGCTCAAAATATGTTAGCTGATTCAAAACTACCTCTTACATTCTGGGCAGAGGCAGTTAGCACTACATGCTATGTGCAGAACAGAGTTCTTGTAGTTAATCCACATGGAAAAACCCCTTATGAGCAAGGGAACAAGAGGCCACCGTTCATTGGCTTACTAAAGTCCTTTGGCAGCAGGTGTGTCATACTTAACACAAAAGACAATTTAGCAAAAATTTTTGAAAAGTAGGATGATGCTATCTTTGTTGGATACTCTTCTAGCTCCAAAGCTTATAGAGTATAAAACATTAAGAATCAACAATTTGAGGAGTCATCTAATATAGTTGTTAATGAGCACACTACTTGTGTTAGGGGGAATGGCTCTGATCATATGTTTGAGAATTATTTCCAAACTATTCTAAACCAACTTGTGAAAATGTTTCAGTTGGAACAGATGCTAAAATGATGCTGATACTGCTGTTGATGATCAACTGTTCGAGCCACCCAGACCCCTTCCAAATTCTCTAAGAGTTGTAATAAATGAATCTTCCCCATTCACAAATCTGACAGCTTAACCATATCAAGAAATAGTGAAGCTTCTACAAGTAAATCACTTGTTGAGCATCAAAACTCATCAGGTGATCCACCACAACAGCAGACAGAAGAAAGTAGTGTTTTGAAGGAACAAGCAACTGTTAATACCACCTCACAGCCAACCACCGATGATGTTTATCATTCATTCAATCACTCCTCATTGAATGACTTTGAAACAATATCTGGACAAAGTGTACCAGTTCCTGAGCAGAAAATGTCCAATCTAGATCTATCTCTATAGCTGGAAGTGATTCCTCGTCTTAGGAGTTATAACACTCATCCAACTGAGAACATCATAGGGGATGTCTCGGAAGGTGTGAGAACAAAAAGACAGACTCATCATGGGAATGTCTACTTGTACTTATGCTTTTTATATCAGATGGAACCCAAGAAGGTGAAAGATGCCTTGAATGATAGTAGCTGGCTTGAATCGATGCAAGTGGAGCTGCTTCAATTCAAAAGACAGAAGTTATGGAACCTATGTCCGCTACCATCTGGTCAAGTACCTATAGGCACTAAATGGGTTTTCAGAAACAAGAGAGATGATAGAGGCTTGATCATCAAGAACAAAGCTAGACATGTAGTTCAAGTATACACCCAAGAGGAAGGAATTGATTATGTTGATGTCTTTGTACCTGTTGCAAGACTTGAGGCAGTTAGGATCTTCCTTGCTTATACTGCATCCAAGGACTTCATTGTTTACCAGCTTGATGTCAAGTGTGCGTTTCTATCTGGGGATATAGATAGGGAAGTCTACGTGTGCCAACCTCCAGGATTTTAAGACCCACAACAGCCGAACTATGTGTGCAAATTGGATAAAGCTCTATGTGGGTTGCACCAAGCGCCTAGGCTGTGGTATGAGACTTTGTCTTAGTTTCTTCTGAAGAATGGCTACGCTAGAGGTACCATTGACAAGACTCTCTTCATCAGAAAGTCTGGAAAGGATATTCTGCTTGTTCAAGTCTATGTCGATGACATCATATTTGGGTCTTCAAATGACCAAATGTGTAAGGACTTTCAAAGCATTATGAAGAAAAGGTTTGAGAATAGTTCCATGGGAAAAATGGACTTTTTCCTTGGAATTCAGGTGAAGCAAATGAAGGAAGGGTTTTTCATTAATCAATCTAAGTATGTTTTTGACATCTTAGAAAGATTTGAGATGAAAGATTGTAAGCCTGCCAAGACACCCATACCCAGAAACCATAATCTTTGTCCTGACCTTGAGGGGAGGATACTAATCAACATCAGTATAGGGAAATTATTGGTTCTCTGATGTATCTCACAGCCAGTAGACCTGATATCATATTCGCTACCTGCATCTGTGCAAGATATCAGGCTGCTCCAAAGGTGTCCCATCTTGCTGCTGTTAAGAGAATCCTCAGATACCTCAAAGGAGCACCCAAACTAGGTCTCTGGTATCCCAGAAACAAGGATTTCAATCTCTATGGATACTCTGAAAGTGACTATGGCGGCTGCAACATTAACAAGAAATCCACATCAAGAGGATGTCAATTTCTTGGTGGAAGGATCATCTCATGGCAATGCAAGAAGCAATCCTGTGTCTCGACATCAACTACTGAAGCTGAATACATTGTTGCTGCTAGTTGCTGGGCTCAACTGCTATGGATTCATAATCAGATATTAGAATATTGATTCAACTTTATGAGTACTCCTATCCATATTGACAACAACAGTGCTATCTCCATTACTGAAAATCCGGTGAAGCATTCCAAGACAAAGCATATTGATATCAGGTACCATTTCATTAGAGATATTCATGAGAAAAATCTGATTAAACTAATCAAAGTTGACTCAAACGAGCAATATGCTGATTTGTTTACCAAAGCTTTTGATGAACAAAGATCTAAGTATCTAATAACAGCTATTGGGATGATAAACATTGATTAGATTACCTCTTTTGAAAACCTTTTAATATGTAATGTTCTATGTCAATACAATTTAGGTCACGTTATAGAAGGTCTCTGAAAGTTTCTAAGTATAAATTTCTTCCGAAGAGAAATTAACCCTCGGAAGTTATTTTCATATATTCCGAAGCAAAATTTCTCAAAGGATAACTTTCTTCTCAGAAGACTTTTTGATCTCGGAAGAAGCGATTGATCTCATATCACGTCTACTTCCGAGGCTTATACACACTCTCCATTCGGAAAGCAATCCTGACCTTCGGAAGCAAAGTCTTTGCTTCGGAAGTAAGAATTGCCTTCGGATGACAAATTACCTTCGTAAATGTTTTATATTCTGAAAAGAGATTTTACTGTGTAAGGGAAATCTCTTGGACCCCACACTATAAAAAGCAAAGATTTTGTTAATGATGTCGGATTATTTAACTGATTTTAACCTTACCGCCACTGTTATTTCTTCAACTAAAATATTACATCACCTTATCCTAACCCCCATTACCACCTTCCCACCCTCTTTTAAATAATCCCGACCATTCAATTTCATCTTCTTACTTGAAATTTTTATTGCCCTAGAAATTTCTCCACTCCAACTTTACCCAAGCTCAAATTCATCATCATTCACCTTTCTCCAATGGCACTCAACCCTCAGCACAACCAAGTCGCACTTCTTGATTCTTCAAGAGATGTTGACTTCTCTGAAATCATCTTTTTGCTCACCCAATCATCTTACTACACAGCCCTTACCGTTAACCCCACTGTTTACTCCAATCAAATGGCTGAATTTTGGGCAAATGGTCAAGTCAAAACCCTAAACGGGATTCGTGTACTAAGGTCCAACATTTATGGACAAGAGTTGGTCATTACTGAATAACTTACCAGGGAGCATCTCGAGCTTCATGATGAAGGAGCTCCTACTGAATTCCCCAAAGAAGATTTAGACAAAACTTACATCTTCATGGGATATGGTGGAGACGTGAGCAGGTTGACAGTCTACAAGTACAACTTCTCCTACAACTGGAAGATCCTCCTGCATGTTGTTCTCCACTATCTGTCCAACAAATCTGGGGGATGGGATCAAATCCTTTATGAACTAGGATGCTTAGTTCATGGACTGGTGAGAGGCCTCCACTTTAATTACTTAAGATTTGTGTTCACCAATCTCATGGGAATCTTCAAAGGGAGACATTCTTTATGTATCCCCGATTCATTCAACATATAATCAACTGTGAGTTGGAACAGAGTATGCTTGTCTGTGGCAGCTGCTCTAACTGTCCCTCACATGAGGCCTACCATCCTCAACACTTTAAAGAAGGTGTCCACCAACTTCACTGGAAGGTACACTTCTCTACTTCCAGGTATGATTGAGCACATAGCTCCTGGTGACTTCCTGTTCACCCCACAGGTGATGAACCCACACCAGCAACCACCTCCACAATGACAAACACTATTCTACCCATCACCATCACATACCAGAGATGCCCTAAACGAACCTTGTTCAATCTACTCTGATTGAGCAAGCACCTCCTGTTCAATCCAAAAAGACTTGAGAAGTTTCTAGCTGATAGTACAAAAGCAGCTGCAGCCAATCAGGAGGCTGTCAATAATAAAAGAAGAGAAGAGATAATTGATCAGCTCATCCAATTGGGAGCTGCCAATGAAGAAACACTCCTTCTACCACTAGAGGAGTTGGTGGAACTAGAAAAAGGCAACCAGACTGCAACTTGAGAACAACAAGAAGCAGCCAGGTTGGCCTTAGAGAAATAGAAAGAAGAAAAATAGAAAGAGGCTGACTTGCAGCAGAGGAGAGATAGGATAGAGTTCCTAATCTCCAGAGGCTTCAATCTTCAAGAACTCTCTCCACACAATAATGAAACAATCCTTTGGCTCTACAACAAAGAGCAGGATCAAATAGAGAAAAAGAGAAGAAAGGCTGCAAGAGAAAAGCTAAAGGAAAGAAAGAAGAGGATGAAGAAGCAAAGACCACTGCAACCAGAAAGCTCAGTCAGAAGGCCTGGATGAAGGACTATCTCCGGGCTCATGGCTTTTCTGGAAGGCAGGTGGGTCCCTGCAAAAAGGACACTCCAACGGATTGTCAGCGAAATCCAGGCTAATATCCGCTTGGGAAAGAGAAAAGAGATGTACAGAAGGGTAAAGGGGAGATGAACATCACTGCAACTACTCAACGACAACCTGAACCCTCACCCTTACCCTTCACCATCAAGATTGAGCCCTTCACCCCAAAACCCACATCCTTACCGTCACCTCTTTCTCACCTTAACCACCTAAAATTCCCATCCTTCAACCAAAATACTTCCCAAAACCTGTAAACCACCACCTACCCAACAACCATCCCCTCATCCTTCTCAAATCTCTGTCTTGAGGAGTTCAAGGTAATCAAGACTAAGATCATCAACTGCACAACTTTGAGCGAAGTCTCATGTGATGAAGATTCTGTCAATACCACCTATGTTGATGGATCTTCTTGTTCCCTCACAAGAGATCAATTCCTTGATTTACCTAGTGGAACATTGGACCGGGTAGCTTACACTTCTAGGTCTCAACTCAGATTCACTGAATGATGAAGAGAAGAAACTTAGAAGTAAACTGGTGACTCTGCTAGATACTAAGAAAGAGGACAAGATTCCCAGTCAGTCTTTTGTACATAGAAAAGGAATAATTCGGTCGAGGTTCAATGAAACTTCTCACAACTTTGTTGTTGAGAGTGAGAATGGCGAAGTCAACAGACTTAATGCAACCTCTCTCTTACACTCCAGCACATTTGATATTGCTGAGTTAGAAGAGAAGCCATTCTCCAACCCCTCTAACTCTAAAGTTGCTGCACTCATCAAAAATCATCTCAGCAATCTTCATCTAGATGAGCTAACTACAAAGGCCAAGATTAAAGAAGAGTTGAGATGATGAAGACAAGGAAAGACCTCCTACCAAAGGCACTGCCCTTCTATAGATGGTAGAGGGTCCTGAATTGGAACCTATAGTTGGATGGAAATATGATTACAGTTCCCATCAACTAACTCTTTTCAAAGGGCAACAACAGAGGGTACATATCATCCAAGGTGATAGACTGGACTTCCTGTCTACCAAGGATTTGTACAAACTTCTCAGCACCATATCAGGGAAGAACAAGGAAACAGATAAATATCTATTTCCTTGGTGGTGAAAGTTTTGAGAAGCTGAAACAAGTGAGGTTTTGGTAGCATCATCCTAGGGGGAGTTTGTTAGATCAAGAAGAAAGCTGGTGCAACCAAAACCAAATCACTTAGATAATTTTGGTGCTACATGCAAAGATTTCCAAAGCTTAGCATGGAACTTGCAAAGGTTGTAGAGTTCTTCCGAAGATAAAGTGAAATATCAGCTTCTGAAGATAGAACTCTACTTCCGAAGTCAAGACCATGCTTCCAAAGGTTATGTCTTAGAAGAGCAATCAGAAGACTACTTCTGAAGTAATAAGAAAAGAAGAAGTTCCCAAGCCTTAGAAGAAGCAGCCTCTTCCGAAGTATAAGTGGCTTCGGAGGTACTTGTTCTTCCGAAGCCATTTAACGTTCGGAAGACAATGCTATGAACTAGTGGACATAAGTATGGTCTCTGACACTCCGTTGTAGACCTCTGATACTAGATGGAGTTTTCTCAAAGAGCCATGCAGTTGACCATACTTTATTCCACTGTTTACCTTTTTATGATAGTACATGTTACTAACTTTAGTTGGTGACAAAAGGTAAGTCATGGACATGTCCTAACTTCCAAATCTGAGATAAGACTTTATCTGGGATACCTTAAACTATAGTCTTGTAGTATAGGCTTTAGTTACAGGATCCCAGGTGGTATCAAAGTATATCCAGCTATAGGTAGTATTATATATAGTTTTTCATTGTAACTCGAAAAGATAAGCTTGTAAGAGTCTTGTAATATTTGAGTTGAGAAGCAATATATGCAAGTACCTTGAAAATTACTTTTTGTGTTCTGTATTACTTACTATATTCTCATCAACTCTTATTGACTCTACCTTTATTCGAGTGTTGTTCAAAGTGAGTTTAAGAGAAAAACTAAGTGTTAAGTGACCCTTAACCAATCCTCTAGTTTCTTTCTAGCCTATGCATCTTACATGAAGATTAAATTTTATCAACTAGATGTCAAAAGTGCATTCCTTTATGGTGAAATCCATGAGATAGTCTACTCTTAGGACCATTTCGGTAAGGAGTACTAACTGATTTACGTGTATACCATACCAAATAGTGCGGAATCCTATTTGATTTGTGATCCAATCAGTGAGAACGCAAGTATAATCAATCTAAGAATGAATCTAAACATTAAGAATGATTGTAGGATGATTATCTGCGACCTATGAACTTGGAACAGGTGTTCTCTGGTCTCTGGACGGCTAGGGTATGATTTAGTGCGTAGGATTCGAATTGTTTTGTTTTGCCACGAATTAAGTGGTATTTATAGGTTAGGGTTTTCCACTCGTGCAACCGAACCATTTTCATGGTTCAGTCATGCGATTGAAGCATGCGGTTGATCCATCAGCATGACTGAAGATTCAGTCGTGCGAGTGAGTCAATCTCATTACAATCATGCGACTGATCCAGTCTCCTAGTTCAGTCATATAACTGTTTATTAGCATGAAGTATTCATGTGTATGGTCCATTCGCATGAGAACTTCACACGATTAAGTTTAAGTACGTTTCTCAATTATTATTGACTAAGAACTATGTAAACAACCACAAACCTATATAGTTACTTCAATATGCATTATCACACAATATTCAATGAAATATTAAACATTATAAGTATCATCAACACATTACGTTTCATTCATACCCATTCTGTTACATATATGTAAGACATGAAAGACATTTTACATTTGAGCTCCTAAACTAGGTACACATGTATCTATAAACTCCCCCTTGGACCTAGTTTACTCTATTGTTTAACATTCTTCATCAGCTCTTCAAATTTCTTGTACTTCTCCTCTCTTCTAGATCCAGCGTGTATCTCAAATGCAAAACAGATCCTTATAACATTTTGGAATTGGAGGGCTTATACCATGTCTTGCGTGTCATAGAACAGTGGCCACTTGTATAAAGTGTAGATATCGTCAGAAGACAAGTTAGTTAGCCACATTGGGTCAAATACCCTGATAGCTTCCATATTTCCATCTCTGTTCAGAACTATGACTACCTCACCTGTTCTCTAATCATACTACCACCACTTGAAGTGTGGACTGAAGTCCTGTGGCATTTCCTTTAGAGGGATTTTTGACATCGTGTGCGGAGGACTCCACTTCAGTGCTATCTTTGGCTTTCTAGTAATGGCATCAACTTCAGACCGTTTGATATACCTCGTTCGTTGTTGAGGTTGGAAGTTAACCCACCTGGTGTGGTACTCTTTCTGTAATGCAACCTCAAACCAGCCTAACATTTGGCTTGGGTTAGCATATAGCAACTTCAGTTTGGCCAGCTGGTTGAGCTCAAAACCAGGGAGAGTCTTCAGATCATGTGGAAATCTGAAGTACTCGATTCCCTTCTCCCTCTTGATAGCATATACATTTAGATCTTCAAAATAGGCCCACGTGATAATCTTTCCAAACCTTCAGATGCTTCTTCACTTTGTAGAGCTTGGTGTGGGGACTCGGCTTTGGAGCAGTGCATTAGGCTCGGATCTCTGCAAAACATGCCACCCATTCAGCCTTTTTAATGTCGACATGAGCATCTGAGGCTTGGGTTTGATCTTTATTTTTCTCTGACTCTCTTTCCATTTGATCCAGTTTATCGAAAGTATCACTAACAAGAGTATCACCTACATTGGGAACTACTTTTCCCTCTCTATCAGTATACTCAGGATAATACTTTACCGTGACATCCTCGATCTCGATGTCTTCTACGTCATTCAGCTTGTCGTCACTTGCAACTTCAATAGCTGGAGCATCCTTCACAATCTTGTCCGGATTTAGCCGGAACATCTCAGCAAGTTGTTAATCCGTAAGGTCATGAATGATTTCTCCTTTTTCAAGAGTATAGATTACGGACCTTCGGACGATCCCTTGTAAATCAAGAATCATTGTGAGTTGAGAATTGATTTGCTAAAGGGAGCAACATCATACTCATCTTGCTGAGATGATTAATCTGCTTGATTTAAACATGTAAATACATCAACCATTATTCAATAATCAAGACAGAGACATATCAAATATTTATAAACATTAAGTACATAAGTTTAATACAAGATTTAACTACAAGATTTAAAATTACATAACATCTAAGCATTACTTTTATCCTGTAGCATGTGCTCTTCTGCATACGGGGCTGAGGTCGAGGCACCCTGATCCTGAGTCTTCTTGGTGCACCTCTCTCTAGCTTGTGTGGCCCCTGATGCCGATGCATCATCTCCTTCCTCATCATCTCCTCCATCTCCTGCACCATCATCAACTCATTCTTCTGTCTCTTTCTCATCATCATCCTCCTCATCATCATCCTCATCATCATCGTCATCACTATTGTCATCACCATCCCTTTCTCTTATCTTCAGAGGCTCATCCTTTGATCCTTTGAGCTCAAGCAAGATAGTCTTTTTGGCAGCCTCTAACACCTCTATCTTCTTTGCTGATGCGACTATATGCTCCTGGAGTTGGGCAATCTCCTCACCCTATGCAGCCACCTACTGAGCTTGGTACTGAATTAACTGGGCTTGCTGTGAGATCTGCTGTGCTTGGGCAGCATTTTGCTCAACAAGATGACGTATTTGGGAAATTCTCTCTTCATCAATAGCCCACAGCTTCAGCACCATTCTGTTTACTACTGAAAACTGATCCTCTACCCCAACGAAAGGTAAGGATGATCTTGTAGTGACTATCGGGTGGGATGATGGTCCGGGTTGGTGGCTAGTGGTGGTGGGTGGCTGTGGTAAATATGTGTGGTGGTATATGAGTAGGTGGTGATGGTAGGCTGTAGTGGTGGTGGAGGTAGTGTAGATGGGTGGTGGAGTGGCTGTAGTAGTGATGGTGGGTGAAGTGGTAGTAGTGGTGGTTGTAGCTGTGGTGGTGGGTGAGTGAGTGGTGGTGGTAGATTGGAGTGTGGTAGTGGTGGTGGTGGTGGTGGTGGTAGAAGTAGTGGATGAGGTGGTGGCTGTGATAGTAGTAGAGGTTAATATAAACTTTAGCCTCTTCCCCTTCTTGCCATAGAGGTGAGCCATTCTCTTCCTCCTCGTATCTTTAGGCACTATGGCTCCCCCTTGGCTGCTGAGTGGGTCCAGGGTATATAATGAATCTGCATCAGCAACAATAGCATCCCCGGACTCCCCATGGCGTCCACCAACCGCCCTTATACCTCTCTCTGTGGCTATGATCCGGCTCCTCACCGTTCGCACCAAAGACTCTTCATCAGACTCCTCATCTTCCATCTAGAAGTCAGGGTGAATAGGTGCTGGTTCGGTTCCACCCTAACCATCCCCTCCCTGATCAGAATCATGATCATCACCATTGGAGTCATCGGAGGGTAGAGCAATCTGCTCAACATCCGAGTCACTATCCTCGTGACGCCACATTCGTCGAGCTGGCGCCACGTAGTCTTCTCTAGCCAAGTGCCCAAATAGCGTCTTTATAGGGGGTGTTACCTGCTTGCCCCTATATACCTTCATTCTTCCAAAAGTGGTGTCATCCATGATCTCAAGAGAGATAACATCATGACTCTCCTTGGGCAGTGAAGGAAGCTTCTCATCATTGATCATCTGCAGAAATCACGGGTACATGCAGAAGCCTTCCTTGCCTTTGCCTCTAGACTCTTGACCAAGTAGGAGAAAATCATGTTGGAGAAACTAAATGGGTGATTCAGCACCAATGCCACATAGGCATTCTGGATTTTGTCTGATAAATCATCAAATCCACCCCTTGGTGAAGCAATGCACTTCAAAATGACTTGAGCTAGGTATTTGAACTGGGGACACATGTTGCTTTTATTGAGCACACCTGCATTGATGTCCCTAGTGTACCTCATTCATAGAAAGCATCCCCTTATGGTAAGAGGATGTAGTGTGGTTGGGTAGGCAGCATCATCTCCTAAATCCAGTACTCGTCTCAGATCGGCTATTGTGACCTCAATCTTCTGGCCAAAGATGGTGCTACGTATACTGTAGGGCTCAGTCGATCGGTCACATATGCACCTTCCCAGAAGGCCTGCTGTATAGACTTATAGGGTGTGCAGGGTGTAGATATCGCTCGATATATCCTCGATCTCCTTAGAAATGCAATAATACTATCAAACTCGACAACATTCTAAGTGGTGGCATCCAAGTGAGCACAAATATTGTGCTTGGTGTTGATGAACCACCTATCTGCCATGATTCTGTAACACAAAAAAACATACATATTAGATCAGCACATAACAAAAGCCATTTTACTTTAAACTGTTTGAGATCAGTCTGGTTCAAAAATGTGATTGAACCATATGACTGAGTTTAGTCGGTTGATTTGGTATGCGACTGAATTCAATCGGGCGACTTAGCATGCAACTGAGTTTAATTGGGCGACTGAGCCTGCGACTGAGTTCAGTCGGGTGACTGAGCTCATACGCCTTGTTCATTCACCCAATTCAATCGTGCGATTGAAATTCATTCGGAGTGACCAGTCGCATACTTCTCTGTTCGACACATTTATCCTGAATCTAAGTCAATACTTGCAATTCAACGTTGTGTTTAGGTTCTTTAGACTCACAGATTGTTAATGGTTGATGTATGCGGCATACAATATGCCTTTCATTTTACCCAATTTTGTCGTTTATTTGTTCTCTGTGAAAATTAACTCTATTTTCTTGATTTTAATCGACTTAGCCCAGTTAGGGTTTGTTTTCATGGTGCATTTACTATGATTTGGGTTGCAAATTACCTGCAAATGAAGTACAAACTCATCAGTAACTAAGTGGTGAGGAGTAATCGATCTAATTAGATTTAGGCAGAGTAATGGTACTATCGAGTGATTTTAGGGCGATTGAGGAGTGATGAACATATTTAACCGACATTAGCCCTATTTATACTGAATCTGGTTTCAATCGGGCGACTGGATCCATTCGCTCTTTCATTCATGAGATTGGATCTCAGTCGTGCGATTGGCTTAGTCGGTCACATTCAGTCGGGCGACTGGGTTTCAGTCGGGCGACTAACTCATTCGGTCAACCCCATTCAGGCGATTGGCTCATTCTTGTAAGCCAGTCGTGTGGATGGTTCATACTCATGCTCCATTCGGTTGACTAGTTCATAAGTATGGTCCAATCATACGACTGGTCCATACTCATGGTCCAGTCGTGCGAATGGCCTCTACTTATGATTTTGACTTTATGCCCATTCATTCATTTATTTTTTCTTTATTGATACGACATTTTGACCATTTGGTCATCACAAACATGACCATTTTAACTTCGAAAACTTTTAGTCACCTCAAACATGATCCTTTTAGTGATTTAATCCCAAACACAATTCCAATGCATAGTCCAAAGTTGAACAACTAAATTGACAAAATTTAAACAAATGAAACTACTAGACCTAAAAGACAAAATTAAAAACATATTTTGTAATTTTTGTTTGAGGTGGAAACCCTAAGATAGATATCTAACAGATTTATTTCTCGAACAAGCAGCTTCAAGTTATTTTGACCATAAGTGGAACGATTCATTATGGAATCATACAGGTAAATCAAATGATTCGGGACATGTTATCAAAACGTTTTGATGCTCGTTTCTTGTTTTCATCGAGAGTCATTAGCAAGTCTAGAAAATCATACTAGTACCACAAGATGCACATAGTGGCGTTAACTTTCAAGAGTTGTAGCCATGATGATTGTCAGTATACTTGTCATCTTAAATCCATACATAGACTTTGACACAGATTGGTGATGATTTAAGGTTTAATTATTTCAAAAAGCATTTGTGGATCCCACGCTTATATGGTAATGAACATTCCTCAGGAGATTTTTGAGCGGTCTACGGGTAGTATTCAAGAAGAAACTATTCTAGAGCTTTCAAAGAGATGCTAAGCCTCAGGTCAGTGCCACCGCACAGTAGAGAGGCGCAAACACCAACAAATTCAAGAATATTTAGGTTATGCTTATCCTCAGGGCAGTGATACCGCACAGCAGAGAGGCACACAATCTATCTTCTTTATTGAGCAATTTTGTTCTTTTTGCATAGATCGCACCAACAACATAGGTTATTAGCTTGATTGCTTTTTACATTTTTTATCATGTGCTTTGCTCATTTTATGGTCATCCTCACACATTGTGGCATTTATTTTGCTCGTCACCCTTATTGGAACTTTGTTGATTGTGTTAACCAGGGATAAGATGATAACCCACAGCTTGTTGAACAACTTAGTTTGAACTTGACATCACCAACGAGGTCTACTTATCTATTGTGTTGAATTTACCAACACATCATCAAATGGTCTAGCAACTTCTAGGTCTACCTTTTCCGTGTTACCTTAGTAGTAGCTAGTTTTACTATCATTTTTCCTTTATCGTTGCTTAGACTTCTCATACTTATACTTTGAATTTTGCATTTTAAACAATTTCTTCTTTTAAAGTCCTAACCTATTTGTTCCTGTGTACTATAATTTTCCATAGTCATTGAATTAGTATCATAGATACGATCTCATTTCTCTTAGCTCGCGTGTCCTCCTCCCTCATTTTTTTCATGTACTGAAATTAAATACTAAATTAACCTATTCTCCCCCTCAAATTCTAAAAGCGAAAAATTTTGCGTGTACGATTTTAATAGGCTAAGAGATAAAAATACAATAAAACAAAATAAAATAAAAAATAAAAGTAAAATGAAATCTACTGTCGGACTAAGTACTGGCATCGTCGGAAATCACATCACTTTTCTTTTTAACGCCGTTGACCTCTAACAGATATAGAAAAATGGTTTATCAAAGGTTTTTGCGTAGCGGTCAGCGTGTTGAAAATCTGTATTAATTTTAACAACATCGATTAAATTCGTTCCAAAACAATCACATATAAAGTGATATTTAATGCCCATGTGTTTTGTCTTAAGATGTTGGACCAGATTTTAGTTACGGCTATAGCAGCAAAATTATCAACAAATAAAGGGTGTTAAAGAATTTCAAATCGTAGTCCAGCATTTGCTATTGAATCCAGATGATTTGAGAACAATATCTTCCCGTAGCAACATATTCAGCTTCACAAGTTGACAATGCAACTGATGTCTGCTTCTTACACTGCCACGTGACTAATCTTTTCTCAAAGGAATGACATCCCACTTATGTTGACTTGTAGTTCATTTTGAAACCGTCGTAATCCGAGTCACTATACGTTGTAAGCTCAAAATCATCGTCATGAGGATACCACAACCCGAGTGTTGGGCTACCCTTTAGATAACGAAATATCCTTTTGACTCCAATGAGATGGTTGACTTTCGGTTTCGCGTGACATCTTGAGTAGAGACATGTTGCGTACATGATGTCAGGTCGTGAGGCAGTGAGATACATGAGAGATCCAATCATTCCTTGGTACATGGTAGCATCCACCAGATCACCATTCTCGTTGGGTGCTACATCATGGTTTGTAGCAAGTGGAGTTCCAACCGCGGAAGCATTCTTCATATCAAACCGACTGAGAATATCGTTTACATACTTTGTCTGATGTAGAAATATCCCCTGTGGTGTCTGATCCACCTGTAACCCGCAAAAGAATTTCATCTCTCCCATGGCACTCATCTCAAATTCAGCCTTCATTACTACTTCAAATTCTTTGCATAAGTCTTCGTTATTGGAACCAAAGATTATGTCATCAACATAGATCTGTACAAGTAATAATTCACCATCCTTTTCTTTGATAAACAATGTACAATCAATCACTCCTCTTTGAAACCCATGTTTCACAAGATGAGTCGAGAGCTTCTCATACCATGCTCTAGGGGCTTGATGAAGCCCATATAGAGCCTTGTCCAGCTTGTAAACTCTGTCCTGATGATACGGATCCTCAAATCCCTTGGTTGACTGACGTACAATGTTTCTCGGATTTCACCAAGAAGGAATGCACTTGTCAAATCAAGCTAATAGACTTTAATCTTCATATGCGATGCATAGGCTAGGAAGATACAGATGGCTTCAATTCTTGCCATAGGTGCAAACACTTCGTTGTAATCGATCCCCTCGACTTGTCGAAATCCTTGAACTACAAGTCGATCCTTGTTTCTGATAATGACCCCTTGGTCATCCTTCTTGCATTTTAAAACCCATTTAGTGCTAATCATCTTAGCACTTTAGGTCTATCCACCAGAATCCACACTTCTAACTTCTTGAATTGAAGAAGTTCTTCTTGCATGGCACTCACACAGGCCTCATCGTTTAAGGCATCACTTCCATCTTTTGGCTCAAATTGAGACACAAAACATCAATAAGCACCGTCATGAAGGTAGCCTTTTTCCATGACTGAGGCATAGTCAGCTGAATATAGCTGATTTATTGTCTGTACTCCTGATTGTGAACCACAGGTTCAATATCTGAGGCAGTGGGAGTATGGGGTTCCAAAGTGTTAGAGGCATCAACATCTGATGTGTGTGTACTTGTAGTAGTTGGAACCTGTTCCTCCTTATCCACCTAAACATTTTCCACTTCTTCATCGTCAAAAGAGGAGTCACTTACCTCTAGTGCTCTAATACCACTTTTTAGGACCGTTTCGGTATGGAGTACTGACTGATTTTACATCCCCTATGACATTGTCCAAAGGATGATAAACATTTAGACGAGATCCACGAGTAGTGGGTACCACTACCTCATTATCTAGATTGTGAACCACAGGTTCAGTGACAGGATCAGTGATCTCAAGTTTGATGGATTAGAGTGTAACGCAGCGGAATAAGAACAAGAATTAGACAAATTATAGCAAGAATTTGATATTCGTATGCATTAAGAACAAATACGGTTGTAACGAGAGAATATATTTCTGTGAAAAGGAATGTTTCAATAATATCAAATGTTTCTGCTCAATCATTCACCGATTACAATTAGGTTGACACTCCTTATATAGAGTGCAATCACTGCTGATATCATAGGATAGTGACATCTGGCAGATTTATTACAAAAATAACTAAAACTTAACAAACTACTAAAATGTTCACAACTGCTGAGAACATATCAGAGTGCTAAGTATAAAACATAAAACTACTGATACGAAACTACTGAAACTACAACGACTGAAGAACAAGCTCTTTAGTCGTTTTACAAAACTACTGAAAAGAAAAACAAAAAACTACTGAAAGAAACCCGTCACAACTACTAAAGAAGACCTCTTCAGCTGTTGTCACAACGTTTGATACTTGGTCTTCAGCACTTGTGTCTTCAGACATTGTCTTCAGTACTTGTGTCTTCAGACTTTGTCTTCAGCACTTGTGTCTTCAGACTTTGTCTTCAGCACTTGTGTCTTCAGACTTTGTCTTCAGCACTTGTGTCTTCAGCACTTCTGTCTTTAGCACTTGTGTCTTCAGACTTTTCTTGAGCACTTGTGTCTTCAGACTTTGTCTTCAGCACTTGTGGACTTTAGCACTTGTGGCTCATTGGTTCTTTTGGTCCAACAAACTCCCCCTGAACCAATACAGCCAAAACCTTAACTTTATTGAGGTCCCACTTATTGTTGGCGATAAGATTGGTCTTTTTCCTTCTTGATCAGCTAAGAAGATGACCCAATTAAGCACTGGCCTGGGAATAGATTTCTGAAATTTGGTTGGCATAGTATAGATAAGAGCCCTGACTTTGGGGAACTGGACACAGGGCTGTGGTCTTATCCATGAAATCTACTTCCCATGTATAAGCCTGTAGGATTCTCTGGTGTATGCTCTGAGAAACATAATTTGTTCTTCCATGGTAAGATTTTCAGCTCCACCATCAAACAGTTCTTCACGCCCATACAGCTCTGAAATGTACTTAGCCTGTTTGCCATTTTTGAGCTCAACTGTTGTAATCTGTCTGTATGCAAACTCATCTGGGTGAGTACCTTCAAGTAACAGACTGAGCTCATTTTGTTTTAAGTTCTCAAGCCTCTTGTAGACTAACCCCTTTTTAATTACTCTGTTCTCTAACATCTTTTAGGGTGGCTGTTTAGTTTCATAGGCCTTCTTGAAATCTTCTACAATTTCCCAGGGTGATACTACAAGGACCACTGTGATCTCTTCATCTACGATCCTTTTTACTTGGCCCTTGTATCTCGAAGGAATGTCTTTCTTCACAATTCTGTGAGCCACCCTAGGATCAGGCCATATTTTCACCTTTTCCTTTTGATATTGAAATGTGTTAGCAAGGGTGTACAATCTCAGAGCTTCTTTCTTCATACTGATTATTGATGATGAAGCAGCATAAGTTTTGTCTATGCTTTTAAGCATCTCATCATCATGAAGCTTTTGCTGCTGTTCTTCTTCTATCTTTACTCTCACAGCTTCCATCTGTGAGGTGGGAGTGATGGGCATAGGTTTGGCTTTAGGCAAAGTTAGGACTGCAGAAAGAGGCAGCCTATCTTCTTCCTCATCATCCTCTTCTTCTTCTTCTAGCCTCAACACCCTTCTCTTCTTCTTCTTGGGTGCATCATCGGCTGTTGGTTTTGAGGGTAAAGGAATTGGTTTAGTGGGTTGTGGTAGTGGTGATTTTGAAGTGGGAGGTTTCGTAGGTTGTTCTAGCATTCTTGTAGTGAGTGAGGCTTTTGAGTGTTTTGCTAGTTCCTTTCTGTTCCCAGCACCTGCCTCATTTAGTGCTTCAATCACCAATCCCTTAGTGTATGCTTCAGACGAACAGATCTTAGGAATTATTGCCAAGATACTGTCCCTGGTCCATGACTTAATCTCGATCAATGATCTCCCAAGGTACTTTGCAATGAATCTGATCATGATCTCTAGTCTTGCCCTTTCTAATGCATCATAACTTGCCCATCTTGAGTGAATTTCTTCAACTTCAAGTCCCCTAATCTCTGAGTCAAGCTGTGCAGTATCGAACCCCTGTCTATACAGTTGATCAATAATGGAGTCCATTGATTTACTGTGTGTAGCATCCGCCATTTTGATCATCTCATCAAGTTCGAGTTCTTTTTCTTTTCCTTCAACCTTCCTCTTCTTATATGTGACATGAAAGTCTTTGTGACTTTCACCCACTTGATCAATGTCAGCTCCCTTCACAAACTCCTCTTCCTTCTCAGTCTCCTTTTCTTTCTTCCCCTCTATGCTCTTCCTCTTTGCTTTCACTGACTGACTCTCCCCCTTTTTGGTTGCATTGGTTGCAAGGGTTTGAGTAGCAGAAAGCCTTGTACTCACAATCTCCTCTACCAGGGGTTGTATGATTGAGGGAAGCCTCTCATCCATGGTTTTGATCACAATGTCTGTGATCATTGGGGTGATAAGAGGTAGGGATTGCTGAAAGATAGCAGCTGTTTGCTCAGAGGGGTTCTGTCCCTGAGAAGCAGTGCCAGAAATAGAAGCTGGTGGCTTGGAAGTTTTGAGTGGCTGAGTGTGTGGGAGACCTTCAGGTGAAGGTGCCATCTGTGGGTTTATGTTGGTGGCAGATGGACTTGCTTTTTGAGAGAATTGGTCAAGTAGTCTTGGTAGTCTACTGACTTCTTCCTCAAGAATTGTGTTCTGGCCAGAACATCATAAAAGAAGCCCAGGTCATCATCAGCAGATGCGGAATCACCTGACCTCTTGCTTGTAGCAGGATGTACATGCATTGGGTGTAGACTAGTTTTAGCATGTGCCCCTTTTTCTTGGAACTGGGGACTTCCAGCCTCAGGACGATGTCCTTCATCAGCTGTTGCCTCTGGTGAGGTCTTAGCTATGTTACCAGCCTCAGTCTGATCATGTGCTGATTCAGAAGAGGTGGCAGCCTCACCAGATGTTCTGGTCTCCATATCCACACCAGGAGATAGAACAGCTAAACCCTTGTGTTGTGGGCTGTCAGAAGCATGTTGATCCTCTTCCTCAATTGTTGCGGTTTTCCCCTTTGTTGGTGTTTGTTGGGGAGGAGGAGAGGCATGCAGCTGAGTCAGCACGTTTGCAATAATGAGAGTAGGACTTTGTGGGGTGGTTGCAGTGGGAGATGGGGTAAAAGCAGTATGCACCTGGGGAGAATGGTGCTCTTCAATGGCAATATCCTCAAATGAGGAAGATCCCAGATTAGTGGGTACCCCTTCTTTGGTTGCTGCAGGCTCCTTTTGAGAGGAATCCTGAGCGGATGTGGCTGGTGAAGTCCTTGTATCCACTAGGGGGTTATAACCAGTGGATATAGCCTGCGTTTGTGTTGCAGGGGCATCCTCAGGGGACTCATTTCCCTGAGTAGCCTTTTTTGACTTCTTTTTGGTGGGTTTGGTGGGGACATTGGATTTGGAGGTGGTGGCTGTGGGTTCCAGCTGCGTGGGTTTGCGTAGCTTGGCAGCCATTTTTAGTGATTGGTCAGAGTTGTGCCGGAGTATACTTCAGGCAATACAGCCGTAGCAGGGACTCCCAGGCCAACAAGTCCCTCAGCTTGAAGCTGGTTTTCAATTATGGCCATTATGAACCGAGGATATAATATCCAACGGTTAGCATGTTGTTTTTGGGCCATATCCTTGAGCTCTAAAAATAGTATTTCAGAAAAATTTAAAGGTTTTTGCTCAAGGATGGAGTACATTACCTGTTGCCACCTTGTGGACATTTGATCCCATGATGAAGTCTTAGGGGCAAGGCAGACATTTACCAGGTGAAAGATGAGACGTTCGGCATCCTGGAAATGTTTCTTCAATATGGTAGATGCACTCAGGTTACCCTGGTATCCATGGTGGGCAAATGATTGATCTATTGTGCCTTTGGATAACCAGTTGGGAAAGTGGCATCATCCAGATTGAGGGTTTGGCGAAGAATGTCTGGAGTAATGACCACTTTTTGACGATGGACAAACGATTGAAGAGACTCTGTGTCATTCTCCTCAGAGAGAAGAGTGACATTTGTCCAGAATTGGTTAAGAGATTCGGCATATATGGTGGAATTTAATAGAAAAGCCGTTTTGTAAGGTGACTGAACCATTAAATCAATGGCGTTGTGAAACTTGGTCCAGTATGGCGATTTTGTGAGATGTGCGACACAGTTGTGTCGTGGTTTTAGTTGCATGGTCGCCATTGGTGAAGAGAGGTTACAGAGTTTTTGAACGTTAGGTTTGAGAAGAGAAGAAAGTAAAAACTCTGAAGGTGGGATAAGTATTTAAAGGGTAGGGTTAGAAAACGACTGAAGGTTTTGGTGTTAGTCATCAGGTGTTGAAACTACTGATGACGTGGTATTAACTTTCAGAGGTTTGGAATGACTGACCGTATTGGTGTGATCAGCAGTTGTTATAAAACAACTGAAGACTTGGTTTTAACCGTCAGACGTTGAAACAGCTGAAGTCTCTGATTTAGTCATCAGTAGTTATAAAACTACTGAAGACAGTTTTGACTTCATGTGATGAAACAACTGAGGACTTGGTATTAGTCATCAGTAGTTGGGAAACTACTGAAAACTTTGGTTTTACCATCAGTTGTTGTAAACAGCTGAAGACTTGGTGTTAGTCATCAGTAGTTGTGAAACTACTGAAGACATGGTTTTGCTTCAGTTGTTAGAAAGAAACAGCAGTTGGGAAACTACTGAAGAGAAAAAGGCTCATCAGTAGTTGTCGTCAATTCATTGCTTTTCAGCTGTTTCATACTGTCCTCAACACATACTCATCAGACGTTTCATGTTTTCAGATGTTCATAGGACATCAGTACGTATTTGTATTTCTGACACAGTAGTTGTAGCTACATCAGCTGTTGTAACTACATCAATTGTTTTAACAAATAAAGTACTTGAGTACTGAGAAGTTAAGCTCTAGTAGTTAAAGAAAACTTCCGGAGGGAAAATAACTTCAGTACTTATATATATGACAATAATAAACTAATGATCATCAGTACTTGTGAGCTGAGATCATAGGAGTGTCACTTATTCTAGCTGCAGCATACCAAGCCTTAACACTAGGTTTTGGAAAGTTGTGCTATCCAAGGGCTTAGTGAAAATGTCTGCAAGCTCATCAGCACTAGGAACAAATTTTGGATCAATCAGACCTTTTTCAAAACAATCTCTAATAAAATGGTGTCTGATTTCAATATGTTTAGTCCTAGAGTGCTGGACAGGATTCTTGACAATACAAAGAGCTGAAGAGCTGTCCATTAACAATGGGGTCTTAGTCTCTGTTATGCCATAATCCAATAATTGGTTTTGAAGCCAGAGTACCTGAGATGTACAGCTTGCAGCAGCAATGTACTCTGCTTCAGCAGTTGATGTAGCAACTAAGGTCTGCTTCTTACTCTACCAAGAAATCAAGCAGTTGCCTAAGAATTGGCATCCTCCAGAAGTGGACTTTCTTGTCAACTTACACCCTACATAGTCACGGTCAGAAAAAGCAACTAATTTACCAGAATGTCTAGTAGAATACCATAACCTAGAGATGGAGTGCCTTGCAAATATCTAAAGATCATCTTGACTGCAATCAAATGAGACTCCTTAGGTGCAACTGAAATCTAGCACAAACACATGTAGCAAACATAATATCTGGTCTAGAAGTTGTTAAGTACATCAAGGACCCAATCATACATCTGTAAAGTGTTTCATCAACGACATTACCTTTCTGATCTGTATCCAGTTGTGTGGTGTTGCACATAGGAGTAGAACAGGGCTTACACTTTTGTAAATCAAACTTTTCCAAAAGATCTTTTGTGTATTTAGACTGATGAATGAAAATTCCATCAGCCTTTTGTTTGATTTGCAAACCCAGAAAGAACTGTAGTTCTCCCATGGCACTCATTTCAAACTTCTGTTGCATCAACTTTGTAAAGGCATCACACAACTGTGGATCAGAGGATGCAAAAATAATACATCTACATAAATTTGAACAATTAGATTATGTGCCCAGCTTTCTTAATGAATAAAGTTTATCTATGGAGCCTCTAGTGAAATTATTTTCCAGAAGAAAGTTTGATATGTCTCATACCAGGCTCTAGGAGCTTGTTTCAACCCATAGAGAGCCTTATCAAGCTTATACACCCAATTAGGATGTTTATTGTCCTCAAAACTTGGTGGTTGACATACATAAACTCTTCTTTAATTTTCCCATACAAAAATGCACTTTTGACATCCATTTGAAAAACTTTAAGGTTGTGATAAGCATCATAAGCTAAAAAACAATCGAATTGCTTCCAGTCTGGCTACAAGGGCAAAGGTTTCATTATAATCAATACCTTCCTCTTGTGAAAACCCCTGTACAACCAGTCTGGCCTTTTTCTTAACAATAAGCCCATTTTCATCAGTTTTGTTCCTAAACACCCATTTAGTGCTATTGCACACTTACCTGGAGGTAGAGGAACCAGTTCCCACACTTGCGTTTCTTGAACTGAAGAAGATCAAGTTGCATGGCTTTAACCCATCCATTGTCCCTTAAAGCAATGTGATAGTTGTTTGGCTCTTGCTGACTAATGAAGAGAGCATAGAAGCAAAAATTTGACAAATGACTTCTGTTGAAACGCCAGCATTGATATCACCAATGATTTGAGACATAGGGTGATTCTTCAGATCTTGGTACACAATAAGATCTGTGCAAGTGTTTGTAGCAGGCTCAACAGCAACAGATGGTGATGGTGAAGCATTTCCTTGAAACCAATCAGTAGATGGTAATTCAAAGGAAGTTGAAGTTGTAGAAATCTCATCAGCATTTGTTGTGGATTGTGCTACTGGAGCTACAGGAACATCAGGTCTAGCTGAATCAGGCAGTTGATCACTAAATTGAAAAGGTGATTACTGATACTCATCATCATCATCAGTAACACCAGATGGATGACTAGCTACAGAAGATGATGGATTCATATGATCTGCAACAACAGGCGGTTGATAAGGAACATATTGCAGAATGTCCAGATCAAACAACCATAGGGTTTTGTGAAATTGTATCCTTAGGGGATTCATTGAACTTCACATGCAAGGTTTCTTCAATCTTTGTCCGACAGTTGAATACTCTGTAAGCCTTGCAAGTAGAGAGAATACCCAACAAAATACCCTGCATCCCACTTAGAATCAAACTTTTGGAGTTGATCCTTTATGTGAGAATGTAACAGGGACACCTAAATGCTCTAAAGAATGAAATCAAAGGGGCCTAAATGATGTAAAACTTCATAAGGAGTTTTCATCAACCTCTGATTTACTAAGGCTCTATTCTGTACATAGCAGGCGTATTGACAGCTTCAGCCCAAAAGGTCAGTGGCAGACCAGAATCAGCCAACATGGACCTTGCAGCTTCAATGAGGGTCTGTTCTTTCTCTCTAATACTCCATTTTGCTCTGGAGTCCTTGGGATGCTATACTGCCTCTTGATTCCCTTTGACAAGTAAAACTCATCAAGAGTGTGGTTTCTGAATTCAGTACCATTGTCACTCCTCACACACTTAACTGGTAGGGAATACTGCTTCTCAATGTGTAACACAAAGTTCATAATGGACTGAGCAGCCTCATCCTTTGAATGCAAGAGAAGGTCCATACATATCTAGAGTAATCATCCACAATTACCAGACAATATTTCTTCTTTGCCATACTCATTACCTTCACAGGACCAAAAAGATCCATGTGCAGTAGTTGTAAGCAGGCATTAGACTTGGATTCTTCTATGGTTAGGAATGAAACTTATGTTGTTTCCTTTTAAGCATGCAGTGCAGATTTCATCACAATTGAACTCCTTTATTGGAAGACCTATCACTAAATCTTGTGGATCAGCTGATTCATGTTTTTGAGATTAACATGACCCAGCCTTCTATGCCACAGTTTAGATTCTTGGAGAGAGGCCTTGGAGAACAAGCATGGATGGCCTCTTAACTCAATTTTCTTTGACAGATCCAAGGCATATACTCTTCCTATCCTGTTAGCCTTCAGGAGAGTATTATCATCCAGTACTTTGTCAATCAGGCTCAGAACCTTGGAAGACATAATCCTATAGTTCTGGCTTGTGAAAAGAGCAACATGTCCTTTGTCACAGATCTGACTGACACTCAAGAGATTGTATTTGAGATTCTCCACATGGTTGACATCATCAAATCTAATATCTCATTAGACACAAATCCCTTTCCAATGATGTAACCTTTAGCATCATTTTGAAATGAGACAAATCCCTTCTTTCCCTGAGAGTAATCATGAAGAAGAGAGCTGCTCCCAGTCATGTGCATGGATCCTCCACTGTCCACATACCAGATGCTTCTTTGGCATGCTGAAGAACCCTGCATAATCATAAGAAACTAGTTAGCTTTGGAGACCCAAACCTTTTTGGTTTTGGGACTGACTTTATCAGCAGATTAACCATAGCTGGTTTCTCATGATTAACAGCTGATGAAGATGGAGATGGTGCTGAAATAGATTTGGACCTGGAATTCCTCTCCAGTGTTTTGATCACATGGGCTTCAAGTTGGTTAACTCTCCCCAACAGATGCTGAACCATCATAACAAGTTGTGTTTGATTTGAAGCTCGAGCTTTCAGTTCATTTGACACTCCAGAGCTTGTTTTTGATGAGTTCCTGTGACCCACCATTTCCTCCTTCTTAGACTTCACAGACTTAGTCTTATGTTTATCATGAGGAACAATATCAGCTGTCTTCTGATAAACCGTATCCTTCTTAGTGGATTTGGGTAAGGCCTTGCGTTTATTAGGTTGAGATGATTGTGGTACAAACTTGGTCTCAAACTCAGTTTTCATTTTACTTATTTCTAGTTTAATGAGCTCATCCCTTTGGAGCTTTAAACCCTTTTTGTACCAACATTCATCAGATAGATGATTGAATTTACCACAAATTTCACATGGTTTATTCTTCATCTTGGACATCTTTACCGCTGAAGTGGAAACTACTGAAGGTGTGATCTTCAGTACTTTCCTCCTATCAGTACTAGGTACAAAGGATTTGTAACAGCTGAAGACTGGTAATTCAACTATTTTCCATCCGTCCTAATAGACTGTGTGATGGATTCCTCAGCAGTGTTAGTCCATGTATTCAACTGATCTTGAAATGCTTTTCAGATGTTGGGTCTCTTTCAGTACTTGGGGTACATTGAGGAACAACATCTAAAGTACTCAGCTTCATATGAGTCTCAGTAGTTAGACCATCAGTCAATTTATTTGTTGAGATCTTAACACTGATTTCATTCTCTGATCTTAGATTATCATTGGAGAATGACTCACACGGTAAAGTCTGTTGGTGGAGCAGTATGGTTGTAACCAATGCCAAACTTCACATTTGAAGCAGTTTGCTTGCTAAGAAGCTTCAAATCCCTTGCATGATGAGACCCAGCGTTCACACTCAACTTGGGTCACTTCAAGTTTTTCTTTGAGACTCCTGTGGTCTTCCAGAATAACCTCTAGCTTGGCCTTTTCATCATTTAATTGGCATTTAAGCTTATAAATCTCATCACTTTTACTATTAAGAGTAGACTCATACTCAGCTTTTCTTTTGAAAATGGTTTTCTCAAACTCAAGTTTTTGATTTATTAATGCTACATTTGCCTCTCTAATAGAGACAAAGGCAGCTATGCATGACTCAGAACATAACTTGGCTTTAGCCTCTGAAGATACCTGAGTTACCTGTGAAGATGATGCATTTGAACAGGAACCCTCATAGACTCCAGGGCCATGAGAGCAAGATTTCCAAAAGGGTGTTCACCACCATGTTGACTAGCACCAACATAGTATTGCTCAGTGTGACTAGACAAGTTATCAGGTAAGCTACTCCAGTCAACGACTCCAGGTGTGAAGAAGCTGTGATGAGGTTGTGATTGAGATGGAGATGGTTGAGGTTCTGGTAGTGCATGAGATTGTGGTACTATAGGAGCTTGAACTTGATTTGACTGTGGCATATAATAGCAGGGATAAGGATATGGCATTTGACCCTGAGGAACAAAATATGCAGGAGATTGAGGGTGTGATGAATGACTAGAACCAGTAGAATGTTGCCCTTTGGATTGTGAATTGTTATTTCGAAAAGTCAAAAAGGGTGCAGAAGTGTTAGATCCAGTTGATCTACACTCTCTTGCAAAGTGTCCAAGCCTGTGGCATTCGTGACACTTCAACTTGCTCTTGTCAAAACCGACTTTGGTTTTGTCAGAGAGTCCAGGAAATTTCCTGCCAGTTCTCTTGTAGAATTTCTGAGATCTGATATTGATCAAGGCCATTTGGCTCAAATATCTATCTCTTCTAAATCATCATCAGCAATGCCCTTCAACTCATCCATGATAAAGCATAGATTGTCACTATTATTACCAGAATGACAATCAACACTCACAAAGGCATGATTAGAATTGTTTGAGGTGAAATCAATATGCTCATCATAGTGGCATTCTGATCCTGCATACTCTGACTCATGACTTACCAAGGCAGTGTTTCCTGGTACAAAATCATCAGTGAGCTTTCCAGATGATGACAGTTTTCGTTTCTGTTCTATCTCTCTCTCAAATGTGAGCAATTTCCCATGGAGTTGGGTGAGAGATAGTTTGTCCAAATTTGCACTGGAGCGTAGGACAATAGTATATGTGTCCCATCTCTCAGGTAGTGATCTGAGAAATCTGTTATTCATCTGGCTATTTGTGTACTCATGTTTGACCATTTTTAATTCAGAGATCAAACAAGAGAACCGCTCAAACTGTTGAGTCAGTGTCTCACCCTTCCTATGAGAGAATGTCTCATATTGTTGGGCAAGGATTTCTCTATTATTTGCCAAGACCTCATCTGTTCCTCCAAATTGTTCTTTCAAGGCATTCCAGAGGTCATGGGCAGTTTCATAATGCATTAGCCCAGAATAGATTTCATTGGGCAGTGCCATGGCCAGAATTCCATGGGCTTTTGCATCAATCTCAAACAAGTTATTATCCTCATCTGAGTATTGCTCCCTCCTCTTCGGAACCATTTGATTGGTTTCCGGGTTATTCACCATAGGCTTGTGTGGACCATGTACCACGATGTCCAACAACCTGAGCTGTTAACAGACAGGTGATGGAGCATTCGTCGTTGCCATATGTTATACTCATTCCTAACCAACATCGGAGGCTTGGTTGGTGAACCAGTATTGTGAGGATCATTGGAAGGAGTAGTCATTTTAGGTCCAAATACAATTTAATTCAAGCTTTTAAAATATTTTACATAGACCACAACAGACTTAATTAAAACCAAGAATAAATCTCAGGATGAATGACCAAAAACACAGAAAATTCAATCTCTATAACCGTTTCTTGCAAAAGTGCTAATTCAATCAAACTTGGATCTTGGATAGAAGTTTCAATGATCAATTATTAGATCGATCAATGATGAACAAGCTCTGATACCATTTGACAGGATCAGTGATCTCAAGTTTGATGGATTAGAGTGTAACGCAGCGGAATAAGAACAAGAATTAGACAAATTATAGCAAGAATTTGATATTCGTATGCATTAAGAACAAATACGGTTGTAATGAGAGAATATATTTCTGTGAAAAGAAATGTTTCAATAATATCAAATGTTTCTGCTCAATCATTCACCGATTACAATTAGGTTGACACTCCTTATATAGAGTGCAATGACTGCTGATATCACGGGATAGTGACATCTGGCAGATTTATTACACAAAATACAAAACTTAACAAACTACTGAAATGTTCACAACTACTGAGAACATATCAGAGTGCTAAGTATAAAACATAAAACTACTGATACAAAACTACTGAAACTACAACGACTGAAGAACAAGCTCTTCAGTCGTTTTACAAAACTACTGAAAAGAAAAACATAAAACTACTGAAAGAAACCCGTCACAACTACTGAAGAAGACCTCTTCAGCTGTTGTGACAACGTCTGATACTTGGTCTTCAACACTTGTGTCTTTAGACTTTGTCTTCAGCACTTGTGTCTTCAGACTTTGTCTTCAGCACTTGTGTCTTCAGACTTTGCCTTCAGCACTTGTGTCTTCAGACTTTGTCTTCAGCACTTGTGTCTTCAGACTTTGTCCTCAGCACTTGTGTCTTCAGACTTTGTCTTCAGCACTTGTGGACTTCAGCAGTTGTTGTGACGTCTGTGGGACTTAAGGTTTTTCTGATCCGGCTCATTGGTTCTTTTGGTCCAACATTCAGTATTTGAGGCAGTGGGAGTATGGGGTTCAGAAGTGTTAGAGGCATCAACATCTGATGCTTGTGTACTTGTAGTAGTTGGAACCTGTTCCTCCTGATTCGCCTGAACATTTTCCACTTCTTCATCATCCAAAGAGGAGTCACTTACCTCCAGTGCTCCCCCTGAGTTACTAGAAGACTGGCCTTGTGAGCCGAATGTTGTTGAGTCAGGGGTGGTGTGTTTAAGACATCATACATCATCTTGGTTGCTACTCATCTTCAAAAATAGAGAGGGATGAAGGACTTAAGAATCCATCATAATCGAAAAATAATGTGGGTGCTTTTCTAGCTGGAGGGGTGGTGTATCTCTAAACATCCACGTTACACCACACTTCTACTTGACCCGTTGAGTTGTTGTAAACTCTCTTATTCGGTATGTTGTATCCTAGGAAAATTCCTTCTTTAGTCTTCTCACTGAACTTGCCTTTCTGAGTTTTCTTCAAAAGAGTGCAAGGTGCCCCAAACGGCTCAATGTACTCTAGATTTGGTACGTCGTTGAAGTAGCTCGTAACACGTCTTACCATGATGTTTTCCACCGGGACTCGATTTAAAGTGTAACATGTATTGGCAACTGCCTCATTCCAAAATTGGATGGGCAGTTTCAAGTCTGGTAGCATCATTCTAGCTGTCTCTATGAAGCTTTTATTCTTCCATTCAGCAACTCCATTCATCTGTGGAGTGTAGGCAGATATGAACTGATGTACAATTCCCTTTTCTTTACAAAATGCTTCCATCCCCTGATTCTTGAACTCAGAACCATTGTCTGAGCGTACTTCTCTTACCTTCAGCTTGAAGAGAGACTCCAAAGTAGTTACTAACTCTTTGAATGACCCAAATGTTTTAGATTTGGATTTCAGAAATATTACCCAAGAGAATCTTGAGTAGTCATCTGTAACTACATAACAGTACAAGTCGCAGGCGATGCTCCTTGTACTGACTGGACCTAACAGATCCATGTGAAAAAGCTCAAGAGGTAGTTTGATGGAATGAACTTTCTTTTCCTATGATACTTCTTAGTATGTTTGCCTTTCTTGCAGGCGACACAAAAATCTGGTAATTGGAAGTTTTTGATGTTTACTCCTCGCACTAGATCATTTTGGATCAAGTGGTTCATCTTCCATGGATTGATATGTCCTATTCTCCTATGCCAGGAGATCGATCCTTCTCTGTATCCTTTGACAGGAAGCAGTGAACTGGATGATCCATTGTGGAGGCCTTTGATAGATCCAACACATAAAGATCGTTATATCTTGAAGCTGACATTAAGACTTGGTCCTCCGGTATCACATAGTCCTTTTTCAGAACATAGCATTTCTTGTTATCGTATACTACTTTAAATTCTTTGTCACAGATTTGGGATACAGAAAGCAAATTATTTTGTAGTTGTTGAACATAGTTTACCTTGTCAAACTTCGCTTTCTGATTCCCTACTTCCCTTTGAGCTGTGATGTAACCTCCTTTGTTTCCGGCAAATGAAACATGACCTCCTTTAATATGTTTGACATTTGACAGGAGTGTCAGGTTTCCAGTCATGTGCCTGGATGCTCTGCTATCTACGATCCATGTATTTGTGGCAGCACTATAGCGAACACCTTGCACATTCATAGGAAATCATTAGTTAAGGTTAGGGACCCAAGCCTTAACTGGCTTGGGTGACCCCGAGGAATCACACATCATAAATTCCACCCACTGTCCATTTGAGAGTGAGGGAATATCACTCATCTTCTTGTTCTTATTATCAGACATTGAACTAGATTTTTCTTTCCATAAGCCAGTTTTGTGTAATGTCTGTTTGTGATAAATGGACGATTGGCTTATGGTTTGAACTTTATGTTCACTAACTCTTTTTGGTGGGGTTGTAGAACTCCTTTTAGAAGCACTAGATTTAGGATCATGAAGTTCAACTTTCTTCCTTGGTTTCTGATAGTAAGGACAATTAGACACAATGTGTCCATACTGTCTACAATTGTAGCATGATCTGCTTTCGACATATTGTATACATGTTTCTATGGAGAAGTGTGTGACACTCATGTGACTTTAATTTGTTTGGATTTGACCCTTCTTGTTTAGATGTTTTATCTTGTTTAACAAAATTAATTGTTTGAATCTTTTTAACATCATTACTCTTTTGTTTATCTGGACTTAGACATGATGCACATGTTTGGTTAACTTGTTTAGTCTTTTTGGGTTCTAAATTAGACGTATTTGAACCAGACTTTACCTTAGCCTTCTTAATTTGATCATCCAGATTAACGATAGGCATTTTGCCTTTTTACTTTAAAGTGGTCTCCTTTTGTTTAGTGACAGATTCAATGGAATTACTTATGGAATCTGGATCACTTACAAGAGGAGTGGACACCACATGATCCTTGATTTGGTTGTTATTTATTGGTTTGCATTTAGCATTCAACAAAGTCTCCTATGGTGGTGGAACCACTTTGTAACCCAAACCCTCCCCATTGTTGCATTCTCTCACTAAGTGTTGGACTATGTGAGAAGAACTAGTCCAACTGTGTTGTTTTTGTTTTAATGATGTTACTTCGACTTCCAAAACTGCCTTTTGTTTCTTAGTTTCTTCTAGGAAGTTTAATAGAACTTAATATCATTTGATTGGTTAAAGGCCACAATTTTGGTTTCCCTTAGTTGTTTATTCAATAGTTCTATTTTCTCTTTATAACTGTGCTCATTTTGTTTTAAAATCATGTTTGCTTGTGTGCACATTTATAGATCATTTACTAAGCTATCATTGTGATCTAATAAACTAGCAAATTTTAAGTCTATGCTTTCTCTAAATTTATTACATTCAATACAAGCATGACTATCAAATAATTGGTCTTTGGTACATACCTGAGCAGATTCGGTTGAATCAGCCATCATAGCAGAGTCTGACTCTTCTGGTCCTAGTGATTCTAAAATTTTGGTGCTTGAACCCTCTTCATTCAGGTGATTGACAACATTTGCAGTTTCTTCATTATGTGACATCACAAGTTCAACTGCTATATCACCTTCGCTTGCAGAGTCGTCGTTCAAACCCTCAACACACGCAATGTTGGATTCTCCTGGAGATACAAATCGAAAGGTCCAATCTTGCCCTTTATCATCTTGAGCAGTCAAGGCCTGAGATCCTTGCTTGAGGATGTAGGACTACTTGTGGGTTTATCTTGACGATTGAAGGATGAGAATGGATTACCATTACCTATCTTCTTGGGCTTAGCACATTCACGTTTGAAGTGCCCCTTTTCTCCACAATTAAAACACGTAACTTTGGTTTTATCAAAACTAAAGGTTGTATCCTTTGTGGCAATCAGGTTTTGTCCTGTCTTGTGAACAAACTTCTTTGGCCTCCGGACAGCACTTGCCAATGCCCACATGATATCCATTCTTTCCAGCTCAGTCTCGTCTACTTGCTTGTAGTCTTCATCTGCCAGATGGCAGATTTCAATCTTCCCCGTAACTAGACCATCATAGGAGTGAATGACAGCTGCTAAGAGATCCATATTCTCCTTTGCTACCTCTACAGTCACGTTACCGAGATTCTCGGTCTTCAATTTTGTAGCATTGGCTTTAGGTGCTACGTATTGGGTGCAAGATGACCCTGGCGTGTCACATCCTGAAGTAGTTGCTTGAGATGATGCGGCTGAACCTGACACGAATGCCGTTTGAAGTGGTGCTCCAGTCGTTTTTGCTTGAGGAGTTGAGTTGTAAAGTGACGGGTTCTGATCATATGATGCCTTTTGAGACCTGTACTTCATCCTCAACTCTTCCTCTCTCAGCTTCAGAATGAAATCACTAATATCCAACTTCGCTAGCATATCATTCTGTCTGAGGTTTGACACAAATGAAACCCACTTTTCTGGCAATCCGTCTGTGAAATTCGACACCTTGTCTTCCATGGACGTAACAACCCCATGACTGCACAGCTCACTCATTAAGTGGTAGAAGCAGTCTATAACGTCATCTAGACTCTCCTTACCCATTGACGAGAAGTTATCTAACTCCTTCTTCAAAGCTTTAGCCTTTTGAGCTTTTAGCAATGCATTCCCATCATACCACTTTTCCAGAGCATCCCATAGCTTCTTTCCTTGCTTGTTCTCAGAAAACTGATGGAATATGTCCTTAGGAATGGATTGAGTTAACAGAGCATACACCTTCTTCTCTACATTGTACTTTACCTTTTGCCCATCAGTCATGCCCCCTAAGGTAAGTTTAACTCCATCAGCTCTAACTGGCATACTATACCCTGTCTCAATTGATTCCCACAGATTAGGATCTACTCCATTTAGGTATATCTTGAACCTTTGCTTCAATTGTGGGTAATCATCTAATGTTATGAGCTTAGGAAGCTTATTATGATTCCCCACTTCATTTTCCAGAAGCAATAGATTCTGGATCCGTGAGTCTCTACCTGTGGTGAATGTTGAATACTGATCTTCCATTGCTATTTACTTTTGATTTTAAAACAAACTGTTGTACTTGTGCGAATGAAAGAATGTGATTGGGCTATTCTAGCGATTGAACAACGCGGATGGTTCAACCATGCGACTGGATAGGTGCGGATGGACACTGCGAACAAAGATCTTCAGTCGTACGAATGATGGACGACTGAGCCAATCGTGCGTATAAGTGGTGCGAATGGGTTCAGTCGTGCGATTGAGTCAATCTTGCGACTGGAGGCTGTTGTTTTTTCAAAAACGAAGGTTTTGAATACTTTTTCGCAAAAACACGAATTTCTCACTAACCCTAATTGTCGTATGCTAGAAAAACTTTAACTTTTTGAACTGGAGACGTCGAAAACACTGTTTGACAGAAAAATATTACGTTTTTGAGTGAAAAACGTGATTTTTATATCAAAATCGATTGAATCACATGCAAATCAAGAGACAAAGCTCTGATACCACTTGTTAGGACCGTTTCGGTACTAAATACTAACTGATTTACTTGTATACCAAACCAAATAGTACGGAGTCCTATTCTCGCAACTTTGTTGTTGAGAGGGAGAATGGCGAAGTCAACAGACTTAATGCAACCTCTCTGTTACACTCCAGTAGATTTGATATTGCTGAGTTAGCAGAGAAGCCATTCTCCAACCCCTCCAACTCTGAAGCTGCTGCACTCATTAGAAATCATCTTAGCAGTCTTCATCTAGCTGAGCTAACTGCAAAGGCTAAGATTGAAGAAGTGTTGAGATTGAGAAGACAGGAAGACAAGCAAAGACCTCCTACCAAAGGCACTGCCGTTCTACAGATGGTAGAGGGTCCTTAATTGGAACCTATAGTTAGATAGGAATATGATTATAGTTCCCATCAACTAACCCTTTTCCGAGGGCAACAACAGAGGGTACATATCATCCAAGGTGACAGACTAGACTTCCAGTCTACCAAGGATTTTTACAAACTTCTCAGCACCACATCAGGGAAGAACAAGGAAACAGATAAATATCTACTCTCCTTGGTGGTGAAAGTTTTGAGAAGCAGAAAAAAGTGAGGTTTTGGTAGCATCAACCTAGGGGGAGTTTGTTAGATCAAGAAGAAGGCTGGTGCAACCAAAACCAAATCACTTAGATAATTTTTGTGCTACATGCAAAGGCTTCCGAAGCTTAGCATGGAACATCCGAAGGTTGTAGAGTTCTTCCAAAGATAAAGTGAATGATCAGCTTCTGAAGACAGAACTCTACTTCCGAAGTCCAGAGCATGCTTCCGAACTCTACTTCCGAAGTCAAGAGCATGCTTCCGAAGGTCCCAAGACTTCCGAAGGTCCCTAAGTCTTAGTAGAGCAATCAAAAGACTACTTCTGAAGTAATAAGAAAATAAGAAGCTCCCAAGCCTAGAAGAAGCAGCCTCTTCCGAAGTATAAGTGGCTTCAGAAGTACTTGTTCTTCCGAAGCCATTTAACCTTCAGAAGACACTGCTATGAACCAGTGCACATAAATATGGTCTCTGACACTCCACTACAGACCTCTGATATTGCATGGTGTTTTCTCAAAGAGCCATGCAGTTGACCATACTTTATTCCACTGTTTACCTTTTTATGATAGTACATGTTACTAACTTTAGTTGGTGACAAAAGGTAAGTCAGGGACATGTCCTAACTACCAAATCTCAGATAAGACTTTATCCGAGATACCTTAAACTATAGTCTTGTAGTATAGGCTTTAGTTATACGATCCCAACTGGTATCAAAGTATATCCAGCTGTAGGTAGTATTATATATAGTTTCTTATTGTAACTCGGAAAGATAAGCTTGTAAGAGTCTTGTAATATTTGAGTTGAGAAGCAATACATGCAAGTACCTTGAAAATTACTTTTTGTGTTCTGTACTACTTACTATATTGTGATCAACTCTTATTGACTCTACCTTCATCCGAGTGTTGTTCAAAGTGAGTTTGAGAGAAAAACTAAGTGTTAAGTGACCTTTAACCGATCCTGCAGTTTCTTTCTAGCCTATGCATCCTACATGAAGATTAAAGTCAAAAGTGCATTCCTTCATGGTGAAATCCGTGAGATAGTCTACTCTTAGGACCGTTTCGGTACGGAGTAGTAACTGATTTAGGTGTATACCATACGAAATAGTGCAGAATCATATTTGATTGGCGATCCAATGAGTGAGAACGCAAGTATAATCAATCTAAGAATGAATCTAAACATTAAGAATGATTGTAGGATGATTATTTCCGATCTATGAACTTGGAACAGGTGTTCTCCGGTCTCTGGATGGCTAGGGTACAATTTAGTGCATAGGGATTCGAATTGTTATGTTTTGCCACGAATTAAGTGGTATTTATAGGTTAGGGTTTTCCATTTGTGCGACTGAACCATTTGCATGGTTCAGTCATGCGATTGAAGCATGCGGTTGATCCATCCGCATGACTAAAGATTCAGTCATGTGAGTGAGTCAATCTCATGTTACAATCGAGCGACTGATCCAGTCTCCTGGTCTAGTCATGTGACTGGTTCATTAGCATGAAGTATTCATGTGTATGGTCCATTAGCATGGTCCATTCATATGAGAACTTCACACGATTAAGTTTAAGCACGTTTCTCAATTATTATTGACTAAGAACTATGTAAACAACCACAAACCTATATAGTTAGTTCAATATGCGTTATCACACAATAATCAATGAAATAGTAAACATTATAAGCATCATCAACACATTACATTTCGTTCATACCCATTCTGTTACATATATGTAAGACATGAAAGACATTTTACATTTGAGCTCCTAAACTAGGTACACATGTATCTACATCTACGTCAGTCAACCAAAGGATTTGAGGATCCTTATCAACGGGATAGAGTTTATAATCTGGACAAGGCTCCGTACAGGCTCCATGAAGCCCCCAGAGCCTGGTATAAGAAACTCTCAACACATATAGTGAAACAGGGTTTTCATAGAGGGGTTATTGACTGCACGTTATTCATCAAAGAAAAAGATGGTGACTTACTCTTTGTACACATATGTGGACGAAAAAATATTTGGTTCCAAAAATGTGGAATTATGTAGAGAATATGAATTTGTAATGAAAGTAGAGTTTGAGCTGAGTGCCATGGGGGAGAGGAAGTTCTTTCTTGGATTACAGGTGGATCGGACAACAAAAGGATTCTTCATGTATTAGTCCAAATATGTAGGTGATGTCCTCAGTCAATTCGACATGGAGAATGCTTCAGTGGCTAGAACTCCAGTTGCCATGAACCATGATGTGGCACCCGACGAAAATGGTGATCTGGTTGATGCTACCATGTACAAAGGAATGATTGGATCCCTAATGTACCTCAAAGCCTCGTGTCCTGATATTATGTACGCCACATGTCTTTTTTCTAGATATCAGGCAAAACCAAAATAAATCATCCCATTGGTGTTAAATGGATTTTTTGTTATCTGAAGGGTACTCCAACACTTGCGTTGTGGTATCCTCATGATGATGACTTTGAGCTTACAATTTATAGTGACTCGGACTATGGTGGTCGCAAGATGAATTACAGATCAACATTTGCGGGATGTTAGTTCTTGGTAGACGGTTAGTCACCTGGCAGTGTAAGAAGCAGACATCAGCTGCTCTGTCAACTTGTGAAGCTAAATATGTTGCTACTGAAAGTTTCTCTTCACAAATCATTTGAATTCAATAGCAAATGCGCAACTACGGTTTGCAATTTTCTAACACCCCTATTTTGTGATAATTCTGCTGCTATTGATGTCACCAAAAATCCAGTCCAACACCCTAAAACTAAACACATCGATATTAAATATCACTTTATACGTTACTATTTTGAAAATCAATTAATCAATCTTGTTAAAATTAATACGGACTTTCAACGCGCCGACCTCTATACAAAAGCATTTGATAAACCGAGGTTTTTATACCTTTTAGAGGTTAATGGCGTGACAAAGAAAAGTGACGTGATTCTAGAAGAAGAAAGTTCGTAGTTGGACAAGTTTTTTTAGTTCCTTTTTATTTTCTTTTCTTTTGTTTTATTTTCCTATCTATTAAAATCCAATTACAGAAAAAGATTTTCGGTTTTAGAATTTTAAGGGGAGAATAGTTTAGTCTAGTATTTAATTAGTTGCAGTATTTAATTACTTCAAAAAACAAGGGAGGAGGGCAGCTTAGCTAAAAGAAATGAAATCAAATCTATGATTCTGATTCAAAGTTTATGGAAAATGATGGCACATAGGGAACAAATTGTCTGGGACTTCAAAAGAATTTAAATGATTAAGATGCAAAAGGTCAAAGTATATGTATGGAAAGTCTAAGCAAAATAAAAGGAAAAATGATAGTAAAACTAGTGTGCCACTAAGGTAACATATAGAAAGTAGACCGAGAGGTTGCTAGTTCATTATATGATGTGTCAGTAGATTCAACACAATAGATGAGTAGACCTCATTGGTGATTTAAACTCAAACTAAGTTGTTCAACTTGCTCTGGGTTCCCATCTTATCCCTGGTTAACACAATCAACGCATTTCCAATAAGGGGTGACAAGCAAAATAAATGCCACAAATGTGTGCGGATGAACATAAAAATGAGCAAAGCAC